>JAOYMU010000085.1:18880-30358 GCA_025802295.1 Psammodynastes pulverulentus
TTTCTTCTGAAACTTTTCTTTTCTTGGATTTATCCATGGTTGGCCTACCGGGGGGGTCGAAAAGCTCAATAAATCGCATGCTGGTGGGGTTCGCACATTGGCAGTTGTGACACATATTTTGAGAGACAGGGAGCCGCAGCAGAGTGATGAAAGAGCCACATGTGGCTCCAGAGCCAAGAGTTGCTGACCCCTGGGTTAAGCCAAGATAACTTTCTAGTAGATAAACATGCAAGTCTTAAGATGGGTTAGCCAACTTTGGACCATTTCTTAATTTTATACATATCCTTATTGAAATATACACTAACAAAATTAGACGTGCCTTTAAATCCCCATAGATACAGAGAGCTGATCAAATGTACAAACTGTCTAAAGAGCCTCAGTGGTGCAGAGGTTAGAGTGCAGTAATTGCAGGCTGACTGCTTGGCTGACTGCAATTTGGCAGATTGAATCTCACCAGGCTCAAGGTTGACTCAGCCTTCCATCCTTCCAAGGTGAGTAAAATGAGGACCCAAATTGTGAGGACAATATGCTGATTCTGTAAACTGCTTAGAGAGGGACATAAAGCACTATAAAGCAGCATATGTCTAAGTGCTATTGCTATTGCTAATCATT
This sequence comes from Psammodynastes pulverulentus, assembly GCA_025802295.1. NCBI lineage: Eukaryota > Metazoa > Chordata > Lepidosauria > Squamata > Psammodynastidae > Psammodynastes > Psammodynastes pulverulentus. The sequence continues at coordinate 19,493 of JAOYMU010000085.1, forward strand.
TCCAGAATATCTACAGGAATAACAAAAAGCCTGAAAACACTCACCAACTATTGTAAAGAAGGCCATCAGTTAGCAAAAGGTAAGGTTTTAGCCAAAAGATCACTGAAACAGCTGGCAAATAGGCAGGACACCAACTGAGCAAGCTAAGATCTAAAAGTATTTAGGGATGGTTGCCCAAACTGCATCTCTAGAAAAAACACCTATAAAATATGCTGTCAAGAATATCCAATGAAGTATTGTTATTTTAATACCCTTTTGGTGTATCAGGAATATTTTACCCTCAATCAATTTTGTTGAGAGAAAGTAATTAATTTGTTTTATGGAGCTCGATATTTTTTTTAGAACTGAAGGCCAATCCAAATTCCTAAAACCTATCACCACAATTCCTGAATTTGTGCCAAATTCAGTCTTCCATTTGGAGATGCGGTTAGAATTGTAATACAACAATCATTTTCATTGTGGTCTGATGTAATAAAGGCAAAGCAGATAGGAATGAAAAATATAATTAGCTGCCAAATTATATTACAGCTGCATAGCTTCAATCCTGCAGAAGCCTAAATAAAATAACTACATTTTTAAAAATATACTAGATAAGGCACGACCCATTGGATCATCGTTTCAGTGAGATTTCCTTACCAGATCCCTCAATACCTTCAACAATGGCAGTATTTCTAACATGCTGCCTTCACTGGAAAATTTGTGATACATTCAGAGATGTATCTGCCTTGAAAATAGCCACGTTGAATTTCTTAACACAGTCATATTTCAGTCATTACCAAGCTGATCGGTTAATATAAGTTGTTGTAACCTTACTGTAAGACAGGGGTGTCAAACTAATTTTCACCGAGGGCCACATCAGTGTAATTGTTGCCCTCAAAGGGCCACATGTAACTGTAAGACAGTATAAATGTAACCAAATTCCTAAATGTTTTGCTTTATTTATTTAAAGACAATCGGAACTTTGCAGCTCTCGTGGGCCACATAAAATGCCGTGGCGGGCCACATTTGGCCCCCGGGCCTTGAGTTTGCCACCTGTGCTGTAAGAGATACAGGAATGCAATCACTTTTTCTACTAAACTATTCTTCTTTCTTAAATTGTATTGTCCACAAATATTTGGAGGCAATTTAATAGATTACAATGGAAATGGACTGAATGTGATTCTTGTTCAGTTCAGTTCTCAGATCTCCTCACCCTTTTTTATGATGATGGAGGATTAGCAATCATGAACTATTTTAACTGATTCTATAAATCTTAGGAAGATTTCTGGCTTCTCCATTTATTTGTTTGTTTTTGGTTGGTTGGTTCTTTTTAAGTGTAGTGCAGGGTTTGTTTGTTTTTACTTGACTGCAAGAAATAAAGCATCACACAAAATTCTATGCCCAAATACACACATAACAAGTATGAATTAAATGCATGTTATTCATTTGGTAGAGAATTGATAGTTTCATAAATATATATAAATAAAAAATAATTTCTTCCCAGCCTTTCTGTCCTTAGGGACTTTAAAATTAGCGACCATTCTAGATTTAGAAAACAAAATAACCCTGTGTCACTTGAATGTATGGAACAGAAGCGAAGACAGCATCAAATGAGCATGTTAACTGTTCATAGTGCCTAATCAGGCTTGTAAATTTTGCCACTTGTGTCTATTAACTCTAAGAATAAGCACAGAGTAGGCATTAGCCATATTCACAAACCAGGCTAAGAGAGAATTCTGACAGCAGAAATGGTTAAAATAAAGAACTGAAACTCATTTTGTGGTTGATTTAACTCCCAAATAAGCAAGGAATTATTTGGCACCTAATCATGGAGGGAAACCATACAGAGTGCCTGGCATATATATTATTATACAAAACATACCGTGAAGAGCTTTATAAATGCTTAAAATTTATTGTCCAGATACATCTAGCATCATACATTCCCATAACCAGGGGGCATATTTCAGTCCTTTATACCAGTGTAAGGATTGTGTTCCTTTCATATTTTTTCAGGGACAAAGAATCATTTTTCAGGGACAAAAACATACTAATATAGATATTTTTTTTAGTTTCTAGTTTTGCACTGAACAATTAACATTCATAATTATTGATGCCCATGTTAAATATTCCACCATATTTTTTTTGGTCCAATACTGATACAACTTTATTTTAAACCACTTTATGGTTGCCAACGATGTGATACTTCTGAAAAATGTAGCTGAAAAACAATTTTGAGCAGTTACTTATTTGAAACACATACATACTAGAAACCACTATAGAAATTCTATTACATAACATAAGTGAGCTGCATTTGCATATTGAAAGGTTCTGTTCCTCACATGTGTGCATCACACACACATATAAAGATACATGAATCATCCCTCATGACTACTATGATAAAGATTCTAAAGTTTCATTTGTGCAGAATGGAAAAGGAATACAAAGTAAAAGCTCATATGAATCAATGTTTAAAAGTTATGACATTTATGTAGTTACTTACCAAGCACATCTAAATTATATTAAAGTAACCAAAATATCTTTACCATCCCCAAGGCATGTCACAACTTTTGAACATCCCTAATGTTTGGAAATTGAAAGTTGAAAATTTGACATGGATACATAATGTGAATTGTTTGAAATGACATTTATCAAATTGTTTGGATTTTGGTTGGGTGAATTAGCCATTGTAGTTTCTGAACTACAATGTACAGCTTACTATATCATATGAATTAAGTTACTGTGGTTTATTCAATTATATATGGTTAAAAAATCTTAATAGTTTGGCATTGTATGTAAAACCAGACACAGAATCTTAGGGCACCAAAGAGACTAACAACTTAAAAATACACAGAATTAAAAGCCATATAAAATAACAAATCTAATGAAAAGAATACAGTTGAAAGCAGCCTAGATCAGTTACAATAATAGTAGATCAGTAGTTCATAGAACAAAATATATTTAGCTGATCAAACAATGGCTATATATGTTCATATAACATGCTAACCCATAATCTGCTTAACTTTGGTTTATGGATTGAATCAAAATTAGCTGTGGTCACAAACCACCCTTCTTTCCGTCCCTTAGCAGAATATTTTTGCACTGCCTATGTAGATCTTCTAGTTTCTATTGCAGGGATGTGGCCCGTGGGCGAGATGCTGTCCACCTCCATGCCTGGTTTAGTGAAGGGGGGGAAATCACGATACGTCAGGTGAAAACGTGACAACACGAGTTTGACACCCCTGTTCTCTTGGCTATTATGCAGTCTTTGCTATCATTTCCAATCTCCTGACCTCATCCCAGGTACACAGCCTTAGAAGCTTCCTTTATTCCTTTGTCCTCTTCCTTTTTTTATTTCTCTTTTATTTCTTCTGTTAGAGCAATAGCATAACTGCATTTTTTCTTGGCTCTTTCCTTCTCCTGCATAAGGCAAAGTTAAAAGAAGAAGATTCCGCCAAGGCATGACAAAAGTCTTGCCCTGCCTTCTAGCTACCAAAATGTAGTTATGCCTTTCTTGTCAGTTTCTTCTTTAATGACTAAGAAGAAAACTGCTAGCTTCTTAGCATGTTAGTGACTGTATGCATTTACATGGAAGCTGCTATAGAACATGTCTGCAAGGTTTCAGAAGATTAATTTGTCAGCATTAGTTCCCCAGGTATCCAATAATCAGATGCTCTAAATCTGGGCTGAAACTATTTTGTTGTTTTAATTCTGGCACCATTTAAAAGTAGGCTACATTCTTCAGGTTTGCTTTTGAGTTTCATTGCTTCAGTCTCTTGGATGAAAAGCGAAATATCTTCAAGGAAAAATAAAGACAGTCCAGTTGCAAAACTGGGTGTTTAAAAGCACTTTTGGGACAACCATGGGAAGGAGAGGATTTTTCCATCCAGGATTTGGGAAAGATTAAAGCCTTCTCAGTTTCTGCAAGGCATTATCTCTTGAGCTGGATCTTCTCTACCAGCTGGGAGGAGAGTTCAAAGGAATCAGCTGCATCACTTTCCTTCCAAACCCAAAACCCCCCTCCTCTTTCACATTCTTGGTATCTAGGAATAACAGAATATCAGAGTTGGAAGGGACCTTGGAGGTCTTCTAATCCAACCCCCTGCTTAGGCAGGACACCCTACACCACTTCAGACAAATGGTTATCCGACATCTTCTTAAAAACTTCCAGTGTTTGGAGCATTCACAACTTGTTCCACTGGTTAATTGTTCTAACTGTCAGGAAATTTCCCTTGACAGATCTTCTAATCCAACTCCCTGCTCAGGCTGGACACATTATACCATTGCAGATAAATGAGCGTTCAATTTCTTCTTAAAAACCTCTCCTATTTTCCTCAGTTGGGCTGAGAGAGAGTGACTGGTTCAGAGTCACCCAGATGGTTTTCATGCCAGGACAGGACTACAATTCATTCAGTGGTGGGATTCAATTTTTTTTACTACCGCATGGCTTGGTGGGCATGGCAGGGGAAGGATACTGTAAAATCTCCATTCTCTCCCCACTCCAGGGGAAGGATACTTAAAATCCCCATTCCCTCCCCACCTCACTGACCTGCTTTCCAACTCTGTTCTCCTGCGCAAGGCAACCAAAGAAGATCCAGCCAATCAGCTGGGACTCAGAAGGCGGAGAAGAGATGGGGGTGGAGCCAGTCAGAGGTGGTATTTGCCAGTTCTCCAAACTACTCAAAATTTCCTCTACCGGTTCTCCAGAACTGGTCAGAACCTGCTAAATACCACCTCTGAACTGACTGTCTCCTGGTGACTGGCCCAAAGTCACCCAGCTGCCTTCCTTGCCTGAGGTGGAACTATAACTCACTGTCTCCTGGTTTCTAGCCTGGCGCCTTCACCAGTAGGCCAAACCAGTTCTTTTCACGTTGATGCAGTTTTTGGATACTCAGTTCTGTGATGATCTTATCCAAGTTGTTTGGCCAGAATGTTAAATAGATGCATCGGAGAACAGTCTCCCACCCCATGGCATAAAAAAAGGATCCTCTCTATGGGTTGGAAGGGGCACCCAAAGGACATAAGCCCATTGCAATTTGGTCTAGGAGACCTCTATATTTTGTTTCTCATGTGGAAAGCAATAGCAATAGCAATAGCACTTTAGATTTATATCAGTGCTTTTTACAGCCCTCTCTAAGCGGTTCACAGAATCAGAATCAGCCTATTGCTCCCACAATCTGGGTCCTCATTTCACCCACCTCGGAAGGACGGAAGGCTGAGTCAACCTTGAGCCTGGTCAGATTCGATCTGCCTAATTACAGGCAGCTGGCTTGTTAGCAGAAGTCTTGCAATTACTACAATTACTGCAATCATTCCTCTGCGCCACCAAGGCTCTTCAGGAAATCCAGTGAACAATGAACAAATGGGATTTATTGCACAGGGAGAAACCCTTGAATTGCAAATTAATTTCAGAAAGTTATGCAGGTTCCATTAATGTTGGTTTTAACCACTTCTGTCTTCCTCTTTTTCCGTCCCACAGACCCTTGTGTCGTGTTTATGATGAATTTTGAAGGAAGGGGCTCCAGGAGGCCAAACAAAATGGGACATGAGCGAGTTGAGGTTGAAGATTGGCTCAACCTTCGCTAATTAATCTGAAAAGAAATATAATAAGAACACCACCTCTTTGGGGGGGACTTTTTGTGTTTGCTCATTCAAGTGGTTCCAGAGAAACTCTGGGAATCCTTGGAAACTCATTAGGAACTTCTGAGCGAGGCTAGCAGTCGTGAGCAAGCTGTCTCCCCAATCAACGAGGGGGGATATTTGCCCTCCGCGAAGTACAGGGATGGAGGGAAAATTAATCCCCCTGGAATTTGTGCACCAAGATGCCCCTCCTGCACCTCCCCTAGCAAAAAATGAAAATTCAGAATGAAAGGCCAGACCAAGAAGAGAAAGAATACAGAATAACTTTCACTTATAAGTTGGATAGAGACAGAGCTCTGAATACAGAATACAGAACAACAGAGTTGGAAGGGACCTTGAAGGTCTTCTAGACCACCCCCCTGCTCAGGCAGGAAACCCTACACCATTTCAGACAAATGGTTGTCCAATCTCCTCATAAAAATGGCCAGTGTTGGAGCACCCACAACTTCCGGAGGGAAAATATTCCACTGGTTAATTGTCCTCACGGTCAGGAAATTCCTCCTTAGTTCTAGGTTGCTTCTCTCCTTGGTTAGTTTCCACCCATTCCTTCTTGTTCCTGCCTTCGGGTGCTTTGGAGAATAGCTTGACTCCCTCTTCTTTGAGGCAGCCCCTCGGATATTGAAATACTGCTATCGTGTCACTCTTAGCCCTTCTCTTCATCATCCTTTCACTCCAGGAACCATGCAAGCAGGCAGGAGAGAATGGGATTCAGAGAAGGATCACATCTGGAGGAGAAGAAAAATCGCTTCTCTGCTTCCTCCTTCCCTTTTTCCTGGGTATTAAATCACTCTTAGCAAAGCCAAGTTGCAGACAGTTACACAAAGAGCAAAAATGCCCTTCCACTGAGTTTAAAAACATGACTTACATAACTCAGAACATTTGATCTCCTCATTTCCTATGGAGCCTTCGCGGCTGGCATTTTGTACAGATTCCGCAACAGATAAAGACGTATTGTGGTGTTTTTAAGAGCAAAAAACAACAAAAAAAGAGAGACCATTTCCAGCCTCTAAATGGGAACCAGAATTTTTTTTTGTAACCACAACGGCAAAGAACACATTGCTGCATGCCGGTAAACAGCAAAGACCCACCGGCTTTGCACACACTAGGATAAGCCACTATCGAACGACGATTTGCGGCTTTGTGGTTTGAGGCGTTTACGATGCTTGTGAGCCGCCCCGAGTTGCGTTTTAAGATGGGCAGCTCGACAAATCTTTTCAAACAAATAAATGATCCCACAGCAAGAGCAAGCCAAAAATAATGATGACCCAATACGTTGTGTTTATTAGGCGATTACTCCCTTAAACTAATCCAGATTTAGGATAAACTGACAGTGGACTGTAAAATCCCAGTGAATGGATGACTTGCTGGTGCCAAAACTTCATGGGGTGGAACACAAGAAAGACACAACTCCTGACTCTTTACACTGCAAAGCATAAATAATCTGCAGTGAATCATCTGGAATTGCACTCTCCCTCCCCACAACCAACACATCTTCCTGGAACAAAGTAAGGGCTACAAAGTCAAACATGCTTTGCCAAAAAAAACCCAGCACACATCAGACGTCGGTTAGTCCGTTCGTTGGCTGTGAGCTACATTCCCACAAACCCATTTTAAGAGACGCATGACTCCGCTCCCGGGACAGCTGTATTTCAACTCTTCAAAGGCTCACCCAAAGTTTCGAGAAAGGCACCACTCTTTTTTGTGGGTGTTGCAATTCCTCCAAGATCCTGCCTTTTCAGTTTTTGCTTGATACAATATCTCCTTGTCCCATCTTTTCCAGAAACCTAGCAGCCACTTCCAGGCATCCGATAGAAGAGGAGAGGGTCGAACGTGAAGCTGAAAAGTTACACGCTGGGAATTTTGGGGCAGGCAACTGGCCATCAGATGCCCTTTTCCAGAAGTCTTTCACACGGAAGTCTCCTGCTGACTTCCATCCTCGGTCTCCAAATTAGTACTTCAAGCATTGTTCCTTTGAATGCTGCAGGAGAAGAGAGGAAGGGATGGTCTCCGAGCTGGGGTGATTCATAGAAACAGAGTCAGAGGAACGAACACACTTCACGCTGGGCACAGTGGAACAAGCCCTTTCAAGAGAGACCCACAAGACTTAGTGTAGGACGTTCCAGCCATAAACTTTGGAGGGCTCTGACATCTTTTGTTGCGGCCCGCCAGTGGACAGCAGAGCTGGCAGCAGATTCGGACAATGAGGAGGTTGGGGAGGAACATGGGCCAGTCCTGGAGTCTGGAGAAGGCTCTGCATCAGAGGCAGAGATGGGGCCAGGGCCGTCTGACAGTTATCAGCTGCCTTCGGAGCCAGAGAGCAGTGGGGCAGAAGAACAGCTGGAGCCTGTTCCCAGTGTGTGCATATGCAGAGCTGCCAGGAGAAGGGAACAGGCCCATCTGACACCTCCTAGTCAGGTGTAGTCAGCTCAGCTGATGGGTAGCTACGGGCAAGGGACCAAATACTCCAGCCTGGTCAACTCCTACAGAATCTCTCTAAAATTATGTTCAACAAGGGATTTGGAAGCAGGTGGAGAAAGCATCTTTCTGGTGGGAAGCCATAACATCCTAGCTTCTCTCCTATGATTGGTGGCAAGAACAGTCCAACTCTACCTTAAGTTCAATTCCTCTTTGGAGGCCCAATTGCTTCTAAGTGAAGAAAGATAATTGGCTAATAAGGAGACATTTATGGTGACCAGCATTTCCTCAGCTATGGAACAGGGCGTCCAAAGAAGCTTGCTTTGTTCTTACCCTTGTATTTGTCCCATCTGGAAATCACTTACATCTCCTGATCCATTCTCCCTAGCAAGACTGGAGTCTCCATATTCACAAATGCCTCCGATACCCAATTTCCCACCACGTTCTTCAGAAAGTCAGGAACGGATCCAGGCACACAGTCTGGAACCACTTAAAGGAAACGTAGAATGGAAATGTCCCCCAGAAATAATACGCTGAAGAACTTTGGAAAACGGTCAAAGAGGGGCTTCTTGGAGGTATTTCAAAAGACAATTACTGGCCCTTGGAAAGGCAAACCAAACGGATGATCCAATCTTCTCGAGGACGTATCAGATCCATGGCTTTCTTCAGATTGGAGTGGTGTGGCCTCCTGCCTTGCGTTTTTCACAACCACTTAATAAATAACTTGTGGGAATGGAGGCAGAATGTCCAAAGCGCTACCCACACTAATGGAAGAAGGAGGACCCTGTTCAAAACCTGAGTCATTTCCTCCTTTTCAGCTGCACCAGATGCCCATAATAACTTGGCAAAACAAAAAGCAACAAATTAAACTCAATTTTCTCCAGCACAGATTGGGACAAAAAATGAGCAACCACAACAGAGCTGTAAGAATTAGGGAAGGATGGCTATAAATTCATCGGGGTTGCAGCTAAAAAAATATGGAGTTTTGGCTCTGTTTTATTTGGTATTTTTTCTTCTTTTTTGCTATCCTCTGACTTCAGAAAGAGTTTATTTAGGCTTCTCAGTCTAATCTTCAGCAGGTACCCTATCTGGAGGTTTTTAAGAAATGCAACTTTTTATCTGTAGAAAAGAGGTTGTAAACAATAAACATTTGGTGTTTTTCAGAGTATCCAGGCTCCTTGGAGAAATGTATATTCAGAATTACGTGAAGGCTGATGGTTTATTGAAGGATTAGAACGTGCCATTCTGGAAAAATCTCTTGAACTTCAGAATACACTCAACATCCAATGTTGACCAGCAGCAAATGTCTGCAATGGTAATTCACCCCTACACACACACACTTACCCATTGACCACAAATCTTTGCTGTGAATCATCCCTCTCTGACATTTCAGTTGTCATGAATGATGAATATATGAAGATTTTTTTCCTCTCTAAGATGCCAACAAGATTGGAACATTCAAATCAAGCAGAGGTTGATGACAAGTTGGCCTTCGCTTGACAAGGGTCCTGTCTTAGTATTCAAGAAGGCATGCTCAAGTTTCTTTTCCAAATGGGAACTCCTAGAGAAGCTGTTTGTTCTATCATCTACCTATCGATCTATCAACCTATCTCTATCTCTGCATCCATCCATCATCCACCATGGCTGCCCATCTATCCAGGAAAAATTTAGCCAATGAATCTATGGATATTCCCAAATGAAGCAAGGTCTGCAAAATCACAATAGATGTAAATCTCTCCATTCAGTTGAAGGTGGACTTCCAGACTTGACCTGCTCAAGTACAGATAGCCAACTGTCTGGATTTATCCCAATCTGGGACAAATCTTATGGAGTGATTGTCTTATGTTTCATTTGAGTTACACTGTACTGAGCCTCAGAGAACTTACTCCCAAATTAAGGAACACGGGAGAAGATTCGTGAAATGCTTTCTCCTTGGACAACTGGATCAAGTTCATGAATTTGGGGAGACATGCAGAAATGTAGAGGGGTTCAGCCCCAGCAACTATCTCCATCCCTTGTCTTGGGTGATGCAAATTTGGCTTCAATAGATTGAATGGAACTCTGTTTAAAGAAAAATACGAGAACCTGGGTGTGTATTGAAGAGTTTAATCCAAATTCACTGAATTCGGCTGAAAGATCGCCAACAGGTTTTTGAAAGAATCCTGAACGCTGATTTTCATGTGTTTCATATTATCCTGAAGTCTCACACTTCCAAGAATACCAGAGTCAGTGTTTTTCATATTAAAAAACACCCTGTGTTTCAGTGTGTGTGTGTGTGTGTGTGTGTGTGTGTGTGTTTAAAGGAAAAAAGGGAAAGATTTCAATTGCTCTCTTTAATTTCTTTCCCTCTCTTTCTTTCAAAGGCTGAGAACTTAAATTGTTTTTATGCTACTCTACCGTACGTCCGTAATAAAGATTTGATTGGACTTGATTTGAGTTCAATTGTTCCACTTTGGATTGCACAGCAAAAGCTATGGTAACAACAGAACTGAAATATCATTGATCTTCAAACTGATATCCCGGTACAAGAAAAGAAAGGAAAGCTCCAGAAAAATGCATGGAAATTAGAACTCTGACTTCCATAATAAAAACTGCTATGTACCACCAGTTAGGAACTCCAATTATTTATTTCCTATCCCTATCAGGATAATATTTGGGGGTCACCATTTTAATGACATTCTCGACTTTCCTTTGGAAGGCTGAGTCAACCTTGAGCCTGGTGAGATTCGACCTGCCAAATTGCAGGCCGCTGGCTGTAAGCAGAAGTAGCCTGCAGTACTGCACTCTAACCTCTGCACCACTGAGGCTGCTATGTCACTGCCTGAAACATTGGGC
>JAOYMU010000095.1:6824-17498 GCA_025802295.1 Psammodynastes pulverulentus
AGATAGATAGATAGATAGATAGATAGATAGATAGATAGATAGATAGATAGATAGATAGATAGATAGATAGATCTACACACACACACACACACACGCGCGCGCCTCCTTTCTGTTTGTATGCAGAAGCCTCCCGCGGGGAAGGAAGTGCCGGAGAGCTTGCTAAGTTTGCTTGCAGACGTTTTCTTGACCCAAACTAGGGAACCGCATCAGCGCTGATCTTAGCCGAGTTCGGGTTAAGGAAACGTCTGCAAGGAAACCACCAAGCTCGGAGGGCACCAAGGACTCCCGCGTGGCAACCCCAAAGCTTCAAATATTCTCCTTTATCGGTACAAAAAAATGCACCCCCAAAATCTGCAAAAAAGAAAGCAAATACCAGCCAGCCGTTTGGGGGGGGGGACGCGGGGGGCGATCTGCTTCAGCACTTTCTCCTGCCCCCCCCCCCAATTCCCTTTAAACCTGTCCCGGGAAGAGGCGTCCCACCCCAAATTTTAACCCCTGCGCCACCGGATTTTTCTTTCTCCCGCTTCTCCTCTTGTTCCGACTACAGCATCTCGCTTGGTGCCCTCCCCACAAGTGGGCAAGGCGAGCGGAGGTCTAAGAACACGCTTCTTGGACCCCCGAGTTCGCCCGGTGAGGAACCCTTTTAAAGAGCCGCGCTCGGCGCGCTGACTCCCGCCTACACGTGTCTGCGTGTCTCCACGACCGCCACGAAGCACATCATCCCCCCCAATGATTGCAGTATGTCCAAAGCCCCTCGAAGTGTTTTCCTCCAAGCGCCCGGAGCCCCCAGACCTCTCCTTCCTCCTCTTCCTCCCTTCCCTCCCTCGTACACGTGTGTCTGCGTCTCCACGACCCCACAACATCCCCCGATGATTGCATTTTGCCCAACGCCCCACGCGGCGTTCTCCTCCAAGCGCCCGGAGCCCGCAAACTTCTCCTTCCTCCTCCTCCTCCTCCTCCTCCCACACTCCCGTGTTACACGCGTGTGCGCGTCTCCACGACCGCAACGAACCACATCACCCAACGAGTGCATTCAGCCTAAAACCCCTCGCGGTGTTTATCTCCAAGCGCCCGGAGCCCGCAAACCTCCCCTTCCTCTTCCTCTCCTCCTCCTCCTCCTCCTCCCCCCACACTCCCGTGTTACACGCGTGTGCGCGTCTTCACGACCAGCCCTCCCCCACCAAGCCGAGCTTGGGACCCCCTAAAGCGGCACCCGGGCGGAGTTGCAAACTAACCTGCCAGCTGGACGGCCAGGACGGAGTGGAGTAAGAGTCCGAGTGGTAACAGCTGGTGGGTCCACATGGGTGAGGAGGAGGCGGGGGAGGGGGAGGAGGCACCCCGTGAGGCAACGTCAGCGGGGAGGAGGCCTCCTTGGGGAAGGGGCTGGTGCGACCCACCGCCGGCATCCGTGGCGGGGGCACCGAGTGATCCCGAGAGAAGAGGCTGCTGAGGTCCTTGGGCGGGAGGGCCGGGGGGCCCGAGGGGGGCGGCCCCAGCTGGTCTCTGGGGAAGGAAGCCCCGTGCTCCAGGGGAGGCGGTGGGACGTGGCGGTCAAAGGGGGCCGCGAAGCCTCCGGCCCGGAAGTTGCCGACACTCTCCTGAAACGAGCCCAGCCGCTCCTTGTACTGGCTCTGGAAGCTCGACACGGCCCCACCGCCGCCTCCGGACCCCAGGGGGGGCATCTCTGTCGCCCCCGGAGGGCCGTGATCGAACGTGCTGCCCGCACTGCTCATCTCAAACCAGCCTGTTCGGGGGGCCTCTCGTCCGTGCCCTCGGCCGCCCTTCCCCAGGACTCGGATGGACTCCACCGTCTGGATGGGCTCCCCGGACATCCCCCGGCTGGCCATGTTGTGGTAGCCCAGCGTCTCGATGGGCGCCCCCTTCTCCTCCGTGCTGTCGGGCAGGTCTAGGCTGGAGGAGGAGACCCTGGTCTCGATGCGGAAGTGCTCCTCCCCCTGCTTCAGCGGCTCCCCTCCCGGAGAAAGGCCGGGCACCTCGCTGGCGCCCCCTTTGGGCCCCTGGCCGAAGTGCTTGCCCTCCTCGGAGGGCTTCCGGGAGGCGTTTTTCAGCATATTCTTGAACTCCATGGTGGAGGTGGCCGAGATGGAGGAGAGGACGGGCTTCTCCGCGTTGGAGGCCGGGGGTCGACCGGTGGGGCTCAGGAGGGCGTTTTGAGGTGAGAAAAGGGACCTCTGGGGAGCCACGTGGGGGGAGTCGGGGTACGGCTTCTGCAGCAGCCCCGCGTGCTGCTGAGCGGATTTAGGCAAGCCGCTGTGGTTGGAATCCGGCGGGAAGAAGGCGTCGTTCTTGCTGGGCGTCGGGGAGGCGTCTGAGCCGGAGTCGTTTCCCCGCAGGGCGTAGCTCCCGTAGATCCCCGTGGAGGGCAGCGGGTCGCAGCTGTCGTTCTGGTCGTGCAGAGACCTCCCAGGCTGGGGAAAGGGGGCCTTCAGGCCGAACCCCGAGGGCCTCGGCCGGTAGCTCGGCATAACCGCCGGGTATTCCGAGGGGTCGGAGAGCTTACCCGATTTCAGGATGGACTTAGCCGGCTGCTTCTCCAGGTTCATCAGGGCAGAGGGCGGGGGGCCGGAGTAGTCGAAGTCGCGGTAGTCTTCGTCCTCCTGGAAGGAGGTGTCGGGGTAGAACTTCTCCTGGGGGGAGTCCATCAGCGAGGACGGCAGCTCGATCCCGTCTGGGGCCGGCTTGTACATCCCGGCAGGGGAATCCCGGCTCAGACCGAAAGGCCTATAGGCGGAATTGGGCAGCTCCGGCGGGTAGCCGTCGTCCCGGCTCTGGAGGGGCGACCTGGTGCTGCTTGGGGTGGAGGAGCCGGGGCTGATGATCTTGGAGAGCAGGGACAGGGTGTCCACGTTGCTGGAGGACGGCTTGTCCATCATCTCGTCCTGCGTGGGCGTCCCGCTCCTTTCGTCGCGCACCGGGGTGCCGTCTATGCTGTCCATGGAGGTGCTGGTGGGCCCTCGGCTGAAATCCGGGGAGGAGGAGGAGTGGCTCTCGGGCGGCAGGCTGGAGGAGCCCAGGCTGCTCAGGATGGGGATGTTCAGGTTCAGGCCGCTGAAGCCCGGATTCCCCTTCAGGAAGTTATGGATCTTCATCTCCAGACTGGGCGACGTGGGCTCCGGCTCCATCTTGGTCTCCGAGATCTCCGAAGACTGGGGGGTCGGGGTCTCGACCGGCCGGAGGGAGGGGCTGGGGGCCTGGGAGCTGGCGAAGCCCAGGGAGTTGATGGGGGGCTTGAAACCGGAGCCGGAGAGCCCAGGGCCGTGTCCGGAGGGCATCTTGTTCACCGAGGTGGAAGAGACCTCGCCCGAAGAGGAGGAATGGGGAGAACAGCTGAGGCTTTGCGGCATGAAGGGCTGCGTGATGGACAAGACGTTCCTTCCCTTCCCGGAAGCCGTGGGGGTGTTTGCGGGGGCCGGAGAGGGGCTCTGGGGGGCCGTCTCGCTGGGCTGGCCCGGATTCCCAGCGACGCTCTGAAGAAATGAGGACAGACCTGGGGCAGAAAAGAAGCTTGTTAATCAGACCTTTCGGGTAGAAATTCCACGGATGACCCTGCTGGAGTCTGCCCACCACGGCCGCAAAACAGGCCAACGGCTCACGATGGGCCAGCTTTCCTGGAACCAGAACTAAATGCGGACCTGTGACCCGGGGGGAGGAGGGGCAGCTGAGCGAGGCAGCTGTCGCGGGGCGACCCCGTGGTTTACCTTGCAAGCCTGGGGCGGCCTGGGCCTGGCTCTTGGAGAGCGCGGACAGGATGCTCTCGGGGGTGATCTCCACTTTGGAGAGGATGCTGGCCAAGGGATTGGGAGACGCCATCGCCGGAGTCTTCAAGCCGCCCAGGAGAGAGGAGGGGCTGGTTGGGGTGCTGGGGGAAGGCCTGGAGGCAGGACTGACCCCTGGAGGGAGGGAGAGAGAGACGGGGCACAGGTGAGCCTTCTTTCCTGGCAAAACAAATCCACCCGCAAACTCCCTGGAAATCCAACCCGGCTGAGTCTGTCTGGTGGGAAGGAGGCAGCCCCTTCCTCTCCCAAGCAGCCCATCCCCATCCGGCCTCCCTCCCTCCCTCCCTCCCCCACCTGTGTTCTTCATGACGGAGGTCAGGCTGCTGAGGATGGAGCTGATCTTGGCCAGGTCCACGTTAGCCAGGTTTGGCAGAGGAAGAGCGGGCGAGGCAGGAAGAGGGGCTTGGCTCGCCGGCTTGGGGGCCGGAGGAGTGATGGGAGTGGGCGCCAGCACAGGGGCAGCCGCCGGGGGCGCTCCAGAGGCTGCAGCAGCAGCAGCTGCCGGGGTGGCCGCCGTCAGCGGGGAAGCCTTGGGGGTGCTCTCGGGCACCTTGGCGGGAGCCGGGGTAGAAGGCGCTGGTTTTTCTTTCCTCTCTTCCACTAATTCAGAAGACAAAAGAGGCAGCACGTTGGTTAAGTCAGCCTGCAAATCAACCCCCCTCACACACACACACACCCCAAGTGAACCCCGCCTCAACCGGCCACCAGGTGCCCAGGGGAAGCATCTCCCCCCCGGGTCCTCCCCCCCGCCTCCTACCGATAATCTTGGGGGCCTCGTCTTCCACCTCGGAGAGCTCCATGTCCTCCACGTCCCGGTTGTCGGTGGCCACCTCTGGCGAGGGAGACTTGCCGGCTTCCGCCTTGGGCGAGGGGGCGGCCTCTTCTTCCTCCATCCCCGGGAAGGGGGACTCGGAGCCCGTGGGGGAGGGGGCGTCCATGCTGGGCGAGGGGACCGGCGACTCCTCTGGGTCAGGCAGGGTGGCCTTCAGCTGGTCCAGCTTCTTCTTCAGGTTGTTCACCCGGTTGGCGAAGGTCTTGTAAGCCTGAGGGAGGGAAGCGGAGTCAGAAGCAGGAAGCGCCTCTCGGCCGGGCGAAGGGCAGGGGAGTCCCGGCTGGAGCCGGTTCAGTGCCACGCAGGGGAGGAAACCACCGGAGCTGGCAACAGGAAGGGAGGCCCCGTCTCTGGTGCCCCTGGAGAGCCCAGCTGCAGTGGCCCAAGGCTGGAGGGAGGCTGGCCGCTTGGCTCGCCTTGCGCTGCCAGCCTGACAGAAGTGGAGGAAGCCCACTGGAGCTCCCCTCCCACAAGGGCCGGGCCACGGGGTGTGTGTGTGTGTGTGTGTTGTGTGCTCCTGCAGACTCACGTTGGCCACCACCTTGACCTCCTTGTACTGGGCCTCGTAGAAGATGCCGGCGTTCTCCAGCACTTCCGTCAGCGAAGGGCCGCTCTTCACCTGCTTGTCCAGGCTGTGCACGAACTCCTCCAGCTTGGCGCTGGCCTCCTCGAACTCCTTGGAGAACTTCTTCCCTCCGGTTTTGTCTGAAAGGCCGAGGAAGGGGCGCTTTGGGCGAAAGCAAACCCAGAGAACAGGGCAGCCCCGATTGCGGGATTAAGCCCCCAGGGAAGGAAATACACTCCAGGCCCCAGGTTACCTTTTAAGCATTTCAGGGTCTCGGTGCTGCAGACGTCCACCCTCATGGTAGACAGCTGCTTCTCCTTCAGCTCGATCTGGTCCTCCGAGAGCTTGTGGGAGAGGAGCTCGTCCACCAGCGACTGCGGCTGCACGAGGGGAATGGAGACCCGGTTGAGCCCACTTAAGAGGGCAGCGCCAGGACGGGCTCAGCCCCTCCCTCCATGGGGTGAAGGGAGGTTTTCCTGGAGCTTCCCTCCCCTGCCCTGCAAGCCCAGGGCCTCCCAGCCTCCCACCTTGTGCGATCCTCACACTGAGCTGAGCAAATCGTCACTGGGCTTACCCGGAACTCTGCCACAATCTTGGATTTCAATGCTGCCTTCGGATTGGTAGAGGCTGGTAGGCAGGCAGGCAGGCAGAAAGGAAAGAAGGAAGGAAGATCTCATTTAGAAAAGGGACCCAAACCATCCCCAGCACTTCTGCTTCGTCCCACTCCTCTCCTTCATCCTGGGATGTGACCCTGACCTCCCTCAGGGAAGCTAAGCGGTCGTTCTGTCTGCAGGGTTGATGCAGGCACCGGGTTGGGGCCGCCCAGCGGTCCTTTTGGGGAGGTGGGTTAGAGGCCCCGCTGAGCCGACTCAGGCCGGAGGCTGCAGAATGGAGGTTGTGGAGGTTCACCGCTCCTTCAGTGGAACCGGAGCTTCTGACCGGTGCTAAGTGGCTTCCTCAGCAGCCCGTCCTGACTGCAGTCTTAAGGCGAGGAAGAGAGAGGCCTTCCCTGTCTGCCCTTTGCCTCCCTCTTCTCTTAGCCCGCCAGGGCTAAGCCCCTCTGCAAAGAGGCCTCTGGCTACCACATTCAGACGCTTCATACGTGACAATTCCTTACTTTGAGATTTCTTCCAAGACTTAGTTGGCTGTTTGCTCTGAGTTTCTTTCGGCTGCTTCTGGGATTTGAAAGTGGAACCTGGAAAAGATAGTTTTGTGTGCTGTACTCTGGGAGGCCGCAGAGTAAACGGGGCCAGCGGGAACGACCTTGGCAGACCAGAAAGGCCCTTCTGCTTTAACTTCATGAGCTGCTCCCCGAATGAATACAGATGGAGTACAACAGTAAAAAGGGAAGGAAACATTGAAAATTCCCAGCGTTTTTCCTCCAAAAATTGAGAAAGGGCCAGGAGGAGAAGCAGAATAAATTCAATGCATCGTTTTCACCTATTTCAGGACAACCAGCTACTCAAGAGGATAAATTTTAGGGACAAAGCAGAGTTCCAGCCAACACTGCGGAGAGATAAGAATCTGGAGCGTGCTTCCTCCTGTCCCCCCCGACCCCCTTGCCTTAATGCCCCACATCCCTGACTGGTCGGGTACACACGCACAAAACCACCGCAGGCCCAGAAAAAAGGAAAACGCAGGGGAACTTACTTAGAGCTTCTTTCAGAAGGACGATGGTTTCCTCTGGGTAGACATTTCTGTCCTCCCATATTTTAAATATCCTCTCTATGGACTTGGAGACGGATGGATCCCTACGAACGAGAGGGAGAAGGCGTGACTCTCTTCCCTTTTGCTCATGCAAGGACCAAAGAGACGGTTGTTGTTTTTTTTTCTTTAAGAGCAGTTCCACCTTAGGACTGAAACCCACCCACCCTCAGATTCTGGCAAGGGCTCAAATAAGAACAGGGGGGGGGTGTCTTAGCAGTAACACAAAGAAGGAAACGCCCAGCACACACACGGTCTCTGATCTGACTTCTCTAAATCTCAGAGCAAGAGAACCAACTGAAAAAGGGCTACCAAAACAGTAACTTTCTGAAAAATATTTGAATTTCACAGTCGTGTCATTAGATTGCAGAGTGGGAGGAAGTTACCTCCTAAAAAATATCCTCTGCAGGGCGGCCACTGGCTGCCTCATCTACCCTCAGAGTTGCCAAGGGAGAGGAGCACTGCTTTACAGCAGGGGTCTCCAACCCTGGCAACTTTAAGACTTGTGGATTTCAACTCCCAGAATTCTGCTTTACAGAGGATTCACCAAAGCAGGCGGCCCCGGATTTTGGCCAGCACAGCTGCCGCTCCAAAAGAAATAAAACGCTGGAGGTTTTTGGAGTCAGTAAAAGCACTGGGCCGTAAGAAATAACAGTTGGGTTAAAACCACGCAATCCAAGTACAGGAATCTTCCATGAGAAAAGCCAAATATTGCCCTAAGAATATTTCACACGCATAACTCTCCAAAGAAAGCTGTGATTAGGCTGGGGGTCCCATCATGGCAGCCCCGGAAGTAGTCAAGGAAAAGAGAATTCAAAAGTTTAGAAACACTTTTTTCTTGGGAGCCTCCCCAAACGAAGAACCACCCCGATCACACTCAGGAGCCAGGAAGGGCTTAGCAGCCCCAGACATCCAACAGGGGGTCCTCTCACACACACACCCCAGGAAATCCAGCCGAGCAGGGTCTCCGGGCAGGAGGGGCCCACCCCCACCTGCAATTTAGTTCCACCCACCAGAAAAAGGGAATCATCCTCAGTTTCCGATACAAGTTTTAAAACTTTTACCTCTGACTTAGCTGGAAGCCTCCCAGGTCTCCCTGTCTCACCTCACCTCACCTCACCCCGTGAGTTTGGAGAAGATGACCCGGGCAAAGAGGGGCCAGAGAAAATTGTAGCCACTGGCAATAAAACACCCAAGAAACAAGCTTCTCTGGCATTGTTAACAAATAAACTTGTTAGGCCAAAGCTTTGTCGCTTTCTAAGAACGACAACCGTGTCTTAAGAGGCAGGACGCTCTGGCGGAGTCCAAGCGCAAATCCCGTCCCTCGGGCACCTGATCAAGCCGTCCTCCGTTCGGCTCCTTTCGGCCTTTCCAGGGACGTTCCCCACACAAACCTGCCAAGGCAGCCATTTCGGGATGGGACGGGGCAGAGAAAGCCTGGACTTACTTCACCAAAGCAGCGGCTTCAGGCAGCACTTCGGCAAACGTGTCGCGAAAGACGATGGCGTTTTTCCTCTTGCAGTTCTGTATGACGTCGTTGGCCAAGTAGAAGAGGTTCAGCCGGTGAGCGAAGGCGGCTGAGAGCAGGAGAGAAGCAGAGATCGGCCATGAAGCCCTGGCAGCCGACCTCGGACGGACCATTCTCAACCCCCACCCACCCCCTCTCCAAGCCCGGCGTCTCCCCTTGTATTGGCCCTGCAACCGCTCTGCCCAGCTGCAAGTGTTCAAAATTGGCCCCTCTTAAAAACCGATTTGCGGTGCTTCTGTTCCTCCTTCAAAAGACAGGCCCCCCACAAACACACCCCGCCTGCAGATTCCTGGGAGGGGGGGGCAGCTTTTCTTTGCTTGGGGTGCTGGGTTGAGCTCAGGGGGCATCAGGAAATGCCAGCCCTGGACACGTAAGCCCTGGCACCCCAAGCCCCTCTGCTTTTCCTGGGGCAGTGGGTGGGCTGGCTGGCCATTTTACCTGCCAGGAGGGATGGAGAGCCTATGGATCACCTATGACCCCACCCCAACAAGGGGCCCTGAGCCCCCCTTCCCTTTCCAAACCACCCCAGCCTGAGTGGCTGCCATGTGCACCCCAGACACCTCGGAAGGGAAGCTCAGAGGTTTCTGATAAGCCTTACACCGCAATCCCTCCCACCCTCCAATTAGCAAGGACACAGTTATTAGCACCAATTACAGAATTCAGCTGACACACTGCCCCAAGGTCTGTTAGGCCAGCCTTGCCTACTGGCCCAGATACTGGCTCTCTTCCGGCTGCCAGAGTTGCAGGATAACAACACCCATTGTTCCCAGCTGGCAGGAGGAGCCGTCTAGCAAAACCGGAGGCTTTGTGCGGGGGCTGAGAGGGCTTGTGCCCCCCCCCCAGAGAAACGCTCTGCTCAGCTCCCTCTTATCTAGCCCCGGCCTCAGGCGTTCAAAAGCAAAGCAGAGGCGCAATTCAGCTTGCACGAGTCCAAAGGCCAGTTTAAAAACAGGGCAAAAAAACAACAGTCCCCTCTGCCTGCTTAATCTGCTCCCCGGGCAGAGGTGGCCGGTTCGAGTCGGGAGCGAGAAAGAATCCCAAGGAAACGGTGCCTCCTTTGTGGTGATGCTTCTCACAGCTTCAAGATCACATCGGTGTCCTCACAGCCGCTCTCCAACACTCCAGGCACACAACTGTTCCTAAAGCAAATGCGTTTTCCTTCCCAAGTGGCGGAGGGATGAGCTGTCTTCCCTTTTACACCTGTGGGGACAGTGTCCTGCTTTCCAAAACTCTGGATTACCAGCCGGGGAGACGGAGACCTGCGGAGTCTCCTCCTTTATAACTGGGGGAGGGTGCTGAGTGTTGGCAAAAGCTCTGCTCCCATCAGCTGCCTCCCTGGGCCAGGAAAGAAAAGGGACTCTGGCCGCCGCCACCACAAGTCGCCGCTCCAAAACTGACCCTCTCCGGATTATAGGAACCTCCCCTCCCTCAGCTGAGGCATGGCTGAGTCCCAAAGGGGTGCCCTCCAGGCACAGGGGGACCAATTCCACCCTTATGTAGGGAGAATGCACGAATCCGGGTCAGACTTGCTCAGTCAGCTATTGACAATCCGTTATTCAGCTGGCTGTCAGGATTCCCAACTGTGTGTCCCTGCAACAAATGGAAGTTGTGTATACGCATAAGACCAGCCAAGGGACGGTCAGTGGTCCTGAAGGGTTTGGCTTGGAGCTGGTGTGAAACCAACCACTTATTCAAAAAAAACCCCAAACACTAACCATTTTCTTTGGGTGTTGTGTTTTCGAGGACAGGAACTATCTAATCAGTCTTTGGCAAACTATTCAAGGATCTTTTTTTGGATGAAGGGAACCTTTAAACAAACAATGACACAATCCGTGTATCAACAGCACAGGAGAAACAGCAGATCGCTGATGTGGCCCACGGAGGTGTGTTTATAGCCATTCTCCTGCCATTTCAAAGTGCGATTCGCACAGATTGTCCTAGGAATCCCTACCATAATCGTGCAAGGACAAATCTGTGCAAAAGTGAGGGTTTCGGCGCAAGACCCCTCCTCCCCCAAATCTCCGAAGGTTCCAGCTGCAGAGACTGCATGGATGGTCCCAAAAACAGTCCTGCAAGGCAGCCTATCTCCATCTTGGCAGCCTCGAGGCTCCCAGAATCCCCCAGCCAGCCAATATAAAAAGGTACAACAAAGGTGCGACCGCACCACACAACCACGGCATCTCCAGCAACTGCGCATCCGTCAGAAGCCAGACCTGACCCCGTGTTTCCCAAAGGGGCCTAACGCAGC
>JAOYMU010000098.1:233762-246993 GCA_025802295.1 Psammodynastes pulverulentus
CGAAGGGCCCTTCCCGTCCCCCCCACGCAGGAGCCAGAGACTGAGGGAGGTAGCCGGGAGAAGCCTCTCGCACCGGGACACTGAAAAATTTTCAAACGTTTACCGGTCCACGGCGATAAAAAGGTTGGGGAGCACTGATCTAAGTCATTTAAAAGGATATTGAAGAGTACTGGGCCTAAGACAGAACCCCGTGGCACCATACTGCTTATTTTCCTCCATATAGATGTAGTTCCATTAAGAGCTACAAATTGAGTGTGATTTATTAGCCGGTTACAAATCCATCTGGTGGTGATGCAGTCTATCCCACATTTTTCTAGCTTATCAAGAATTAGGTTGTGATCTACTTTGTCAAATGAAATTCAAATATACTATGTCCACAGCATTTTTCTTGTCCACTAATTTAGTCACATTGTCAAAAAATGAAGTAACATTGGTTATAACTTTGCTTGCTTCTAGGTGTTTCCAAATCTGTTGCTTGATTATCTTTTCCAGAATCTTCTCAGATATTGATGTTAGGTTGATTGGTCTATAGTTTCCTGGATCTGCTTTTTTCATTTTTTGGGAACTGATAATTCTTTCTCAGTCCTCTGGTAGTATCTGGTGCTTGAGGACCATGATGGCGAACCTGTGGCACATGTACCGGATGTGACATGCAAAGCCATCTCTCCGGGCATGACAGCCGTCGCCCATTGCTGTTCCGGGTTCTGGTGCGTGCATGCATGCCAGCCAGCTGGTCTTCACGCACCCAGGAGTGCCGAAAACTGGAAAAACAGCTCCCTGAGGCGCGCATGTGTGCTGGCCAGCTGGTCTCTGTGTGCACATGTGCACCAGGTGGACGGCACGCATCCGCATACTAAAAACCGGAAGCTCAGCTTCCCAGCACGCACATGCACGCCAGAAAGCTGCTCTTCTGGTTTCCGGCACTCCCCTGGATGCATGCCAGGGAGCTGTTCTTCCAATTTCTGGTGCTCCCCAGCACATGCATGTTCACTCCCATTTTGGCACTTGGTGCCGAAAATGTTCACCAACACAGTTTAGGATCGTTGAAAGATAGGGTTCAATCTGAGATCACGTCTGCCAGGTCCTTCCAAACTCTGAGATATATTCCATCAGGTTCTGGTGATTTGAACTGTCTAGAGTGGACTGGTCTTACCATTATCTTACCATTTTCTTGCTTAATTTGCATTCCTAGTCTGTGCTTATGTTTTTGGTAGGTTGGGTTATATTTTCATTTTGCATGAAGACAGATGTAAAGAATGAATTAAGCAGATGTGCTTTCTCTCTATTGCTCATAACTTCCTTGCCACCTTCTCCCAATAATAGACTACGGTAATTGTTTCCATGACTATTTGGGGGGGGGGTTATATGTTGAAAGAAACTGTTAAAAATTATTTTTGACATTTGTTCAAATCTTAATTCATTCTGAGCCTTCTTTTCCTGACTTCATCTTTGAAAATTTGGGCTATTAATTGGTATTCTGCCCTAGTTATGTGTCCCTCTTTCCATTTTTTTACTTATCCTTTTTGTCTTTCAGTTTATCACAGAGAATTTTGTGCAACCATGTGGGTTTCTTCTTGGATTGCTTAATTTTCTTTTCTAGTGGTATCGTGCTAGACTGAGCTTTTATAATCATATTTTTCAAGGAATCTTCCCAGGTTCTTTCTCCCAAGTTTGTTAAAATCATCTGTTTTAAAGTCTAAAACACTGGATTGATTATGTTCTATTGTTTGTGTTTACATTATAATGAATTCCAATGTGACATAGCCACTCTCACCCTAAAGTTCTGGCAACTTCAACCTCTATCATTTCTTCTCTTCCTAAGAGAAGGTCCAGTATAGCTGTCCCTCTAGTTTCCTTCTCTACCTTTTGGATGACAATGTTGTCTGCTTGGTTTGTCAGGAACTTGTTCGATTTCCCATTTGATGTCTTCCTGTAATTAAAGTTCCTTATTACTATTGTGGTATGTGGTATGTTTCCTACATACATTTACTAACTGATCAGAAAAAAGTTCCGCTATTTATTGTGCTTTGTTGGGTGGCCTGTCAAGAGAAACAGACATTTAAAAAAAGGGGAATGGAGTTCCATTATATGTAAGCGTTCACTACGTATCTACAGAAATCCACAAAACCAAGGATGAAAACTTAGAATGCTTATGGGTCAATGTAAAAGGAAAAAGGAATGCCATTGCTATAGGCATATACTACAGGACACCCAACCTGTCAGGCCTGCCTCTGTTAAAAACCCAAGAAAGAAAACCCCCAACACCACTGAGGTAGAGAAGAGGTACCTTTACTGAGTTTGAAATGATAGCAGTGAAATGATAGCGAAAGCAAAGCAAGTTCTGATTCAAATGATAGCAGCGAAAGTTACAGATTGAAAGTTTGCCCAAAACCCTCCCCCCAGGGTCCCAGGCTGAATGTCCAATCCACGTCCTGCATAATGTCATGTGAAGCTCATCTTCAGGGATTTTCGCCCATCTGGAGTTCTAGGACAGTTGGCCTTGACTGGATGTAATCAACTCCATTCAGCAGCACAATAATACATGAGAGCAAACCTCCCTTTTAGTTCACACGGGCCTTCATCACACCAGCTCACTTCCCAAAGCCAATTACCATTACTATGGCAGCCGATAGCAAACATGCATCAAAGGAAAAGCCCATGCTGGAGATCCGGCTGACATGTAGTAGAAGCATTAGCCCTAAGGAAAAAACAGAAGACAAAATAGACAGGCAATCTACAGTACAATAGAGTAAAATAACATTAAGGCTTGTCAGGGTATTTAGAGTGAAACAGTTGAAGGAGTTTAAGGGCCCGGACATCCCAAGTGTTCACCTATTCAGACTGTGAGGGAGGGAAATGTTTCCAGGCCACCAAATACTGTACTTTCCCCCTATGTCTCCTGGAATCTAGGAGTTCCTTGACTTCATTGTTACTCACCTTCGATGAGGAGGGGAATTGGAGGGACAGGTTGGGCTGGTCGAAGAGGAAGCTCAGGCTTTAGCAAGCTAACATGAAACACAGGGTGGATCTGCCTAAGGGTTTTGGGCAGCTGTAACTGAACTGTGATCTGATTGACAATTCTAACTATTGGGAAAGGGCCTATATACTTGGGCCCCAGTTTCTTTGATTTCTGGGTAGTCTGTAAAGTATTTTATAGATAGGAAACCCTGTCCCCTACTTGGAACTCTTTTGGTTTAGCTCTTTTCTTGTCAGCTTGTCTTTTATGGGCTTGATATGCCTCGTCTAGTGCTTTATGGGTGACAGGCCAAATACATTGAAGCTGTTCAATCCATTCCACTAAGGAAGGGATCTGGGGCTTCCCCTGGGGCAGTTCTGGTATGGGTATGAAATCCTGACCAGAAGTAACTTTAAACAGGGTGAAGCCAGTGCTACTATGGATTGAGTTATTGTATGCGACTTCTGCAAATGGCAGCAAATCGGCCCAATTGTCCTGCTGGTAATTTACATAGTATCTAAGGTACTTTTCTAGAACTGAGTTAATTGTGTTCACAGGTCCCATTAGATTGGGGTGGGTGGGAGAACCTGGGTAGCATCGGTGTAGCTGGGGGAAGGTTGACCCCAGGGCTCCCCAGTCTTCTTGATCGCTCCCATGAGTTAACATTGTGTGCTCAGCCCGCCCAGTAGACTAGGTCTCCGGGTTGGCCAATAAAGCAGAACTTGCTTAATGTCAGACTTGCCTTCGTTCAAATCCCAAGAAGAAAAACTCCCAACTCCATTGAATTACAGAAGAGGTACTTTTACTGAGTTTGAACTGATAGCAGTGAAAGGAAAGCAAGATCTGATCCAAAAGGCGCAAAAATTACATATTGAAAGCATCCCCAAATCCCTCCCCACAAAAATCCAGGCTGAATGTCCAATCCACATTCCACATAGTGTCATGTGGAGCATATCTTCAGGTGTTTTCACCCATCTGGAGTTCTAGGATGGTTGGCCTTGACTGGGTGTAATCAACTCCATTCAGCAGCGCAATAATACATGAGAGCAAACCTTCCTTTTAGTTCATGCATGGGCCTTCATCACACCAGCTCAGTTCCCAAAGCCAAATACCATGCCCCCGCCCCTCCCATTACTATGGCAGCCGATAGCAAGCAAGCATCAAAGGGAAAACCCATGCTGGCGATCCGGTGACCCATATGCATTCTAGGAGGTTTTCATCCTTGGTTGGGTGCATTTCTGTAGAGATGTAGTGAACTCTTACATATAATGCAACTCCACCTCCTTTTTTGTTATGTCTGTTTCTTTTGAGTATTTTGTATCCTTCCATCAGTACATTCCAGTCATGAGTTTCATCCCACCGAGTTTTGGCAACTATATCATATCTGCCCTCGTGTGCTAGTACTTCAAATTCACCCTCTTTGTTCCCCAAACTTTTAGCATTTGTATATAGGCATCTGAATCCTTTATCGCTGTCCCTGGGTACGCTTCCTATATCTCCTAGTTTGTATCTAATTTTTTCTTCTTTCCCATCACTCTCTACATCCTTCTTTGATTGGTTGTTTTGGGGTTATGCTTGGGATTAGGTCATAAACATCCAAAAGATTGGTCATCAGCTTTAGTTTAAAGACCTTTGGATAAGCCTAGCCAGTCTTTTTTTGTTCATTGCTATTCCTTGAAAGGGTGATATATTTCTAACCAGAGAACAAAATGACATGATAATTCAAGCTGGATGAGCTCCATACTTTGCAATTGGTTGTGCACTGATTTTCAAACACAGATTCTGAGCTTATTTCTGCTGCTGTGCAGGAATTAGGTACAACTAAATTTGCTATCCTGGAATGTTTGTGTCTTTGGGACCACTGGATATGTTGAGCAATTGGAGTCTTTTTGAATGCAGCCTCCAAATTGTTCCATGACTAGAAGCAATTTGCCCCATGGTCCATTTTCATTAGTCTGTGACAAAAATCCTCTTTTTTTAATCTTTTGGTCAGTAAAGTATAAATTCAAATCCTGTTGGCTTCACAAGGTTGGAATCTGCTATGAGTAGGCCCAGAATAGCAGTCTCTTCATCTGGTCTCCACAAAGAATGATGGAGGCAGCCTAAACATCACTCTAATAAAACTGCTGTCTGGAACATTTCTGATAACCAAAGACTTCATATCAATTAGAAACCAATTTTTCTCCACAGGTGTTGGGAGTTGTGATAGGAGCTGGGCTTTCAGTATTGCTTGTTTCTGCTTTGGTACTGATATTGATCCACCGGTTTCGTCTTCAAAGTAAGTTCCCTTTTGATGGTGAAGAGAAGCCATGTCCAACAGGATATCTTTTTATTTGGTTTAATTTGGTCCTATCCTCCTGGATTCCAAGTCTCTTTTTTTACTTCTCTACAGAGGTTCAGGCTCAAGAGCAACCAAAATATCGATTTCGCAAGCGGGATAAAGTTTTGTTTTATGGACGGAAAATTATGCGTAAGGTAATAAAAAATCACGGTATCAAAAATAAGCATGTAAATGGTATGCCCAACTACTTTGAAGGGCACATTGCATGATACAGTCTCTGGGGAGCAGATTTTATATGTTAGGCACCTTGGAATTTGATAACATTACACTATTCTTTTGTTTGTTTAGAAAAAATATCATTTTTTAATCCTGGACAAGGACCATCTTTTCACCAAATCATCTCTTCGTTAAACACATCAATTTTTTTTGGCAGGTTTCTCAATCTACATCCTCCCTTGTAGACACTTCCATGTCTGCTTCACGGCCACGAATGAAAAAGAAGCTCAAGATGCTAAATATTGCCAAAAAGTGAGCAGACAAGCCAGAAAGAGGAAAGTGTTTGACTGAATGAAGGGGTCTCTCCCAACAAGCTGATGGAATTTTGGAGACCTAGAACCATGATGTTTGGGTTTTGCCCAGAAGGGGAACATTTGAATGGAGTCAGTCTAGGACAGACACAGCAGGATTTAATATCCTTAAATTTTCTAAGAAATATTGGAACACTTCCAAGGGAACCAGTATCCTGAAATAATATGTATAATAGGAAGATTTTATGATACTCATCTGGCTCCCAATGTTTCAAAACCATGCCAGATTCCCAGTTATGAAAATAAACATTTAGTCCTGTGCTTTCTTATTAACATTTCAAAGGAAACTATTTTTCACTTCTCCAACCTAATACAAATATACAAATAAATGTATGTGCTCAGGATAGGCTGTTCCTGGATATTCATCTGATCACTTTTTGTTCTGCCAGTTAAGAAGAAATGCAACAATGAGGGCCAAAAATGAGGGTTAGGGAAAGAAAAAGGAATGGTAGCTAAGGGAGACTAGAAATGTGGAAGTGCAGTAGGGAAATTGCTCAAGTTCTTTGTGGTAGCTAGATGCCATCTTCATGCTAGTAATATAAGATGTGCTATTTGTAAACTTAGGCCTCCTGCTGAAAAGCTGGTACAGTGTCATAGAGCTCAGGCCAAAATGGAAAGAAGATCCTTGTGACATTATTTTGGTTGCTTGGGAGAGGGACAGAGGAAGTAGTGGTTTGTGGTCTCCCCGGTAGAAGCATCTCTGTTCTGTTGCAAGAGGGAACTGGCTAATTGACTGAAGAAATCTCAGGGTTTTTTTCCTGTGCTCAGAATCCTGCGTATCAAGAAGGAGCTGCCAACTCTTCAGCTGAAGGAACCACCCCCATCTGTTCTGGAGGCTGATCTCACAGAGTTTGATGTGGCCAACTCTCATCTCCCCTCTGAAGTTCTCTACATGTTAAAGAATGTGCGGTGTGTATATGTAGGAGTCTCATACTAGCTGAGGTTGAGGCTTGCATGGAATTTATTGGAAAATGAAGTGCTTTTGGCAGTAGCTGGCACTATGCCAAACAATCTGGTTTCATGTTTTCCAGATGTGATATAACTCTATTTTTTGTTTCTTTGTTTCTTTAGGAAAGGTTAATTAGAAAAACACAATTTCCCATGTTGGCCAAACTGGTATTGCTTAATTAGCCCTTTCCATAAAGCAGGGCTGTCAAACTCCCAGCCCATAGGCCAGATGCATCACACACCGGCCATGTCCATGCCCAGTTTAGTGAAGGGGAAAAAAAGTCCCAATATGTCACATGATGCTACCGTGACGACACGAGTTTGACACCCCTGCCATAAAGTAACTATCACCACAAAGATTCTCCACTGTAGGATCTCAAAGCATGTAGTGGGGTTGCTGTTATTCATGCCTCATCATTTTCGTGTTATTTATCCTATTTCCTGGAGATCCCAAGAACTGGGTGGGTTATTTAGTTACTATTTTGTAATACTAAAAAATGTATGGCTGATTTGTGGATGGGGAACACAGAGCAAAGAACTCTTGACATATTAAAAAGAATGGTAGGTATCTTCTGACTCCTTGCTTGGAGAATAATTGATCCTCTTGTCTAGAATCAGGTGTCATGGCTATATCTCTCCAATCCAAGCTTCATGAGCTAACAGCCTGACATTAGCAATGAAGGGGGGAGGGGAGAGGGAAAGAAGAAGCAGTGGGGGTGGGGTGGAAGCCCAGCTGAGCCTTGTCAGAATCTTCAGCCAGCCACTGTCAACTATTGATATGCAGGGCTGGGAACCAAGTACCTGTTTCCTAAACAATATACAAGCACCTAATTGGACATTTACAGAGGTGGAGGTGGACCTTCAGTAAAGTGTACTCTTGGCAACAACAAACGGCCAGTTTTTCTTTGTTAGATGACTTAGTGGGAAATTAGGTTTGCTCTAGGCGAGATGAACAGAACCTAAATAAGGCACCCATTTCATCCTTAAAACTTCCATTCCCTTTCCCAAAGAGTCCCAGTGCCACCCACTTATTGGGTGGCCCTCAATAAGTCAGATAAAATGTGATGCAGCTCTTAAGTCCACATGGCTTTTGAGCTCTCACTGGCAGATTTTCAAGATTAGGTTTGAAGCTAATTTCATTAATATTTAATTCCAAAATAAATCATATTTTCTAGAATTAATTTCCTTGGCATAAGGGAAAAAAAGAAAGGCAAGAAAAAGAAGGAATGCAAATGTGCCACCACTAGGAATCTCAAGTACAACTCAAACTTGAGAAGGATTGCTTTTGGGAATTAGTTCCACGATTGAGTTTGCCCAGTTTTATGGACAAGACTGAAACAATTTTTAATATTTTTATTTGGCTTTTTATCACAGTTACTGGTACTAAATAGAATTAAATAAGATATGATAGCAAAGCTACATACATGTGAGGAAGAAAGGAAGGATGCAGTAATGTTCCCTTCAAAGCTTTATGTACTACCTTTGTATCAAATGGTATCCAACACTGCATTCAGTAAAATACAACACTAAAAAAGACTACTCCTGTTTTAATGGTGCATGCTTACATGCACCTCCCTTGTTGTGGTTATTCTTCTGGATTTTGTGTCCAGTCTAGAGAACCTAGTCCACTGTCCCCAAGAAGCATATTGGGATTGTGTGGTTGGTAGAGTTCAGTGTTTAATATGGTAGGATTATTGTTGTAATTGTGCCCTGATATTTCCCTGTAGGGTGCTAGGCCACTTTGAGAAACCCTTATTCCTGGAATTGTGTAAACACATGACCTTTCAACAATGCCAGCAAGGCGAATATGTCTTTCGCCCAGGTCAGCCTGATACCAGCATTTATGTGGTCCAGGATGGAAAATTGGAGCTGTTCCTATCTGAACAGGTAAGAGGAGGAGAGGGGCAAACTTTGAACAGAGCTGCAGTATGCAGTGATCTGCTATGCCAGCCACAAGGCCAATCTAGTCTAGTGTTTCTTCCAGTGAGAGCTGCTGAAATGAATATTGCTTACAAGATGACTTCTCCCATTCATTTCCATTTATTTGTCTGTATTTGTGTCAGAATCACCTATAAAACTAACCAAAAGGTGCTTCTGGAGTGAAAAGATTTGTCCAGGGACATCCAATTGTCAAAAGCAATGCAGTCATTGGGGAGGGTCCTTTCATGTCCCCTACATTTACTCAAAAGCCTTTATTTAAAAGCCAGACAAGAGAAAGAACCATGGCTAGCTTCTCACATCTGTTTGTGTGTGTCAGGATGGGAAAGAGACTCTTGTAAAGGAGGTGTTCTCAGGGGACAGTGTGCACAGTCTTCTCAGCATCCTGGATGTCATCACGGTAAGTACTGTCTATTTACAACCTCCATTCTCATAACTGCTTAAGCTGTTGATCTCATTTTCTTTCTTTTTTACAATGTTAATTTTGTTCTACTTCTGCCTTCTTAATGTTGTTTTAAAGTTCATACAAAAACATGTGTGTTTTCCTATGTAAATTCAGGAATATTTTTTTCTACTGCATAATGTGTTTTGTGTATGTGTATTTTCCCCTAATATACACATACTTAATTTGTCAGCTGCTTCACAAATTTTCAGAGAGCTTTAATTCATGTGCATATTGCTTTGCAATGTGAAAATCAGACTTTAAAATTTGAACCTGATGAATGTTTTCCCTTCTATAACTACAACACCTATTCCCTCTGGTTATATATACTTAGCCTTTTGATTCAATCCTCTGCTTCTACCTTCTCAGATAAACAAGATAAAGCTTGATTTGCTGCTGAATTCTCCATATTGGGTCAAATCACTCCATAAAACTAATAAAAAGTAAACAATCAGAGGAGCCTAGTAGTCCCTCTTCTGACTAACAAATGTTATTTAAAGGCATAAGCTTTTGTGAGCTGCAACTCATCTTCTAATACAATAAAGTACATTTTAAATTGGATTTAAATTGGGATGAGGTAAGGGGAAAAAGAGAGGAAATTAGGTTGGCTATAGAGATGTGAAATAGATTACAACTACTTTATCAATCTTTTTTTTTAATTCTATCAAGCCACTATATGCATTTGATGAAGTGATCCAAACCTCGTGAATATAAGATATAACTCATTTAATAAGATTTGTTAGTTGGAAAAGGGCTTCTGGATTCCTTATGAGTTTTTGCTACCATAGACTAACATGGATCTCCTTTTACATGCTGTATAGGTAACTAGTGGATCAGAAAGAACTACAGTTATAGCACTTAAATCTCTCTGGTGTGTGTGTGTGGGGGGGTCCAACAGGGTCACCAACGGCCATATCGGACAGTGTCTGCCCGGGTAGCTGAAGACTCCACTGTGCTGCGGTTGCCAGTGGAAGCCTTCTCAGCGGTCTTTGAGAAGTATCCTGAGAGTTTGGTTCGGGTGGTTCAGGTAAATTTCCAGCATGTTCTGCCACTTTTATGCATATCCTTTCTGTGTTTTTCTGCTGGGTTTGGTCTGTGTAAACTTTGGGATGTCAGCAGAAGCAGGAAATAGTTAAGCACACAATCAAGCAAATTTGCATAATTGCAAACATAATCTTTCATATCTTCTTTACAATGTTTTTACTTGATTTGCACTTCAGAAACAAACACCTAGGAACTAATGTTGCCACACATATCCCTAAATACAGCTTTGTGGCACCATTACATTTAGAATACTGCATTAAAAATTGACTGTTGCATCTCCAACAGAATATTGTGGCAAGACAAGTTGCAATGCAGCTGGTGGGCTGAACCAAGAATCCTGTATTTAAGTGCGGTGGAGAGTGCCTCTCACATGAAGAATTAAGTCAGCTACCTTTGGTAGTAATGGAGAAATTGCCACAGTGAGCCCATGGGTGATCAGGAAGCAATTCTATGGAAATCAGGACAAACAAGAGCCTTTTTTTTACTCTACCTTACATATTGCAATGAACTTTTATACTAACTGCCACAATGTAGGCAGAGTTAAAAGAGCTTAGACACAGCCACCAACTAGCTAAGTTCAACCTCCCTTGAATTTTGTTGATCCTTATCTAACTCCATAAGCAAGAGTAGCAATAAATCATTTTAATTGAACCTTCATGTTTTGCACCTGAGAAAGGCAGACACGTGTTGGGTAACTGTTGACCTGCCGCTTTGCTGTATCCAATTACAGATCATAATGGTTCGTCTTCAAAGAGTCACCTTCTTGGCCTTGCACAACTATCTGGGCCTGACAAATGAGCTTTTCAGCCATGTAAGTCATGACCTATGACCAAATTAAACCTCGCCCTCTTCACGTGGGAATTGAGAGTAGCCTTTGAGCATGTGAAGAATTCACTTCCCTCACTGTTGATTAATCATAGAGGGTGGGTTTCCCAGCACAACTGCTCTTTGCTTCCCACCTTTTTGTGTAATGGATGTGGGTATGTTTCCCATCCCCAGGAAATGCAGCCATTGCGGCTTTTTCCCCAGTCGAGTCACCCCTCGCGCACAAGTCCTGTCTGGCACAGTAAACGTATGATTAGTGCTTCCTCTATTGAGGACACAAAGGATAGTAATGGAAGGCAACCAGATGCCTCTAAAGATCAAGGTAAGTTGCCTGCCCTAAGAACAAAACTTGGCATTTGCTACAAGGTGTGAGTTGAGTTTGGCCTCTGAGCCTCCAGGGCAATCCATTTCATTCTGTCTCTTGCCTTGAATCGCTTATGAAGTACAGCTTCAATTTCTTCTGTCCAGTGATGTCCTCTAATAATAATATTGCAGAAGCAATGGTCCGGATGCTGCTACTAGAAACTAAGATCAGGTCAACCCAGAGTAAAAACCTCATCTGGCCTCAGCCACCAACTGAGTATTTTCACTGTTCTTTTCCTTTTCCCTGCATATTCTGAGCCCTCACAATATAATTTAATCATCTCTGGCAGAGGTTTCCTCGGGAACAGTTTTGCATTCCTTATGCAAGTATTGCTTATGGATTCCTTCCAAGGTATGGGAAAGTCAAATGTTCACATCTATACTATGTGAGTGATAGCTTTGTATACTTCTAGGTGATCCCTTGAAATCAGGTTTATTAGAACCCCCTGTTCCTCCTCTGTTGAGTCGTTGTATCTCCATGCCAGTTGACATTTCAGGTATGTCTCTTTTTCGCCCATTCTCCCTCTTTGTTTGATTCCTTGGGCAATCCAGTTGATTATCTCCATGCTCTCTTTCTCACTCAGGAATTCCAAAGGGCCCACGGTCAGACTTTGATATGGCCTATGAGCGAGGCCGCATCTCAGTTTCTCTTCAGGAAAACAGTACAGTTGCATTGGATGGCTTTGCTCGAGTAAGTTTCTGCCAAGGGGGATGGGAGCATGTCAGCTTTGATATTTGTCATTTTCTTATAGGTTTTTAGATACAGTTAGAAGGGATAGAGAGGAGATTTTCTTTTGGGGAGGAGATATTTCTGCCTTTGTGGAATCTTTCCTGTAGACAATCTCTTGCTTCTTAGGCCTCTGTGAGTTGCTTCTACCTTTTCTATTTTTAACAGTCCGCTTCCCAAGACTCCCATGAACGAAAGTCTGTGATGGTGGAGGAACAGCCATCAGGCATCTACCATTACAACTATTGTGAGGATGATTCAGCAACTGGTGATTGCCCATTTGGACCATACCAGGGCCGCCAGACCAGTGCCATTTTTGAGGCTGCCAAAGGGGAGCTGGTCAAACTCATGAAAATTGAGGTAGAGTGATACAGGGAGAGTTTTCTGATAATCAATGGCTCAGGAGGGGAGGGTTCTCCCTTGCTATTTTCTTCATTCTCATCCAGTGCAGAGGCTGGTGGTGTTCAGTGCTTGGGTCGTCTTTACTTCCTTCTCAACAGGAATTAGAACATAGAATAATAGGGTTGGAAGGGACCTTGAAGTTCTTCTAGTCCAGAGGTGTCAAACTCACGTTGTCACAGTGGCGTCATGTGACATATTGGGACTCTTTCCCCTTCACTAAACTGGGCATGGGAGTGGGCGTGTAGGCAGCAAGTTTGGCAGCCCTGTTCTAGTTCAACTCTCTGTCCATGGCAGGAGATCCTATAGCATTCCAGAAAAATGGTTGTCCAGGCTCTGCTTCAAAGCCTCCAGTGATAGAGCACCCACAACTTCCAAGGGCAAGTTGTTCCACTGATTAATTGTTCTCACTGTCAGGAAATTTCTCCTTAGTTCTAGGTTGGATCTCTTTGTATGATCTTACATCCATTAGTTCTTGTCCTGCCCTCAGGTGTCTTGAAGAATAAGTTGACTCCCCCTTCTCTGTGAGAGCCCCTCAAGTACTGGAAGACTGCTACATACTACCCCAGTCCTCTTTGTTAGACTAGACTAGTTCTCTCTCATTTCGTTTTATAAAAGTTTTATTGGGTCAAAAATACAAAAAGTACATTATTTAAAATATGTTGAATTTTTAAATTATCATATGATAATAATTATATATCAAGTTTTATTACACGCAGCA
>JAOYMU010000098.1:354029-364757 GCA_025802295.1 Psammodynastes pulverulentus
ACTCCCAGAGTTCCCCAGCCAGCATAGCTGGCTGAGGACCTCTGGAAGTTGAAGTCCACAAGTCGTAAAACTGTCAAGTTTGCCCACCCCTGGCCTAGCATTTCTCATCCTTGCCAGCAACATTTGAAGGACCATGGTTCCTTCATGGTGTTTTTCATTTACTCCTTCTATGCTGAAGTTTCAAGACCATAGTTACTTTGGATACCTCCTCATATGAGTAGTAGGAGAATAACTTTTCTCTTATTTCTATGGAGTTTTCTTCATCCTTGTCAAAATGGGCATGGCTTATGCTTGATAAGTTTGCTTATAACACTCATCAGAACATAGAGATTAATAGAAGCACTCTTAAAACTTTGAAACTGGACTTGAGAATGATTGGTAAAAATATTTTAGCTTGGTCTGCAGTTGTAAACACAAACATTCTATTGTAGAAAGTTATCTGTTTTTTAACATACAAGCTCTATTAGTAGCAATATGAATTCCTTAGTTTATATTATCTTTGATTTTTCTCTGAAATAATGCCTATAGTAATGTCTAACTATTACTTGATAGAGAGGTTTATACTGTTAATTACCTTCACTTTTCTTAGCATCTGTATAGAGATCATCAGTCACTGCATAGGTGTAAATGGTTGGGCATATAGGTAGTCCTTGGCTTACAACAGTTAATTTAGTGAGCATTCAAAGTTACAGTGACATTGAAAAAAGCGATTTATGACTGCTTTCCACACAATTGTTGCAGCATCCTCATGGTCACGTGATCAAAATTCAGATGCTTGGCAACTGACTCATATTTATGATGTTGCAGTGTCCTGGGATCATGTGATTACCTTTTGACCTTCTGACAAGCAAAGCAAATAGGGAAGTCAGATTGACTTAACTATGTTACTAACTTAACAACTGCAGTGATTCACTTAACAATTGTGATAAGAAAGGTCATAAAATGGAGCAAAATTCACTTAACAAATTCACTTAACAACAGAAATTTTTGGCTCAGTTGTGGTCATAAGTTGAGAACTACCTGTATTCTAAGGACAAAAGTTGAGCTAGTTGTTTATACATGTACCATATTTTTCAGAGTATAAGACACACTTTTTCTACCCCCAAAAGTGGGTGAAAATTTAGGTACGTCTTATACACCGAGTGTTGCAGAAGCCCCGCCCACCAGCAATTTGCCTCCTTGAAAGCAAGCCGCAAAAAGCCTGTTTCAGCTTCAGCACAACCTAATTAGCATAAGCCACTGAAGGTTGTTTGGATCGGGCTCCGAACATCAGCTGTTTCAGACTGCAAGGATGCCATTAAACTATAGCAATCCCTGCAGTGTGAAACGGCCGAGCCACATGCTAATTAGGCTGTGCTGAAACCAAAAGTGAAACTGAACGTCTGTTTCTGCTTGCTGCAAGGAGGCAAATTGCTGGAAGGCAGAAGCCCAGGCAAGATTTTTTTCTTGTTTTCCTCCCCCAAAACTAAGATGCGTCTTATACTTCAGTGCATTTTATAGTCCGAAAAATATGGTATGTGCATTTGATGATTTAAGTGTGTGTTGGTTAGACCTATACCCTACGCACGTTGGCAATAATTGGGATATATTTGGAGTATTTCTGCCCTGAGGCTCTTTTTGTTTTTTATTCCTTGATTGCCTCAATGACAAAAGAGATTAACAAAGAAATGGCTATGTTCAGAGGATTGTTCCTCTGCTGCTGTCATGCATTTGTGCAAGTGAAGATTATTTATGTACTGTTAGAAAATTGGAAGTTAGGTAACACATTCCCTCAGTAACTTCTGTAAGAAAAAATTAGATTGCTCAATTGCTTTAAACTGACATATCACATGATCTAAGATTGATTTCTATTCCTTTTTCTTCTCAGGTTGGACTCTCAGAATCAAAACCAATTTCAGCAAGGTTTCCCCAGTTCATCTGTTTGGACGTGTCTATCACTTTGGAGAAGAGGGTAAGTTTGATGTAATAGGGCAGGGTCTTCTCATCACTTAGCTGAGTTCTATTTGACTGCCCCTCCTCTTCGCTAAGAAACAAATCTCAAAATCTCAGCAACCTGGTGTACAGTCTACACATCCATATTAAAGAATGTTGCTATGTTTTAGAAGATTGTCAGGACCACAACAAAAAGTACCTAGATTCATCAAGGTCTGGAAACTTTTATGCTAGCCCTTTATAACCTTTCTCCCCTGTCTTGCCTTATACTGCAAAGGTATATGCTAAGATTTCCTGCAACTTTAGATTGTGTGAAAGTCTCTTTGGACGTCTTTGAGGCCTGATAAAAAAAATGGTGCCTCTGTTACAGGGAACCTCTACCTGACAGAATTTTGTTTTTCTTTGAAGAGGATGTGGAGCACTTCCAGAAAGATTTTGCCTCTCGTATCTGGCTAACTTACCGTCGAGATTTTCAGCAGCTCGAAGGCACTGCATGGACCACTGACTGTGGCTGGGGCTGTATGTTGCGCAGTGGGCAGATGCTGCTTGCGCAGGGTCTCCTTGTCCATTTTCTTAGCAAAGGTGAGTGGCAAAGCTATATGTGAAACATCTGAGAGGAACTTTTATTCCTCATGCCTTTGTAGTAAGATATACAGGCTAAGTATCTGGAATGTATAATTTTCACATCTTGTTCCATGAAGGAATTTAAAGAGTTATCTAATTTAGTAGTTTCTGTCATGGCCCCTTTGGAGCTTGGGTCTGAGGAGGAGGAGATGGAGCTGGGGCCAGCGCAGGGGGATGGTGCAGTCCCTAAGGAGGAACAACCTGAGAACAAGGACAAGGCAGTCCCAGGTCAATCGGGCCTCAGAAGAGTAGGCAGGGAGGAAGAGAGGGCTCAGGCTGATCAAGGAAGTGGGGAGGAGATGGAAAGGGCAGGCAGTGGAGCAGAAGAGCGGCGGAGCTCTGGAGATGAGCAAATATGTCCCCGCCCAATCCCCGAGTGTGAAGAATGGAAAGAAGGCAGAGTCAGAGCAGGCCAACCCGACTACTCGGGAAAGGTCGCCCCGCCCTTCCTCACGAGGTTCACCTGGAGGGTAACTCTCAGCCGTAACTGGACCAGAACCGACAGCGGAAGAAATGGAGCCAGGACATGTACCCTTAGTAGCAGATCCAGCTTTAGTCCAGCTTCATCCACAGAAAGGTTTATCACCAGAACACGATGAGTTGGGAATCCCCATGCAAAGTCAGCGCTGGGAGCGCCTTTTCAACTGTCCGATCCACCCCAGTCCATCCGGCTTCCACACTCCCTATTAGCCACCCCATGTGTCTGGTCCCACCCCTGCCCATCCGGCTGCCACACCTGCCAGTAGCCACCATTCGGAGGCCAATGTTTGCCTGGTTTAAATGGCTGCCGGTCAGCTGTAAGCCTCCTGAACCTCCGCCCATCAGCTGGGCATCGCAGGCTCTGACGTGCACTATCTGTGATGCTGACAACTGTAGGCTGCTGGGCCGCCTGTCCCCATGTGGTCCTGGCGGTGGTGAACGGTGTGGGCATTGGGCATGGTTCCTGCTGCCAGTAAGCTGTCTCCACTATCCCTCCAGTGATGGCGAGCCCCAAGCCAGTGCTCGACAGTAACACTTAAGGAGACGCTGTGAGGAAGGGCTTTCACCAGGAACAAGTGTTTGTTTTCCAGTGTGACGATGGTATCCAGGAGAATTCTGGGTTGACTCCTCTATTCCATGCAATCAGACAGAGCTCAAAACTGAGGACACGCCCACCTGTCAGTCATCCCCAGTTTTCGGCTCTGTCTATTGCAGGGAACAGAGTGTTAATTCGTTTCTCTGGAAACGGCTTCCTTTTTGGTCAATTTTTAATAGTTCTGACATATCCCTTTGGTAGTGGAACTGACAGTGTGAAGGGTCCCCGGCCCGAACCCACTGTCCAACGCTTGACCGTCGGAATTTAAGGCGCGGCAAGGGAGCCCTTATCTTTCCGATTGGCTGACCATCTGAGGAGGAAGGCAGGCGCGCGCTAAACGCTGGGCTTTTGGAGAGGCAGCGACAGCGCGCGCAAAAGCCCCGACGTTGCATTTAAGTTTGCGAATCGTCTCCTTTAACAGCGCAGTTCTGGGCTGCGGTGCTAGGGCCCGAGCGCTCTTCATTGCCATTGCTAGGTTTGAGAACCTTTTTTGGGCGCGCAACTCGCATTTCAAGCCCCGGAAGTTGCTGGCGCCATTTTGAGGAGGGCTCACGTTGCGGGCGCCATTTTGAGGAGGGCTCATGTTGCAAGCACCATTTTAATTGCCTGTCAGTCGCTCTCAGGCCCGATTCGGAGAGCGTTGTGTGTGGAGAGTTGGGCTTGGCTTTTGCTGTTGTGGGCTGCCTTTAGGGGCCCAAGCGTTCAGAGAGGCATCGTTTTGGAGTCCTCCGCTGTGGCCTTTCATACAGCGGCCATTTTTCTTCGACTCACGAGGAGTTATAGCCCTTGGACTTCTCACAAGTGCTGTTGCTGGGCAGAACAGTGAGTGTGGCCTCTCTCTTTTACTGATCAATGATGGATTCTCCCTCAGAACCCACTGGGTCCTCCTCTCCTCCCATGTCAGCCTCCACCAATGCTGCTTCAGCGGCTAAGGCCAAAGCGGCCAAAATTAAAGCCCGGGCCTTGTCCCACTCCAGGACTTCCAAGGCCCAACAAAAGGCCGAACTTCGCCTCCAAAAAGTGCTTGAGAAGCAGGCCGACAGAGGGGCCAGGGAGGCGGAGAGGATTGCTCTGGCAAGGTCCCCATCTCCTTTATCACAGCCCATTCCAGTGGCCAGGGACCTCGAAGAGTCCGTCTCTAGCGGCCTTAAGAGGAAGGGCGGTCCTCCGGAGTTAGAGGCTTCGTACCAAAAGCAGCTACTATTGACGATTCCTGCTGATTCAGATGCAGTCAACCCTTCGTCGGTGGGTCTTTCACCATCTCCTCTACAGCCTGGGCCTGCTAGGAGGTCAGAATCCATGCCTTCGGCGACCTTTACCCCTACAGCTGCCGGTCTCAGGCAGCCTGATCCACCTCACATTGACGTGGAGTGGTTATTATCGGAGGCTGTGAGGAGAGGTTATGAAGCAGCTATGCTCCAGAACAGAAACGCTGGGGCTCCCTTTCCATCGGCAGTGCCCTCTCATCAACGTCTGCCTCTTCTGGGTCAGGATTCCTCTCTCGGGTCGACTATTCCATCCTTCCACAGCCAGGTGGGAGCCCAGGTCGTTCCTGAAGAGGTGGAGGAAGAAGAAATAGGACATGAACTGTCGGATGATGAAGGTCCTCAAGAAGATCAACCGGCCTTCAGGGGTTTATTTCAAACCCATATGTTTAAATCACTCTTGAACAAAGCCAAAGCAGTCACTGGCCTTGGACTGGATGGCCCTCCTGCTTCTAGCACTGTCGTAGATGGCCCGAGGGATATTCTCTTTTCGGAGACAACGGAGACGGCTGATACGATTCCAGCTCCAAAACTGTTCTTGCAGATGATCAAACAGCAGTTGGATGTGCCTGGGGCCTACCCTAGTCCATCCCCTTTGACAAAAAATATTTCAATGTGTCGTCGGACCTCTTGGACATATTAAATACCCCAGAAGTCAATGAACCCATCGTGGCCTTGGCAACCCCATCGGCCTCCTTATCAGACGCGGAGGATGTCCTGCGACCCGAGGACAGAAGAGCGGAGTTAACGCTCAGAAAGGCTCATCAGGCGGCGGCCTGGGCAGTCAAAACAAGCACGGCTGCCTCATTCTTTACCAGGGCGGCCCTGCTGTGGCTCCGCCAACTTCAACAAAAGGTTCCTGTACATGACACCCGCACTCACCAAGATCTGAAAAAGATCATGGCGGCCATGGAGTACACGGCAGACGCTACCTTGCACGCTGCCAAATATGGAGCTGGAGCCCTGGGGTCATCTATTACGGCTCGTCGGCTCCTGTGGTTGCGTCAATGGCAAGCCGACACGAAAAAAAAGTGGAAGCTGGTGGCAGCTCCATACAAGTCATCCAAACTGTTCGGATCCGTCTTGTCGAATCCAGAGATAAGTGTAAGAGGTTGCCCAGCCTATCGAGAAGGGGAGACGGTATATCGCCTCCGCCTTTTCGTACCCAGCAGTCTTTCAGGCCCACCTATCCGGGTTCCTACCACCAGAGACCCATTAGGCCATTCATCCCCAGACAGAACTTTCAGCCCGGTCAGGGCTTCAGAGATCCGTCCAGAACTCAGTTCCAGTCGAAACGGCCCTTTTGAGGGAGCGGCGGCTGCCCCTCCCGCCTATCTCGCTGACTACGAAGGGGACATCCCCATTGGTGGCAGACTGGGGCAGTTCTGCGACCAGTGGGACATTACAACTACAGACGCCTGGGTGAGGGACACTATCCGGTCTGGGCTCAGACTGGAGTTCGTCTCTCATCCCCCCAAACGTTTTCTCAAATGTCCGGTTTCCAGGGACAGATCCAAACAAAGGTTGATGGAGGAGGCCATCCTTCACCTAGTGGCCATCCAGGCGGTGGAACCTGTTCCAGTGGAGTCGCAGAGTCAGGGGTACTATTCAATATTGTTCCTCGTCCCGAAGGCGTTGGGCGGCTGGAGAGCCATCCTGAACCTGAAGGGTTTGAACTTATACATCAAATACCGCAGGTTCAGGATGCATTCTCTGCACTCCATTCTCCTGGGGATCAGGAGCAACAACCTCATGACCTCCATAGACCTCACCGAGGCTTATCTGCATGTCCCAATTCATCCGGATCATCGCAGATACTTTCGGTTTTGTTATGCAGGTCAACATCTTCAGTATTGGGCTCTCCCGTTCGGTCTGGCCTCCGCGCCGAGAACATTTACCAAGGTGCTAGCAGCCCTGACAGCCTCCCTGAGATCAACACCGATCAGGCTGCAGTGTTACCTGGACGACATATTGATCCAGTCGTCCACTGTCGGTCAGACACATCAGGATCTGCTAGCCACCATTGTGGCCTTGAGGAGGCACGGGTTCTCCATAAATTCGGAGAAGAGTCACTTTATCCCCTCCAGGGTTATCCTACACCTAGGAGCAGTGATAGACTCTCAGCAGAACTGTGTTTTTCTATCCCAAGCCAGACGGGAGGACATTGCCCTTCTGGTAGGTCAGATTCTGGCAGCCAAGTGGGTCAGCTTACTATCTCTGTCTCAGCTTCTCGGGAAGATGATCTCTTGCATCGGTATCATCCCCTGGGCGAGACTGCATGCCAGGGACCTACAGTGGTTCCTCCTGCCTGTTCAGAGATCGGGGCAGGGGAACTCTACAAAGAAGGTCAGGCTCCCATTAGCGGTTCGGGACTCCCTACCTTGGTGGTCATCAGAGGCAATGACCAGAGGCTCTATATTCAGCGAACCCCCTCGTCTATCCATCACGACGGACGCCAGTCTTTGGGGCTGGGGAGCCCACTGTCATTCGAAGGTGGCCCAGGGTCAGTGATCCTCCCTAGATCGTCAAAACAATATCAATTGGCTGGAATTGAGGGCCATTCACCTTGCTCTTTTGGCCTTTCAGCTGGACGTGGAGGGTCATCACATTCTGGTCCTCACGGACAATGTCACAGCCAAGGCCCATGTCAACTGTCAGGGGGGGATGCATTCCAAAAAACTGATGGAGGAGGCCAGGGCCCTTTGTCTTTGGGGGAAAATTCACCTGCAGTCAATCAAGGCAGCTCATATCTCGGGATGTCTGAGCTCCCGGGCCGATTGGCTCAGCAGATCCAGGGTGGATCAGGCAGAGTGGAGGTTGGACCCGGCCTTGTTTCGCAGACTATCGGACCAATTCGGATTGCCGGAAGTCGACCTCTTTGCCACTCCGGCCAATTCCCAGCTACCTCGCTTCTTCTCTCGTTATCCATCACTGGGAGCGGAGGGGGTAGATGCGCTGCCAGTGGCCACGAACTCTTCTTTACACCTTCCCCCGATTCCTCTGATTCCAGCCTTTCTTCGACAACTGCTGGAACAAAGGGCGAGGGTGCTGCTAGTGCCCCCTTCTGGCCCAGAAGGCCTTGGTTTGCCGATCTCATCAGCCTGTCAGTGGCCCCGCTGTGGAGAATGCCGGAGACCTGCGTTCGGTTGTCTTAGGGTCCGATCTGTCACCCAGATCCGGGGTGGCTTCAACTGACAGGCTGGTTATTGAGCGCGACTTGCTGAGAAGAGAGAGTTTTTCGGAGGACGTCATTGACACCTTGCTGGCGGCCAGACGCCCTTCCACTAGGCGGATTTATGGGGCTACGTGGAAGATTTTCTGTGGCTGGTGTAACAAAAAGAATATTGATATAAGTTGTCTGTAGCCCAGCTTCTTTCCTTTCTTCAGGAGGGACTGGCCAAAGGACTCTCTCCTAACACCATCAAGAGACAATTGGCTGCTCTCTCGTTGGTCTTAGCCTGCGAAGGGTCGGAGTCTCTGGCCAGGCTTCCAGTGATCCGTCCTTTCTTGCGAGGAGCTTGTAATTTGAGACCTCCAGTGATTCATAGATTCCCTTCCTGGGATCTGACTCTCGTCCTCAAGGCCTTATCTTTGCCTCCGTTTGAACCTATCAGGACGGTGTCTCTTCTTTTCCTTACTTATAAAGTCATATTTCTTGTGGCTATCACTTCTGCCAGGAGAATATCGGAGTTGGCCGCCCTCACCATTAGGCAGGACTTATGTGTTTTCTTCCCGGATAGAGTTGTACTTCGGTTAGACCCCACCTTTATTCCCAAGGTAAATTCCTTATTTCATCAAGCCCAAGAATTGGTTCTTCCAAATTTCTGTCCCAATCCTTCCCATAGCAAAGAAAAGCTTTGGCATAAATTGGATGTTCGTCGTGCCTTGCGGGTATATATTGATCGGACAGCATTCTTCTGGAAGACTGAAGCCTTGTTTGTAGATTTTCAGGGGTCATCCTTGGGGCTCAGGGTCTCTCCCTCCAAGATCGGGAGGTGGCTCCGGTCGGTTATTTCCAGAGCATATATTACTCGTGATTTGTCGGTGCCGGTTGGGATCACGGCACATTCTACACGAAGTGCAGCTACCTCAGCGGCGTGGTCAACGCAAGCGTCAGTGGAGGAAATCTGCCGGGCCGCAACCTGGGCGTCCCCGTCTTCCTTTGTCAGACATTATCGTCTAGATGCATATGCTTCGGCGGATGCAGCCTTCAGACGACAGGTTTTGCAAACCATGGTGACGGGGTCCAAGAGCCTGGCCCAGCCGGCTGCCCACCCATCTCTTCGGTAACTTGGGTACGTCCCAGAATTGTCCTGGATACCATCGTCACACTGGAGAAGGGACATTGATCCTACCTGATATGCTCCTTCTCTGTGTAGACGATGGTATCCAGGCCCGCCCTGTGGCCGGCTGGTCCAGGGTGTAACTGAGGACACAAGAAGGATGGATTTGGGAGCTCACTAGCAACGCCATTGCCGACACTGGGGATGACTGACAGGTGGGCGT
Organism: Psammodynastes pulverulentus; assembly: GCA_025802295.1. Classification (NCBI taxonomy): domain Eukaryota; kingdom Metazoa; phylum Chordata; class Lepidosauria; order Squamata; family Psammodynastidae; genus Psammodynastes; species Psammodynastes pulverulentus. The sequence continues at coordinate 363,432 of JAOYMU010000098.1, forward strand.
GTCCTCAGTTTTGAGCTCTGTCTGATTGCATGGAATAGAGGAGTCAACCCAGAATTGTCCTGGATACCATTGTCTACACCGAGAAGGAGCATATCAGGTAGGACCAATGCCCCTTTTCAGATTACACTGGCTGTGACTCAGACTGCTTTGGTTTGAAGATTGGTTTTGCCTTGTTTTGAGGACTGTTCTTGGCTTGCCCTAGCCTTGAAGATTCTCCTTTCAGACCTGCCTTGCCTTGGATCCCATCTAGTTTCAAGAAGTGCTCTTGGCCTTTTGGTTTGACCTGTGCCCTTGATTGTGAACTGCTTTTGTCTGTTGTTTCACTTTGGGAAAACAGTTCCTTGTCTTGGACCTTTACCTTGCTCTGAGCCCTGCCCTTGCTTTCTGTCTGCTTTGTGATCTGATCGGGTAATTTATGGACTGTTGTTTATGGGACTGAGGGTAGAGCCTGAGCAGTCAGTGGAGGGTTAATTGTTTAACCCTTTCCAGGAGAAATAAAAGACTCTCAAGAGGCTGCCTAGTCTTGCCCACCTGGGTTATAACAATTTGTTCCTGGCTCGAACTTCCTCCCATCCCCCCCACTAAGTTTTGTGAGCAAGCCAACATTATTACTGAAGGAGATGGAGCACTTCACGCAGACAATGCTCAGTTGTCTAAGCAAGTCGCTCACCTCTTGGCACAATTCATTTAGCTGCAAGTGGCTGCCTTGTCTGACCACACCGAAAATGCCCCATGGCCATTCTGGGCAATTTTTAACGGTTTGTTGACTCAGTTCCTTGTGTTTTTTGGACATTAATTATATATGAGTTTTTGGCCAGAGGACTTCCCCACCGATCAGGACAAAATGGGATTTATGATCAGCCTCCTGGTGGGGTCAGCGGTTTGATGGGCAACTATCCTGCTGACTCAGCAACTATGCCAGGTTCTGCCATTAGGTGTGCACCATGTTTTAAGACTCAGTCAGGGCACAGATGGCGAAAAGGCGCCTGAGATAGTTGCGGCAGGGGTGACGGCCAGTTGCGGATTATATTAGCGATTTCTGGGTGGTCAGCCAGGACCAGATCCAGGAAGGCCTTTCATCCGAAGTGCTTGATGAGTAGGCTCACACTGATTGCCCCCGGAAACTCCAGGAATTGACACACTTGTGTTTGCGCATTGATGCGCAGTTCCAGCAGTGATGAGCGTGGCGGTGAATGGAGGCCTTGCTGGCACTCACCAAGAAGCTGCTGGAGCTGGAACCATTGGAAGAGCCTATGCCAGTGATGGCGAACCTATGGCACGCGTGCCACAGGTGGCACGCAGAGCCATTTCTGCTGGCACGCGAGC
>JAOYMU010000098.1:519276-530524 GCA_025802295.1 Psammodynastes pulverulentus
ATATTAAGATGTACAGCAAAAAGGAATGTCAGGAAGACCACAGTGTTCAATTATTTTAATAATTCCAACTAATAAAACTATAAAAAAAGAGAAAAAAAAAGAAAAAGGCAGAATAGAATATTTCCCATAAAGGAGAAATGAAAAAAAAAAAACCTTAAAGGGAGGCAGAAATCAGCCCATTTCATTGCGCCATGGAACTTTTAGAAATTCAGAAATACTGGGTCAACACAGATAAGCAACAAACAAGATTGACAAAATCTAGGATTTGCATTTCCCCTTTTGCCTAGAGCCAGCCATGATCCCTACATGACCATCAGAAAACAGAAGGTATAAAAACCCACCAGCTCTAAACTCCATTTTGTCAGCTGCATCAGAACCACAAACCCTAGCGGTTCTGTTCATCAATAAATGGACACTATTTCCAACTGTCTCCATTATCCAGCACCTTTCTCCCAGCTTGAACCAGATGGATTTTCCTTCCAACAGTTGGAAATGTAGGTCAGCAAATCCAGAGGTCAATGGTTGAGAAATTAGGTTCTTGGCTTCTGTGAGAAATTTATGCTGGACACTGCCTTCAGCCTATCCATATTTTACTTTTTTTAAGTTTGTCAGTTCTTACTATAGTAAGTACTATAGTCTACTCTAAACTTTGTTTCGATTATGAAACGTTTTTAATATACGGCTGCCCCCGAAAATGAGTTAGAAGCGTCAATAGTACAGAATGCTGCCGCTTGTTAATCGATAGCATACAAATGGGAAGTTGGTTATTCTCCATGTTCGTTGTCTTTCGCTTCCAAGCAAATTTCAGGTTAATGCTTTTAACTTTGAAGGCTCTTTTATGAGGGAGACAGAATAGTATTCCCTTCAAATAGAATGTAATTTATTTCCCAGTTAGCGCGCAGAAGCTCGCGTCACATCTGGTCTTTGTACTCTCTTTGTGCCCGTTTCTCTTTTGCATCAAAGCATCTCCGGGAAAAGAGGACCACCCAACATTCAGCACGAAATGCTTGAAATCAGCTGGGTCCCACAGCAGCACATCCACGCTTCAAAACGGGAAATAAAATGGAGGCAGAAAAGAGGGCGGAGAAAAAAGGAGAGATGCGCTCTCTTAACCTCTAGCGCGCGCGAGGTTTAGTTCACGCCTCCTCTCTCCGTTCTGATAGGAGGAGAAGGCTATCTCCGCATCACGTGGGCAAGCGATCTCACTTTCTCCTTTGTGCCACCCCTCCCCCCACGCTGCAGTTAGAGTCGAACGAAGTCGTCGGTGTCGGCGTTTCTGCTGTCGCCGAACGGCTGATCGACGAAACACTTCGCGTGGCGATATTACCGGTCCCCCTCGACGGGCACTGCCCGGTCGGTAAGTAGACGACTGTCTAGTGTAGGGCGGCAGTGCTAAATCCGAGGATTTCCTCAGGGGAATAGGTTGGTTGGTCGCACCCGGCGTGAAACACGCGGTCAATGGGGTGGTGTAGTGGATGGATCGATGGATCTACGGGTCGCGAAGAACGGTCTCCCCCTCTGGCTCGGCACTCGCGCGCGCGCTCCATTGTGTGGAGGAAACAAAATGGCGGCGGATGGGCCAGGAGACAAGGGGTGGTGAGCGAGCGGGAGAGGATAGTAATGGCGCGTGAGCGACTTAACGGGAAGCGGGCAATATTTGGAACTGGGCACGCTTATTTGGTCTTGCAGAACTTGAATCGGTGTTGGAGTGGCATTTCACAATGACGCCTTTGCTCTTCCTGGTTACAGCAGTTTCCCCCTCCCCCGGGACATCTTTCTTCGGGGTGTTGCTTTTGCCCTCGAGTTTCCCTTGAAGGAAAAGAGTGGTTTAGAGTTGGCTTAGGTATCTGGAAAGAGTGGGACGCTTTCCAGATACCTGATGACTTAATCGACCCTCCAGTTTCGTATGGTTGCTCTTCTGGGGTTTGTTGCTTCTCGCCTTCTCCTTTGCCTTTTTGTGGAGAGTATGCGGTATTTTCTCGGGTCCGTATCCCGTAAAGATCCCGTGTGTGTGTGCCTTTTGCCACCCTTGTGGGAAGCCACCTTTAAAGACTTAAGTTCCAAACGCGTGGTGAAAAATTGCGGCATGAACTTGTTACTAGGCCCTGTATAACGGCTGGCAGGAATAATCTTGAGATCGGAGGGTTTTGCCAGTAACCCCAGCTCCCGCGTGGGGCAACGTCGGGTCTGGAAAATGTTTGCTGATAATTATAAATCGAATGATCAGACAGATTGTTTCGGGCTTATTAAAATACAGTGTGAGATTTGGTATTTTCTCAGCTAGCATTCCATTTTTGTTTTAACCTTGACCAGATTTCTCAGTTTACAAATAGTATACTCCAGGGTATCAAAAGTTGAGACTTAATGGAGGATATAGTGATTATGTTTGATCTTCATAAATTCAGTATGTTTTGTTGAAGTAAGTATAATTGTGTGGTAGAAATTCAATTATTCTTTGGGAATGCAATCCTTATTAGTAAACTCCATATTTTAAATGGTTCTAATGTGCTACTTGTCAAGAGTTCTTTTCTGTTAGAAACCACTCTATTTTTAGGTTGATGTGCATGATGTGCAGTCATATTTTTAAGTAATATAAATGTTTGATTCTCTACCAAAGCTTGTTCAATGAAGATGGTGTTTTAAAAAAAATCATTTCAGAGTACCTGAACACAGTGCTAGTACAGCTTAGAAGAATCATTTTCTTCGGAGAAAATTCATCAAGGATCTGAAGCAAAATGGTAAGAATTTGCCATTCATAAATGAAATGAAATGCCACATATCTTTGTTTTACTTACTTTATGTTTTAAATTTCAGCGACCAATGCGCATTTTTGTAAATGATGACCGCCATGTCATGGCAAAGCATTCTGCAGTTTATCCAACTCAAGAAGAACTGACAGCAGTTCAAAACATGGTTTCTCACACTGAACGTGCTCTCAAAGCTGTTTCTGACTGGATTAATGAGCAGGAGAAAGGTAATAATGAGCAGCCAGAACCTGACACCATGGAGACTGTAGCTGAAGAAGAGAACAAAGAAGGAAGGTATGTAACTTTATTCTATTAGAGAGGTTGACAAGTTTCTGAAAAGAATTTTCTCCTGCTTGAGATGCCAATGACCATATTGCAATTTACATTAATTTTTTAAAATAATTTTATTGAACGTTACAATTAAAAAGATAAGAACTAATAAAATTGAAAAGTGCAGAAAAGGAAAAAAGAAAAATATAAAGAAAAATATTAAAAAGTTGACTTTCTCCTTCATAATGAGTATAAACAATTTTAATGGCTGATCAACTTCATTTAAAATACAGTAAATGATTTCTTTCCATATTTCATCTCACGTCTAGAAATAAATCTTTAAGGCCTTGTCATTCCATCCTAGTTTAGCAATCTTAATCTTTAATCACCTCAAATAATGTCCTAGAATTTGATTTATTTTTTTTCTTTGTCCTTTCTCATAAAATTCTTCCAAACCTTAAGAAGTCTTTTATAAAATTACTGAGATCTCTTTTGCTTTGTTAAGACATCAGCTAGTTTCATATGGATATACTGTGCATCTCCTTCCACATTCCCATAGTCCATTATTTTTAGATCCACTTTCAAATCACTCTTATTTGGTAAGTTTTGTTCCTCTTCCATATCTATAATGGCAGACACTCTTAAAATTAAAATCTCTTGTTCATAAATATCCTTCAATACATCCAATGTTATTTTTTTCCATTTTGTGTTTATCTCCTTTAATATATTCAGTACCATTGCTAGCCTAAATGTAGGACCATTTTATTCTTATCACTTAACTGCATCTTACTGAATAGGTCTCAATGCTCAAATCTGGCTAGATACTTCTGAATCTTGAGTCTGTTTTTCGAAGTGTTAGCAATTCCCCCCAGCTTGGTATCATCTGCAAATTAGATGTGTTCCCTTTCTAGCCCCTCATCTAGATTGAGGTTCCCCAACCCCTGGGCTGCAGGAACAGGGCCACACAAGTGACAGGCGAGTGAAGCTTCATCTGCACATCTGCGGGATCTAGGTTGCATGCAAAACACCCCCGCCCTGGTCCATGGAAAAATTGTCTTTGATGAAACCAGTCCCTTATGCCAGAAAAGTTGGGGACCGCTGGTCTAGATAATTTAGGAAGCTGTTGAAGATTACTGGGTCTAAGGAAGAATCGTGAGGTATGCTTCCCTCCACAGGGATGTATTTTCATTAAGAACTGGATGTTGTTGATCAGCCAATTCTAAATCCATCTGGTGGTGGTACTATATCCCAATTTTTCTAATCCAGCAAGAATAGATTGTGATCTGTTTTGTCAAACGTTTTACTGATGTCCAAGTACCGTATTTTTCAAAGTATAAGACACACCTAGCTTTTGGGGAGGGAAAAAAAAAAGAACTGTCTTCCAGTAATTTGCCTCCTTACAGCAAACAGTCTGGTCAGCTTTAGCACAACTTGATTAGCACAAGCAGCTGATTGTCAGTTGGATTTGCCTCCCAAGGATCAGCTGTTTCAGGCTGCCATTGCCTGAAGAGAAATCCAAACATCTTTCATGTTGGCTTAGAGAAATCCAAACATCTTTCTATCATGTTGTAACTGCAGGTAGTCCTTAATGATAGTTTAGGGACAATTTAAAATTATGGCACTGAATGAATTGTCCTTGAAGTTGCAGTCATTGCAAGTCATTGCATCACATGATTAAAATTTGGGTTCTTGGCAGCTCATCTTTACTTTTTAAAATATGATTTTTATTAAGCATTTTAATCACAATAGTCAGAACTAATCCAAACAAAACTTAGAGAATAAAAATAAAGAATAAAAAGTGCAAGCAGAAGTAATTTCCGTCCAATATAAGCAGATTTAATAACCTCACTCCCTATAGGATTAAACATATTTCTTCATCCATATTCCATCCCTTATCTATAAACAATCCAATCCATAATTCACAAGAAATCAATTTTTCAATACCGGTGTCAACAAAAAAATCCATAAAGGATTGCTAGAAGATTGGGAGAAAAAGTCCTATTTCAACCATAATAAATAAATAAAATACCGTATTTTTCGCATTATAAGACGCTCCAGATTATAAGACTCACATTAGCTTTAGAGGAAGAAAACAAGAAAAAAAATATGCCTCTGCCTCCCAGCATCCATCCGGTATTTATCTGACTAGTGTCCTTGCAGCAAACAACCTGCCTTCTCTACGTCTTCTGCCTCTGCCAGGGAATGGTAGAGACTTTGCTGCCGAGCAGCTGATTAGCGGTTGGATCGGCCTCCCGGAATACCGCTGATCAAGTGTTCTAGGCGGTGGGGATCATTGCCACCCATTCGTCACAAACGGGCGGTGGCTATAGGTGGCAATCCCCGCTGTCTAGAACAGCTGATCGTCGGTATTCCGGGAAGCCGATCCAGCCACCAATCAGCTGCTTGGCAGCAAAGGCTCCAGTGATCCCTGGTGGCGGTGGTGCACCAACCCCCCACTGCCGCAATATTTACTATAAGACGCACAGATATTTCTACCTAACTTCTGGGGGGGAGGGGAAGTGTGTCTTACAGTGCGAAAAATCTGGTAAAACTTTATATTCATTCCTTTTACTTTTAACAGTTTCCTCATGGAACTGGATTTCTCTGCACTTCTTAATCTATCACACAGGTTTCTTCAAGGTTTTAACAAGACTTTTGAGAAATATTTTCCAGGTCTAAAATCTAATAAACATTTCCTTATTGGTTTATTTTTTTACTTTTTAAAACTTCAAGTTTCTTTTGTATATCCAGTAAAGCGCCTTTTTCTAAATTGTTTTGGCCTGTCATTTTGTAGTTCCACTTTTGGTACTTTACCTTATCAGATAGTCATTCCTTCATTAACATCTTCTGAACATAGTCGGTACATAGAAGTAGACATCATTACTGATAGTATTAATATTGTATTACTAACCTCTGATTCCATTCTTAAAGTATCTTTCTTAATTTTTAAAATATTATATAATATTTTACCATTTTATAAATTGAATTTTAACTGACCACACTTGTATTCTTCCTGCTTTAAAATCTTTAGTATCTTCTAAAGTCCAGTTTCTAAAATTATCACATATCATCTGAGGACTAACCAGATAATAAATCTGTTTCCTAAGAAAAACTTAACTTTTATAGTTAATTCCAAAATGTTAGTGTAAAAGTCAATATTCCAAATTCATCTGGACCCTTTATAACTTTCTTGGATTAAAATATTATTTAACTTTTAGCTGTTTATGTCAAATTTTTAAGCTTGTAATTTTTTTTAAATTCAGAGTTATTTGCATTCAACTAGTGAAGACTTCAAACATACTTTTTTATTTGATTTCTATAGCTTTATTGTCCTGAAGGGCTTTAATAGCTTTAGGATGGTGAGTAAGCAATTTCTAAAAAGTGATTGGAAAGTGGGATTTGCAAACTTAGTGTCCTTTAAAATGCTCTGCTAGGGTTGTGAGCTAGATGGTTGATTGCATCATGTCCTAGCATTCAAATGTGCAAAACCTGTCTTGCGGTCTCATGACTAGCCATCCAGAGCACACATGGGCGATCTTCTGTCTTCCTTATGTGGAGACAGTCCTTGGTTATTACCATGGTCTTTGGTTCCACTTTCATAGAGCCCTTTTTAGTTCGTGTACCTCCCCCAGAAATCCAGAATTGCCTGCACGTAATGATCACAGGGATACTTCAGCTCCTTTCACCTGCCTGTCTCCCCGTTTCTTTTGTGCATCCTGGGCTCTGCTCGCCTGGTTCATTGTGCTGCTGACTGTTCTTCCTGTTCTTCCATGTGTAGTTGTTCAAATTGTATGTGGCTTTTTCATATGGTTTTGAAGCCTTCCAAAACTTCGTGAGAAAGCAAATTTGTGTAAGGAACTGCCTCAGTTATCCCTCAGGAAAGCAAGACTCTTAATCCATTAAGTTAAATCAAAAGAATTTTTACTGAGAGAGAAATGATTGCCATAAGGTGAAATTTGAAAAAGCTCATGCAAAGCATACAGCTTTCTTACAGTTCCCCAAGCCCAACCCCCCGACCAGTCCACCAACAGCCAATGTGATGCTGAAAGGTTGTTTTGAGAATCTCAAGGTGCTAGGAAATAACAGTTCACCTTCAGGGCAATATGCCTTGAAGTCAGGCTGAAACCAGTTGGGAGAGAGTACCCTGTCTCCGACGATTCTCCCCCTCCCTAATTCACAATCAGTTACAGCAAAAGCAAAAAGCAAGCTATTAATGCCCATAAGCCTCTCCCCCCACTTCCAACAGAATGGCAGGACAAGATGGTGGACCTAACAATATGACCTTGGGAAGAAGATCTGTGGTGGCCAGCAGCTGCCTTGTTGAGTCATGCTGGGTCACATCTTCAGCAATGGAAAGGAGATGGCAAAGGTCAGCTGGGAGCAGCATAGCCAATAGAGCCCAGATCCGGCAGATGCAGGGGAGTGCAGGGTAGCTAAAAGGTTGTAGATTAGTAAATGGTGGGGAGTTAAAAGGGAGACAGTCCCTTATCTTACCAGAGTTGGGTGAAGTTGGGAGGGATGAAGCCAGGAATGACTTGTATGGGTCCTTGCCTAATGGCTAGACATCATTGATAAATTACATTTATTTATTTATGTCATTTCCTTATTATTTGTATAAGTAACTCAAGGCGATGAACATACTTAATATTCCTCCTCCAACAACAACCCTGTGAGAGAGGTGACTGACTTAAAGTCACTCAGCTGGCTTACATGCCTAAAATGAGATTAGAACTCAGTCTTCTGGTTTCTAGCCTGGTGCTTTAACCATATATAGGCTGTACATCAATGGGAAGTGCCAGAATTGCTGTTGGTAAGTGATGCAGTCATACGATGTGACACTTTACAGTTGCATTGCATAGCAACAAAAATTCTGGTCCCAATTACCATTAACTATTTATATATGGCTTTTCTCTCAGCTTTTTGTTTGATCTACAGATGTGACAAAATGCTTGGCATACATTGTACAATGGAAGTGAATCATTGAAGTACATCCAGTATCACAAACGCCTATCCCTTTAATCTTGGCCAACATGCCTTTTAAAACAAATATAGGCAAAGAGAATTTTGAACTTTCACAAGTGGAATATATCTGCTAATCTGTTTCAAGGACTGACCACTATCCCTTTTGCTTTAATGATACCCAGAAATCATACTAGTCACTTGAGTGAGAAATGGTGGTCTATTTTCTAACTTTCAAAATAACAAAACAGATGCTACCGGGGTGTGGGGCATTCAGTAGACTGCATATGCAGTGCCCTCCCGGTTTGACAGAACCCATATTTAATAGCATATTTTTATGGTTTTTGATTAGGTGGATGTATTAATTCTCATTATATTTTGCTTAATGGACTAGTTTGGTCCTTAACATTTCAAGAAAAAAAACCAAGTTAAGCATTTTAGGAACTGTCCCATCCCTTGGCAACTGCAATCTTTAGGGGACTAAAAAATACTGAAACCCAAAGATACACCCCACCACTGCGAAACGTTTGCCCCAATTCAGATAGATAAATAAGATTTCCCACCTTTGATCCCTGACATCACACAACAACAGTGCCATTGCCTCTTAGCTGTACAAAACAACATGGAAAAATAGTGTTGCTGTTGATGACAAAAGAATAAGCATCCCTGTCAACACAGTAAATGTTGAAACTGTGGACAGAGCACCAACTTTCTAGGAAACTAAAATAAAATAAAACTACATTTTACTAGTTGGGCAGGAAATCCTGTCTTACTCAAGAGAGATCTAATGTTGGAACCTCTAATATCACCAAAAGCCTGCTGGTTCAAGTTCTGGAAAGGCAGAAGGTGGGTATTCATAGTTTTTGACATGTTCTTCTCTTCAGTTGATTTAAATATTTGTACCACATGCCATTGTAGTTTCTATCCAATAAGGTGAAGTTCAGTGATGAGAAAAGTAAGGTCCTACACTTAGGCAGGAAAAACCAAGTTCACAGTTATGAATAGATAGTACCTGGCTCAACAGTAACAAAGAGGGATCTAGATGTTCTAATGGACCACCACTAAAGTATGAACCAGCAGGGTGCTGCAAGTGTCAAAAAAGGTAATACAGTCCTAGATTGCATGATGAGGAATAGTTTCAAGATCATATGAAGAGATAGTACCATTTTATACCACAATGGTGGGGCCACACTTAGAATACTGAGTCTGATCACCATAGAAAAAAAATGTTGAGACCCTGGAAAGTGTGGTGAGAAGAGCAACAAAGATGATAAAAGGTCTGGAGGCTAACTGTCTTCCATTTGTCCAGGACAATGCCTGGACAACTCAATGCCTTGAGTAGGAGGTTGGACTAGAAAGACCTCCAAAGTCCTTTCTAGCTCTATGATTCATGATGGGTTGCAATATTATGAATGAAAATTATGTACCTCTGAGGCTGACATTAAAATTCCCCTAGATAGAGGCATTTCTAAAGATATTGCTGAGAAACTCTGCTAACATACTTAGTGATCAAAGGAAAATTGCTTTCAATCTCCTCTTCAGAGTTAGAGAGAGAAAAATAACTAAATAAATTCAACAGGGTATGTAAATATGGTATCCTGTTTAGATATTTCTCTAATTTCGGAGAAGGAAGTCTTATGATTACTTGAAATCATGGATTTCTATTGCAACATATAATACTATTTTTTTAAATAGACATTTCTTTGTTCAAGCAGCACTGAACAAATACAACCTGTGCTAAGATGAAGCTGCAGGGTGCCTGATCATAGCTTCCAGTCATTTGGGAAAATATTTTGCAATTTTAAAGTGTTGGTCTAGTAAAGTAGATGGTTTATTGGTATAATTTAATAAATAAATATTGGTGGACATATGAGTATTCTACTTGAACATTATTGAACAATACAGTATTAGCATTGCATAAAACCAGTTTTGTTTCTTTTGAGTAAAGAAAGATGTGCAGGATAATTAACAGGAAAAATAATTGGTTGATAATATATTGAGTAATGGTCTGATTCTAAATGAATGAGCTTGCAAGAACCAATACCCACTTTAATATTGCAGGTTTGCAGCTTAATCAACTTAGTATCTTTCCTATTCATTGAAAATTTGGCTGAACAATATATAAAGGAAGAGTTGGTTTATTTTGGCAAATATATATATATATATATTTATAGTGATCAGAAGACTACAGAGCACTTGACTAGGACACTTCGTGGAGTGATGCGTGTTGGCCTTGTAGCAAAAGGCCTCTTGCTGAAGGGAGACTTGGATCTTGAGCTGGTTCTGTTATGTAAAGAGAAACCCACTGTTGGTCTTTTGGAAAAAGTAGCTGACAATCTCAGTACACAGCTTGCTGTGAGTATAAAAATAGGCTAATGTGTACTATCCTAATATTTTTAATATGTATATAACGAACTGTTAGTTCTATGTTATTGAACTAACTTTGAAGTTTGGTATTCCTTGCAGTGTTCAAACTGTTCATAAATTAGAACCTCTTCAAGCTGTTGTGACACCTCTTACAACCATTTAGAATACTTTTAGTAGTGTTGTGATGTCTTCATGATTAAAAATTTCTAGACATTGAATCATTTACCACCTACTTTTTAAATACAGGTAGTACTCAACTTATGACCACAATTGTGCCCAAAATTTCTATTGTTAAGTGAATCACTTCAGTTGATAAGTTAATAACCTGGTTGTTAAGTGAACCTGGCTTCTCCATTGACTTTGCTTGTCAGAAGGTTACAAAAGGTGATCACATGACCTTTGGACACAGCAACAGTCAATTGCTAAGCAGCTAATTTTGATCATGTGACCATGTTGGATGCTACAATGGTCATAAGTGTAAAAAAGCTCCATAATTTATGTCACCTTTTTCAGTGACGTAATTTTGGACGGTCACTAAATGAATTGTAAGTTGAGGACTACCTGTATACTTTTTTAAGAAATTGTCCACTTGTCTTGTCTCCTGATAATTATGCAGATGTGATGTCATGTTATACTAAACAAATGCATTTATTTATAATGTGTATGCAAAATCTGTATATATGTGTTTGTGCTTCTTAACGATTTGGATATTTAAATCAGATCATTCAAGTTACTCAGACCCAATTGGGGGCTTCAGGGTCTGTATAAATAACCCTGTTAACATTATTTTAGAACAGGGGTGTCAAACTAATTTTCACTGAGGGCCACATCAACGTAGTGGTTGCCCTAAAAGGGCCACATGTAACTGTAAGACAGTATAAATGTAACCAAATTCCTAAATGTTT
>JAOYMU010000098.1:539902-550376 GCA_025802295.1 Psammodynastes pulverulentus
CTGATTCTGTAAACCACTTAGAGAGGGCTGTAAAAAGCACTATAAAGCGGTATATAAATCTAAGTGCTATTGCTATAATGTTTTTGGTATTTTTCTAGGAGCTGGATATGGAAGTTATGGCTATGGTGGCAACTCTGCAACAGCAGGCTATAGTAAGTGTTTAATGGGAGACAACACTCTGGGATAACAAACTCAGTACTATTTTGCATAATGAAATGAGCAAATACTCTTTAAAGATTTTAAATTTCTCTGCTTTAAGCCAAGTGAAGCAATACTCCATTTTTGTAAAACAGTTCTCCCTAAAATACACAATTTTGCTTTGAAAGGCCTTTGGTGGGGAGGGGGGATGACGGGAGCAGAGAAATAAAAACTAATTTTTAAAAATGTGGCACATTTTGCCATCTTCAAAAATTCTAATTTTTTTCCTCTGCTCTGTCTCCCCCTTTTGTAGGTGACTTTTTCACAGACTGCTACGGCTATCATGATTTTGGGTCTTCCTAGATCATCTAAAAGTATTGCACATAAAACAACCTTTTACTCCAATTTTCTCGAACTCCAAAATCAATGTGTTCGTGCTGTGTCCCTGTGCTTCACTGGGTTTCTGAACAGTGGCTTTTCACCGCAGCTTTCTGAAACTTAGCCTACAAAAAGTGGCAGTTTTAATTGTGACTTGCCTTTGATCATATGGATGTACACTATTGGGGAGCAAAGGTTCAAGAAATGTCTTTGTGCATTGTGCACAATAAGAATAGCTCTGTTCTGCTTACAAGCAAAAGGCCTTTGTTTGCTTTTTATGGAAAGCATTTTATTTTTACAGAACTTGCAAAAATATGCTACCTTTTTGTCTTAAAATTTCAAACAGATTTTGTACAGATTTTAGTCCCCAAAAGTGGGTAAATGCTTGTAATAAGGCGAAATTCCTTTTAATAATTGAAACTACAACAGCCTAAATTTTGAGTATGCATATTGTTGACATATGTGCTGATTTTAATCTCTACATCCATTGGTTTCTTGCATTAATATAACATGCAGGACATATAATCTGAGTTATACTTCTATTGTTTAACATTTCAATGGTTTGGTTAACTTCAGTTGCAGTTCTTATAAGATGTGGCTCTTTTTTCTTGTTCTCCAGTACATGTCCCCTAGAAGATAAATGTAGTATCACAAGACATAAAAACTACTGAACATTGAAAGGCAGAGGGAGTAAACTAGATATTAAGATTTTTAATAAATGGATTGTTTGGTTCTCTTTGCTTTAGGACTCATATTAAATGTACTTAGTCTGATTGTTGCCTTAGGAACAATGTTAAGCCTACTAAATTAGTAATGAATGAAATAAATGGAAGTACAGTGGAGATATGAATTTGGATAAAGGCTCTAAACATAAAAATGACATTTGGTATCAATTTAAAAACAAAATTAAGTAAAAATTCATTCTTAAATGCTGTTATTCTGGAAGAAGCAGTTCTGAATGTGTTTTAGGAATTATTTGGACTAAGAAGTAAAATTACTCACAAGTAACCAGGTTTATGTTTCTTTGTACATGACCTCTTGCTGAACCACAACTGTGAGTTCACTTACCAACTTTTTTTCACTTTTTAAGCATGTAGCTTTATGTTTTTATAAAGCATAATAATTGGTAACTTGTATGCTAATTATGTGTCAAAACTGATGTAGTGTCTTGCATTCCTTTAACAAAAAAAAAAATCTCTGGCTGTACATGACTTGAGACATAAACTTCAAATTGAATTCTAAGTGGAGGGCCAAACACTTTAAAATAAATAGCACTATACATTAAATGATTTTCCCCCATGGACAAAATGAGCATGTAATGGCTCACACAAGTGTGCATTCTTTATTTTTTCAGGTTTTGATCAGGGCACACGCTAGAGCATGGGTCTCAAACTCGCCACGTCACATTGCCGTCACGTGACATTTTGTGACATTTTTTCCATTTGCAGAGCTGGGGTGGGTGTGGACTGCATGTGACGCATCCAGGCCACCAATTTGACACCCCTGATTTAGAGTGATCTTAAGGGAAAGGCTGGAGCTTGTGCTCTAAGCCCACCAGCCAATCTTTCTGTTCATTCCTTTCCGTTACTTTTGTACATTTCTCCTTCTATATTACTTCCCATTAGTGGCTTTGACTTTGCTCTGCTCTCGCCACACACCAAGAATGCATGTGTTTCTGCCTGTGCCATGCAGGGAACATTTTGTGCAAAGTATATATGCTGTGCACATTGTTGTAAGTACTTTGATTTTGTTTCCAGTTGTCACCATCTCTTATTTTACATTGTCACCAACTGAAATATTTAATCTAACCTTTGGAATATTTTTTAATTCTAATGTGGGAAATGGCTATTTACAAAAGACTGACATTGTGCAAAATAGATTATTTTGAATTACATGCAGCTCAACATGGTGGGACTAATTAATGTAATGTATAATGATATACTGCATAATTATTGGGCAAGTATTTTGACAATATCATTTTTATGTATATTTTCCACCTCCAAGCTGTATAAACTTGAATGCTCATTAGATATAATGATATCAGGTGATGTTTATTTGTGTAATGAGGGAGGGTGTGGCCTAAGAAGATCAACAACCTATATTATGATGTGCATAATTATTAGGCAGCTTCTTTTCTCAGGCAAAATGGGCCAAAAAAGAGATTTAACTGAGTCTGAAATGTCAAAAATTGTACAAAATTGTACAAAGTCTTTCAGAGGGATGCAGCACTCTTGAAATTGCTAAGGTATTGCGGTGTGATCAAATGGTTGTTGCAAATAGTCAACAGTGTCTGCAAGAAATGTGTTGAAAACAAAAGATGCACATTAATTGCCAAAGTTTTGAGAAGAATCAAAAGTGAAGCTACCAGGAATCCGTTATCCTCCAGTGCTGTTATATTCAGAACTGCAACCTTCCTGGAGTGCCCAGAAGTACAAGGTGTTCAGTGCTGAGAGACATGGCCAAGATAAGGCTGAAACCTATCCACAACTGAATAAGACACATAAGTTGAAATGGCAAGACTGGACCAAGAAATACCTGAAGACAGATTTTTCAAAGGTTTTATAGACTGATGAGATGAGATGAGAGTGACTTGACGGACCAGATGGATGGGCCTCAGATGCCAGCAAGGTTTGAGTGGAGTCCTGGTATGGGCTGGTATTATTAAAGATGAGCTAGTTGGAGCTTTTCCAGTTGAAGGTAGACTCGGAATCAACTCCAAAACCTACTGCCACTTTTTAAAAGATACTTTCTTCAAGCAGTGGTACAGGAAGAAGTCTACATCTTTCAAGAAGACCATGATTTTTATGCAGGATTGCTCCATCGCATGCATTTAAGTACTCCACTGCGTGGCTAGCCAGCAAAGGCATTAAAGATGAAAGAATAATGACATGGCCCCATTCTTACCTGACCTATTGAGAACTTGTGGGCCCTTAAGCAAGAGATTTTACGGTGAAGGAAAACAGTACACCTCTCTGAACAGTGTCTGGGAGGCTATAGTTGCTGCTGCATAAACAGTTGATCATCAACTGATCAAGAAACTAACAGATTCCATGAATGGAAGTCTTATGACTGTTATTGAAAAGAAGGATGACTATATTGGTCACTAATATTTTTTTTTAATGTCAGAAACGTTTATTTGTAATTTTTTGAGTTATTTTTTATTATTCTCACTTTAACATGAAAATAAACAAGTGAGAGGGAACAATTTTTGTTTAGTTGCATAATCTGTACACTAATAGTTGTGCACATGTAGATATTCCCCTAAGAAAGCCAAAACCTCATTTTTACTTTCTTAAATATTAAAGTTTGAGGGTTTTTTTTTTTTTTTGGGGAGTGATCAAGAGCACTGTAGTTGTTCAATAATAAAATTAAGCCTAAAAAAACCCTTGCCTAATGGCAGAACTATATACTGTATTCGGTCTTTACAATTGTTAACAGGAATTAGGACATTTCATTTGGCAGGTAGTTATTTTTGTTTTTTATTTTACAGACAGCCTACTTAATGTTCTTTAACTGAGAAGAGATCAGTTCAGAACAATTTCACACTCATATTCATGAATATGGTATATTGAACATGAGTATTGCCTTCATAGTGGTTGACCTTGCTCTCTTCTCTTTAGGCCAATTTTACAGTAATGGTGGCCATTCGGGCAATACAGGAGGAGGAGGTGGTTCCTCTGGCTATGGCTCTTATTATCAAGGTGGTGACTACAGCGCTCCTGCTCCTCCTAAGCATGCTGGGAAAAAACAACAACATGGTGGACAGCAGAAACCTTCTTATGGCTCAGGGTATCAGTCCCATCAAGGCCAACAGCAACAACCATATAACCAAAACCAATATGGCAATTATGGTCCACCACAAGCCAAGCAGAAGGGCTATAACCAAGGCAACTATGCTTCTTACTCAAATTCCTACAACTCTCCTGGTGGCAGTGGTGGAGGATCAGACTACAATTATGAAAGTAAATTCAGTGAGTTTCTTGTGGATGGTGGGGTGGGAATTGAGAAATATTCAAATTGGTTTTTTCATAAGCTTCCTTCTGGTTTATATGGATGTGTGTTTTTGTTTTATTTTTTTATAGTTTTCTTATATGTAATGTACACTGAAGATGGCATTTAATTTCGTTCTACAAGGTGCAATGACAATTAAATACTACTATACTTATGGCAAATAAATATGATTAAAGCCATGATATAAAGACAGAGAAGGTGGGAATAGTTCAAAAAGAAATTACTGGCTTAAGCACTGCTACCGTGTTTCCCCGAAAACCTGGTCTTACATTTTGGGGGAGGGCTCCAAAATAAGCACTAGGGCTTATTTTTGTGGAAACATAATTTCAGGATGATCAGCCTGGCTGCCCCCCTCCCCCACCACCTCCCTGGCACATGCATAAGAGGTGGCAAGTGTGTGGGGACAAACAGTATCCAGCTGCAGCCCACTGGTCCCTTGGCGCACTCGGCCTGCACAGCAGGTTGAGCACGTGATCTGGATGCGCCACACAGGCCACGGGAAAGCCAAAGGTCTGGCCAGAGCGGGCAGCTGACTGGGAGGGCAATTATGGTCCGCCACAAGGCAAGCACTTGGCTATAACCAAGGCACAGGCAGGGTTGCGGGATGGAAAGCACATGATCCTGACATGCCGCGCAGGATGCAGGGAAGCTGAGAGATACGAAGATAACCCTCCCAGGGCCATCTGCTCTGGCTTTCCCATGGCTTGCACAGCTCTTCCAGATCTCCCACTCTGCCTTCGCCTGCTGTTTGGACACAACATCAACACAACTGTGCTGCACAGGCTGTGGCTGCTGCTGGACACTGTCAGCCTCCTGTGCTGACTACCCCCCCTCACTAGGGCTTATTTGGGGGGTAGGGTTTATATTAGGCACCTATAAATCAGGTTAAGGCTTATTTTCAGAGTAGGTCTTAAGGGTTTCTCTGTGTTTCGGGGAAACACTATGAGTGGTTATTATGTATACAGGTAGTCCTCAATTGACACAATTGAGCCCAAAATTTTTGTTGCGTTCTGAGAAATTTGTTAATTTTGCCTTGTTTTATGATCTCGCTATATTGAGTGAATCACTGCACTTGTTAAGTTAATAACATAGTTAAGTAAATCTGGCTTTCCCATTGGCAAATGGTGATCACATGACCCTGGGAACTGTTACCGTCATAAATATGAGCCAGTTGCCAAGCATTTGAATTTGATCACATGACCATGGGGCTGCTGCAACAGCCATAAGTATGAAAAATGGTGAAGTCACTTTTTTAAAATGCTGTTGTAACTTTGATTAGTCACTAAACAAACTTGTAAGTCGGACTACCTGTAATTGTTGGAAGTTGTCTAATGCAATGATCAGATAAAGAGCAATTTAAACTTGTGAAATAACAGATACTGAGCTGAGAACTAGATGAAGTGATTTAGAATAATAATTTGAAGGTTTATTTTAAACAACTTGACAAAATGAACTGGAATATGGCAATGTGGTAGTTTTCCTCAGCCTGGTTCACCATTGAATCTCAAAATTGGACTAAACATCAACAAAATCTAAATAGCACCATTTGGAGAAAGGTAGAAAATGATGATTGTCAAGTAAACTTGAACAGAATAGAAGTAGTTCTTGACAAGGTACTTAAGACCCAGATTTCAAGTTCCAACGAAGGGCCCTCTGGCCAGTCACATGATCACATTTTATGGCTGTTTGCAGCATTTCAGTCACATGACAGCAATTTTTTATTTATTTTGGCTGTAAACCAGGGTTCACTTCCTGTTTCTGCAAAAAAAAATTATTCATGCAGACAATGAATGGGTTGATTTAATGCTGTCATGTTTGTTTTATGGCTACCACATTTGCTTTATAACCACCACAAAAATGTTAAATTTGGTCGGTCACTTTGATACTGCAACATAACACCATCATGACATGATGGAAATTCTAGGCCCCATGCTAGCCATATGTCAAGGAAGACCTGTAATAGATAAATATTCATGCATTGCAGTTTCTGTCATCTAGGTGCAGAATAGTTTTTTGTTTCAGCTACTATGTTTTAGGACTGCACAGAGAAGTGGTGAATATCTTATATGTAGAAAGTGGAGACAGCCAAATCATATGTTCAAAGTAGGTTGTTTAGGTGACTTAATATGCATTCTTTGATTGTAGATTATGGTGGTGGACGTGGAGGAGGTGGTGCAAACAGCTATGGCTCAGGAGGTGCCTCCTACAATGCCAGTGGCTATGGAGGAGGAGCTGGGGGAGGAGGATCATCTTACCAAGGTTAGTATAAAGTTAGACATGCACTTTTAAAATACTTTTGTGTTAGTGAGACAAAATTTTCCCATAGATGTTACATTGTCTGAATGGCCAACTGTTACCTGTGGTCAGTGTCAATACTCTTGGTATCCCTAACTCCTAATGGATGTAAACTCTGAATGTAATGAATAAAAACTAAAGGGGGAAGATTTTTTTTTTCAACTCTAGGCATTGGAAAAGAAGGGAAGAGGAATGGGATGCTTTGATAACATGTTGCAATGTATATGCCTGTTGTTATTTAGTTCTGTGTTCTAAATATTTTTATACATACTAATTGGAAATGTATAACTGAAGTAGCATTTACAGTGATATATTAAAGTAACTCAATTTTTCTAGGTGGATATTCTCAGTCAAATTACAATTCTCCAGCTTCAAATCAGAATTACAGTGGACCTCCCAATTCCTACCAACCTCCGCAAGCTGGATATGGCAGAAATGACCACAGCATGAACTATCAGTATAGATAAACTAGTTTGTTCTTGATGGGTCTGTATCTTTGTTTCTCCTAAATTTGCATAACCTTTGAATATTAAGTTTCATTGCATCACAGTAAACATGTAAACCCTGTTTCCATGTTGCAGTGCTCTTTGTGATATCAGTCACTAATGATTGAGTACATTGTGATTCCATAATTAGCTGTATTTTGGACATTTAATGGTGTATTTAATGGTTTGTTAGTTTGCCATTTCAGTTTTTTTTTTTTTTTTGTCTAAATAGAATTTGAGTTCAACATCCCTCTTGTTTAAATTAAATTCAGGTATTAACACACAGAATTGCTTTAAATGGATAAGGGATGTTTTCTGCTTTTGTGAAGTGAGTTTAAAAAAGCTTTCTGTATTTTAATGCTTTAGTGTTTTTCAGTTTTATAAGTGATTTATTTTTAAATTTGTGGGAAAGAGTGGGTTTGTATGTCTGGGTCATTCAGACAGTTCCTGGATTATGCTGAATGTAGACAAATAAACATAAACTCTTAATGTGTCTGTCTAGAATGTTATTCTGCCCCAAAACTATTTCTTAAACAGTAAAATAATACCAATAATATTTTTTTAATTTTAAAGAAATGTTAGTATATGTTTTTATTTTTATTAATTTTATTAAAATACCCTTCACTTACCCTAACTATTATGCCAATAATACTCATGTGAATTTGATTTTTTTTTCTTTTTGGACTATTGTGGAGTTTAAAAGTTTTTTATTAACTGAAATTAACTTAAATCTAATTTCTTTAAAAGGATTAGTAATGAATGAGGCAGTGTGGGATTATGGGGTTCCTTGGTTGTGCATGAAAGTTTGTAACATGACATTTCTCATGGAATTTTAGTAATGGTCGGTATATCATACTGATGACAAATAAGCCTGTTGATTAAAGCATCATCAAAAAATTTAAAGCAATTGTTTTGAAAAAAATTGAAGAAAAATACATTTCTTTGAGAAAGATCGGTGATTTAAATCTGTGTTATCAGTTGGAAAAATAGTTCTGAAGTATAAAAAAACTACAATTGAAAAATGCTTAAATAGTACTTTTAAGAGTTCTTTGGATCCCTAAAAGTTGCATTTTTTTAAAAAATTAAAAAGTGAGTATGAATTAATTTTGAGACATAAGTATTGTAGCTCTGGAATTCTGAATTTAAATTTTACTGATCCATAGCCAAACTAGTAGATAAAATGTCTACATTATCTAATTGAAGTATGTGCCAGCAGCACTATTCATCTCAAAAAAACACAGTCCTAGGCTGCATGAATAGGGATAGTTTTAAGACTACATGAAGTGATAATACTGCTTTATACTGCACTGGTGAGACCATGCTATTAATACTGCATCCAGTTCTGGTTACCACAATACAAAAAAAAAAGATTTACAAAAAAAGACTGGAGAGACATTTGTCTGGAATGGCATTGCTTGAGCAGGCTAGAAGATCTCCAAAGTCCTTTCAAATGCAATACAAATAGGAAATGATTAAGATACATAAAATGCACAAAGCTGAAAACTGGAGAAAACTTACTGGGCATTTCTGATTATTATCTCCTTTTTCCCACTCCTCCATTCCTCAGCCTATCCTATGGGTCTTTGCTTTCACTGACTACCTTGGTGGTTCTCTGGAATTCTGCACTCTGAGCTACTAGGTAGAAGTCTTCTTGGATACCATAAAAAGTTTTGGTTGGTTAATTTATTGCAACAAAACACTCTGCTATTTTGTTACTGTTATTGAAACCAAGAATTGTCAGAAAGGATTACATTGACATACTTACATGTTTCACATGAGTGCTATCTCTATCTAGCTTGGTTCCATTCTTCTTCATCTTAATTGTGGAATGAATTTCAGGAGAGGTAAGAATGGCAATGCTTCCAATTGACTCGTTCAACCAAGCAGGATGGTTAAAAATGTATGGTTTTGCACAAGGTACTGCTGCACAGAAGAAAACATCTTTTTCACCATACTTTTCTTTCTTTTTAACTTAGTCTTCTACATCAATTAAATATTTGGCAATACATTTCAAATTATCCTTAATTTTAAGGTTTATGTAAGGAATTTACCCAAGAGCAATTTACCCTGGAAAATATACTAGTATTTCCCAGTCTACCTGGTTACCATTTCTTGTTGTCTTGCCTTTCTGGTGGTTAACAGGTTTATGTTTATTTTGAACAATCAAAAGAAAATTTAGGATTGGAGTTACTATATGAAGAAAAAAGAATAATTCCTCCCTTTACTCTTTTTAAAGACACCCACTTAATAAATGTGGGATTATTTGGAGAAGTTCTATTTTGTGGCTGCTCCTGTGCCTCACATTAATATGGCTTCATGAATTTTGAGTTCTATTTTTTATTCATGTATAATCCTTGTAGCACAACTAACAGGAATGCAAGATGTTTTTCTATTGCTGCAACTTGAGGCAAGTTGAATAAGTTATGAAAATTAAGTCTGTTAAGTACGGAGAAACACAAAGCAGGACCACTGTATTGCAATCAACAAAACAAGCAGAAAAAACTAGGCATTAGCCTCAAGGTTTGGTTCCAAGAATTTGCTTCATTTGTGATGTAAAATTGGGCACTATACTGTATAATTGGACCATTTTCTTATATCAAATACAAGGTCTAATCATAACTCAGCATATACTGCACAGACATGTTCTTTATACAGTAACATAAATTCAATAAATAAAATAAACATGGCTTTCAGAAGTAAAGTATTCTGGTAGTTTACACTTAAATTTCTGTGAAAGCATGAAACTGAGTTTTAGTCCTGCCTTAAGATATGAAAGCCAGTTATTTGACTTTGAGCTAGTCACATACTCTCAATCCAGCTTGCCTCGTGAGGGTTATGGAGAAAATAGGAGAAAGGAGTATTAGGTATGTTTGCCACGGTGTTATTTATGAAAATGGACAAAAAAATTTTTAACATGCAAGCTATCATTTTTTCACTCTGTGTGGCTCTAGGACAGTGATGGCGAACCTTTTTGTTGTGGTGTGCCGAAAGCGCGCGCGCATGTGGTACACATGTGTGCATGGCGGCACCTGCAATGCAATGTGCCCAGCTTCCCATGCATGCGTGCGCAACACACACACCCCTTACCTGCACTGCGCATGTGCGTGCCTCCCAGCTGAGTTTTGACCCGTTTGAGGCCATTTTCGCCCTCCCGGAGGCTCGAAGGA
>JAOYMU010000098.1:569753-582871 GCA_025802295.1 Psammodynastes pulverulentus
GTTAAAGTCCACAAGTCTTAAAGCTGACAAGTTTGCCCACCCCTGGTCCAGCCTCTTCTTAAAAACCTCCAGTGATGAAGCACCCACAACATCTGAAAGCAAGCTGTTCCGTTGCTCAATTGTCCTCACTGTTAGGAACTTTGTCCTCTATTCTAGGTTGCTTCTCTCCTTGATTAGTTTCCATCCATTGTTTCTTGTCCTGCCCTCTGGTGTTTTGGAAAATAAATTGACCCCCTCTTTTTTGTGGCAGCCTCTCAAATATTGAAATACCGCTATCATGTGCCACCTAGTCTTTCTTTTTTCTAGACTAGCCAAACCCAAATCCTCCAACCATTCTTCATACGTTTTCGCCTCCAGGTTTTTAAACATCTTAGTTGCTCTTCTTTGCACTTTTTTCAAAGTCTCATCTTTTTTGTTTCATTTTTCTATCATAGGCACAAAATCCAGAAGTGGTATCCAAATAAAAACCAAATTACATATATTCTTTTATTTAAATAAAGGAATCAATTTAACCATCTGTATTTTTTTTCTTTGCTGTGGAAAATAATCTGTATTTCTACTTTTTCTTACTAATCTTTATAGATATCATTTATATTAGCAAAATTCACTGTTCTCTTTCAGATTATTTAACCTTAAAGGGGAAAAACCCCCTTTTTAAACATCCATTTTAAAATTCTAAACTTGCCTTTAAAATATTTGGGAAATCAATAAATTCTATTGCATCTTTTTTTTACCTTCCTTTTTACATAGATATTTACAAATAATAATATTTTGCAAGCAATAATATTTCAATAATATTTTGTAAATTTTAGGAATTACTTAAACATTATAAATAAAAAAATACATTTCAAACCCACTTTACATTAAAACTTAGTACTTTCAACTACATATATGAGAATGTTAATGAGTTAATTGGTATTAGGATGATTTTTAAGTTTAAGTGACACCTTCCAGCTTATGTTTGTAAAATAAAATCTTTTTCTTCTCTGGAATGTCTATCAAGTAATTATAGAGTCAAAGAGCTGCTTTCTTGACAATGAAGTGATTGTAATCCTACACCTCCAGCTGACAGCTCACAGGCTACTCCAAAGCATAGTTCCTGAAGCTACTTGCAGATTGTTGCTGTAAAGAGAATCTTGTGAGGTGATTCTAAGACTCTCCCTAACCCAGGAGAACCATATAAACTGAAGGAATGCAGGTTCTTTCTGTTAGTAAATTGGAAAAGTGACAGTCCAGAAAAAAACCCTTCAGGGAATCTTAGGGAGCCTTCCCTGGGTGTATCGTCAGTTGGCCATCTTCATCTGAAGTCTTGTAACCTTTCTTGCCAAGTTCTAGTAACAGGGTTATTAAGTGAATCTGGGTTCCCCATTGACTTCGCTTGTCGGAAGATTGCAAAAACATAATCCCAGGATACTGCAACCATCATAAATACATACCAGTTGCCAAGTGTCTCAATTTTGATCATGTGACCATGGAGGTGCTACAACAGTCATAAGTCACATTTTTCAGTGCCATTGTAACTTAGAATGCTCACTAAATGAATGGTTGTAGGTCAAGGACTTCAGACAGAAGATAAATATGCTAAACATATCAGGGACTCAGTTACTGTTAAAAGCACTTCAAAGTAATACAGGTAGTCCTCAACTTACAACCATTTGTTTAGTGACTGTTTGGACTTACAAATGGCACTGAAAAATGTGACTTATGACATATTTCAGAGTTACGACCTTTGCAATATACCCATGATCATGTGATCAAAATTCAAATGCTTGGCAACTAGTTCATATTTATGATCATTGCTATGTCCCAAAGTCATGTGATTGCCTTTTCCAATCTTCTGACAAGCAAAGTCAATAGGGAAGGCAGATTCACTTAACAACCAGGTTAACTGCAGTGATTGACTTATAAGACAACTTAACAACCGTGACAAGAAAAGTTGTAAAATTGGGCAAAATTCACTTAACAAACAAATTTTGGGCTCAGTTGTGGTCATAAGTCAAGGACTACTTGTAATGTGAAATAGCAGTCTAAAGATTTGCCTTACAACTTGATTTTACAAGCCTGATAATAATACTGTATAACTTAATCATCTGATTATTACTGCTTCAGACAGGAAGGTGATGCAGAGAGTAGTGAGGATAGCAGAAAAGGTTACTGGCAGTAAACTCCCTTCTTGTTTGTTTGTCCCTTCTATCCAGGACATAGCATATAAGCGTTTCTTGACCAGGATTTGCAGTATTGTCTAGGACTCTACACATCCTCTTCACAATCTATTTTCCGTGCTACCTTCTGGGAGGAGGTTTTGTGCTATTAGAAGCAGAACATCTAGATTGAGGCAATTTTTTTCCATACTTGTGAACACTCAAGCTTCCTCTTTCTACTATGTATTCAAGATGGACAGTGATTAATATTTATATCTTTTTATATATTTGGGTGTAGGTATATACATATGTACGTATATAGCATATCTATATGTGTGTTATGTATATGCAGACTTTTGAGAGCAGGCAACAGAATTTCATTTTTAATGTGTGCCAGAGTCACACAGAAAAAAATGACAATAAAGATTATCTTATCTAAGCTTCCATTCTATCTCTATAGTTAGGGAAACAGTAACATTGTACAACTTCCTGAATTAAAAAAGTACTTTACAAAAAGGAAAAATTGTTAAAGCAGTTTCCTTGGTTTCCCTATTTTATTTCTTCGAAGTAGTACTCAGTATTATCTTTCTTATGAACACAGACCAGCATTTTTCTGTGATCTTGCAAAATGTAAACATTTTGTCATTAATGAGCCATCAGTCTATGTACACTAAGATTTGGGGAATGGAATACTTTCTGGACACTTGCAGTGTATCATATCTGATGACATACATTTAAAAATAATTTCTTACAAAATTTCTTGTTCATAGTATCTGTTTTAAGCTATCATAGTAATATATTGTCAATATATTTTGCAGAGATTTCCTGCCCCGTGGATCTGGAATTGTTACCCGACGACCTCTAATTCTTCAGCTTATCTTTTCTAAAACAGGTGTGTGGTCCCTTCATTTATGCTTAAAAAATTCTTTTGTGAATCTTATAGTTATGTAGTTTCTTCTTGGATTTAGAGTACTTTACATATTCAATCGTGCTTTAAAAATTAGTAAGCATTTGATATGGTTAAATTATGATAATAGATTATAATTCTAATATGAGCTCTCAAAAAATTGTCCAGCTTGCCGATTAGATGATCCAAGAGACAGTTGACAGTTGTCTTCTGCCCAGAGACCGAGTCACCAGATTTTTGGCCACACCCTCTGCTGAGACCGTTAGGCTCCCAGTTTTAGACTCAGTCTTGTCCTATAGAGACACAATTTTGAGGACTTAACTGTCAAACCTCTTTTTGGATTCTTCATTAGGCAATTTGGACAATTCTTCCTTGTGGGTTTGGTGAGCTGGCTTTCATTGGTCCGCCGCCACGGCCACCACCCTTAAAGGCTTGATTGAGCCCAACTTACAGGGCTTCATCTGCTGTGGGTCTGGCCAAGGGGCCAGTGCCTTCGCAAACGGCTCTCATAGCCAACACTTCGACTACCGCCGATGCTGCCACCTTCTTTGTTGCTGCAGCAACTGCTTAAGGTGCCACTGCTGCAGCCACAGCCTCTGCAGCCATTGCCCCTGTCACCGCGGCTACTGCCTTCAAAGCCGTCGCTGCTTTCTTGTTGCTGTGGCAGCCACCGCTTGAAGCACCTCCGCTGCTTTTGCCGCTGTCGCGACTGTTGCCACCTCAGCCGTCGCTGCCGCCTGTATTGCCACTGCGGCTAGTGCTGTCAGGCCACCGTTGCCTCCGTTGCTGCATTGGTACCCACCGGCGCCGGTGTGGTATTTGTGGCCGCCGCCGCTAGGGGACGCTGCGGCTTCAGGCACCCCTCTCAACACCAGACAATCCCGGAGAGCCTTTTGGCATGGGCTTCCCTGTTTGCTACAGGGTCAGCCCGTTGGTGGCCAATGTGTGTGTGTGCTGGCCTTCCTCAGTCCGCTGGCACGGCTGCCATCAACTCAAAGGAGGTCGCTGACCAGACATCTGTGAGTGTTTGGAGGATTTCTCCTCATTGATTTTTGTACCTAATTTAGCGCTTAAAATGGCGGATGCCATGCCTCCTGTCAGGGCGGAGACTAGCAAAGCAACTGTCATGTTGCTGGAGGCCAGAAAAGGCGCAAAAGCCAAAGCAGCTCATAGAGCTGCAAATAAAATCAAGGCCAAAGCCCGTGGCACTAAATCTTCCTTCAAATGGGAAGGTAAAGACGCCAAGAGCAGGCATAAGGCTTTAGAAAAAAACAGACAGGCAAAGCAGGACTCCATTCCCAGAAAAGGGAAAGTAGTTATAGCCTCTGATCCATTGAGACTTTCTCCTGCAGCCAAGCCTTGGCACCAGAGAGCGCTGGTGAGCAGTCTCATTTTTCTCCAGAACAGAATTTAGAAACTGTTGCCTCATAGGATGAAGTTTGCCTGGCAACAGAGGACTGGGGATCTCAGTCAATCAGCAAACCAGCCCCAGTTGAGGCTTCCTCTACATCAGAGTTGCCTGCAGGAATTAATACTCTTATTTCTGAGGCAATCTCCAGAGGCACCTAACTGGGATATGATTGAAGGTTTAAAAGCAGAAGACAGGAAGGCTGAGTTGGCCTTTCGGAAAACTCACCAGGCTATGGAATGGGCTATTAAGGCAGCAACATCAGCCTCCTTTTTCACCAGAGCCTTTCTTCACTGGCTACGTCAGATGCAGGCCTCGCTGACTACGATCATGTCCTTCCCATTGGGGGGCATTTGTCTCTATTCGCCAATCAGTGGGAAACCACCACATCGGACAAATGGGTCTTACGGACCATAAAAAAAGGCCTAGCTCTAGAGTTCCTCTCCAACCCTCCAAGGCGATTCCTTCATTGTGCTGTGTCCAGAAATCCCATAAAAAGGGGACTCATGGATTCGGCCATCAAACACCTCGTGATTTTGGCTATAGAACAAGTGCCAAAAGAACAATGGGGACAAGGCTTCTATTCGATTCTTTTTATTGTCCCAAAATCTTCGGGAGGTGGGTGGGTTGGAGACTGATCCTGGATCTCAAACATCTAAATTCCCATATCATTTACCGACGTTTCAAGATGCATTCCCTCTCTTCCATTTTGGAGGGAATTTGTCAGGGCGATCTCCTTCCATCGTGCCCAGGAGACCATTCTCCCGGACTTTTGCCCGAATCATGCCAGGGCGCTGCAATGGTTCCTGCTGCCCTTTCAATGAGAGGGCAGCAGCAACTCCAACCACAAGGTACAAGTTCCCGATGACGTCATCCGGTCTCTGTAGTGGTGGTTGTCCCCAGCCATGACCAAGGGGAGTCTATTCAAAGAGCCCAGTCGGTTGATACTCACTAGAAACGCAAACCTCTTTGGTTGGGGAGCACACCTACAGTCACAGGTGGCTCAGGGGCACTGGACTCAGTTGGAGCTGAGCCACAGTATCAACTTCCTGGAGCTCAGGGCCGTCAATCTATCATTTTGACGGTTTCTTCCCTTGTTCTCTGGAAAGATGATTGGATGATCCAGAAAGATAGGGTGTTAACAGTTGTCTTCTGCCCAGAGACCGAGTCACCAGACAAATTGGCCACTCCCACTTTCAACGGTCATTAGGCTCCTCATGTCAGTTTTTTGACTCGGGTCTTGCCCATTAAGGACCTGTTAATTGTCACTCTCTCCTTTGAGAATCGACGCTATCTCTTTAAATTCAAGCTGTCAGTGCTGCGCTCTGATTGGCTCCAGCGTCTTGCCTAACGAAGGCTCCGGCATTGAGGGTTTTCCCCCGAGCCGGAGGGCTTCGCCTTCTTGAAGGACTTAAACTTCCAGGAAGCCTGATATTCCCCGCATATGGCTGTAAGCCCAGCGGACGCTTTGCAATCTACGTTGGAAGTTCAAGGAGCTTGTAAGTGAAAGCGTGCCCTTTTTCGCTAGCCGCTTTTCACGCTCGACGTTTAGATCGGAGTCCTGATAAGGATGCTAGAACCGGAGCCGGCTTATTTTTATTATTTATTGATTGTGTGCTGGAGCTGGGGAAAAAGTTTCTTGTTAGACTGTTATTTTGCCCCTTTAGTGACAGAGAAGCTGACTGGCAATTGTTAAAAGTACAAGGCTTCCCTTTAGTTCCGGTGCGTTTTCATCATCATTATTTAGCTCTGGTGTCCTTTTCATCATCATTATTATTATGGAGGCTTGCCTCCCAGTCACAGCGGAGACTTGCGTGGCTTCCTTAGCCTTATTAGCCAATGCAAAGGGCGCAAAATCACGTGCAGCCTTAAAGGCTGCAAGAAAAATAAAGGCTAAAGCCAGGAGCTCCAAGGCTTCCTTCTCCTCCTCATCCAAGGCTGAAGACAGGGATCATTTCTCCAAGGCCAGGAAGCAAGCTGAACACCAGTCCGTGGACAAGCGGGGAACAACAAAAAATTCCTTAGCCGCCCCTTTGCTCCTATCTATTTCTGCTCAAGATTGGCCACTGGCAAGTAATAATCAAATGCAATTGTCTCCTGAGATCGACTACCACAATCGTCCAGTCTGCCCGGCAACTGATGACTGGGGGCCTCGACCAATCAGGGAGGTCCTCCCTCCTAACAGTAAAACTTCTCCCCCTGCTGCAGCCTCTGCTACTGTTGCTGCTTCTGATATGCAAGCCTTGCCTGACAATATGAGAAACCTCATTCTGAGGCCATTTCCAGGGGTATTGCTGCAGGTTTACAACAAAGGGATCCTCCTGCCAGAGGGCAGGAGGCAGATACTGGTTGGATTTACCACCATTCCAGGGGGGAGAATTATCATGACCATCTTCCAGGGCCTCCTCCCACAGTGAGTCCTCTCGCCTTCATGTTCACTCAGGGGAGTTTGATTTGGCTGATCGGGATCTGTCGGATGAGGAGGGAGCGGCTCCTGAGGCCCCGGCCTTTGTAGGGCTTTTCAGGCCTAGTTTCTTTAGACCCTTGCTCCTTAAAACTAAGAAGTTGGCTTAAATATCAGGGGAGTCTGGACCTGATTCAGCTCTCCCCTCATTAGAACAGGGTGACGGGCTCTTCTCCGAACCTGTCCTAGAACGAGAGGTGGTCCCCTCACCTAAACTGTTCTTAGATGTAGCCCAACGCCAGTGGTCTTACCCTGGCGCTGCCTTTACTTCGGGCAGCACAGACAAACGTTTCTACAATATAGGCCCATCTCTCTCAGAGGTCATTGAAGTTCCTTCTGTAGATCCTCCCATAGTGGCTTTAGCCTCGCCATCTCCTCTCTCAGCAGATGTGGCTGATGGCTTAAAAGCTGAGGATAGAAAAGCTGAGATATCCTTTAGGAAGACGCACCAGGCTACTGCCTCGGCTGTGAGAGCAGAGGCGTCTGCCGCCTCCTTTACCAGGTCATCCTTGCGGTGGCTTAGACAGATACAGCAATGAGCAGATCCGGCCGACTCTCGGCTGCATCAGGATCTAAACAAGCTAGTGGCCGCAGCTGAGTTGTCGGCCGACGCTACCCTTAACGCAATCAAATTTGCCTCCCGAGCCATGGCGTTCTCAGTTACATCAAGAGGCCTCATGTGGTTGTGTCACTGGCAGGCTGACATGAAAACCAAGTGCTGTTTGGGGTCTAACCTATTTGGGGATGTTCTTACACCCATTTTGGCCGAAGGGAAGGATGGTAAGAAGGTCTTGTTGGTAGGAACTCGGAGGCTGGACCGTCACCCAGCTTCCTTTTCCCATCAACAATCCTTTCGACCTGGCGCCTCTTTTTCCTCCTATAGTCAGCCTCTTCGACCTCCATTAAGGAGATACGACTGTCCTTGGGACAGGTCTTCCCCTCCAGATAGATCTAGGCAACAATTTCCCTCTCAACAGCCCTTTCGTAGGGCAGGAGGTCGCCCCTATTGTAGATCCCGCTGACTCTTCAGTGGATCTTCCCATTGGAGGGTGCTTGTTCCTTTTCGCAGACCGATGGGAGAGCATTACATCGGACTCATGGGTTCTGTGAACCATAAAATTCGGCCTCTCATTAGAATTCCTCTCCACCCTTCTGAATCGCTTCCTTATTTATTTATTTGCTTGTTTGTTTGTTTGTTTGTTTGTTAAATTTATATACCGCCCCATCTCCGAAGACTCGGGGTGGTTTACAGCACAGTCAAAAATAAAACAATATACAATTAAAATATTAATTCGATTAAATTTACACATTTAAAACCCCATTTAAAATCCCCTTGGTCACCCCAGGCCAGCCTGCCGGAAGAGCCAGGTCTTTAGCTCCTGACGAAATGATCTTAGGTCAGGGAGCACCCACAGCATTTGAGGCAATTCATTCCAGAGGGTTGGCACCCCCACAGAAAAGGCCCTATTCCTTGGGGTCACCAAACGGCCCATGGAGGCTATTGGGACCCTCAACAGCCCCTCCCAGTGGGTATGAAGGTTCATGAAAAAAATGCAATGGGGGCTTCTGTTCCATTTCCTAATTTATGGCTAAACACTGCCCCAACTCCATATGGAGAGGCATCACACACTAAGACCAATGGTAATTGTTCATTGAACTGGATTAAAATGCTATTTGAAGTTAAGAGTGACTTGACAGCTTTGAATGCTGTATTTTGTTTGGGCCCCGAATACTACAGTGTATTCTTATCTAAAAGCCTGTGTAGTGACTCTGCAACGGATGTCTTGAGGGGTAGAAAAATTGCATAAAAGTTTAGAAGTCCCAGAAAGGACTGTAACTCTGTTTTATTAGTTGGAGTTGGTGCATTCTGGATGGCTTTTACTTTAGATTCAATACGGTGAAGGCCAGTGGCATCAATTAAATACCCAAGAAATTCAATTTGTTTAATTGCTATTTTACATTTGTCTTTGTTAACCTTCAGTCCCACTTCTCTAAATTTTCTCAAAACTGTGCATAGACTATGTAATAACTCAGTTTTGTTTTTGGTGGATATCAGTACATCATCAAAATATGGGACTTTAGGGAACTTTATTCCTTGCAATAGGTGTTACATTAGGTTCTGGAACAACCCTGGTACCATGCTAACCCCGAACTGTAGGCGCTTACACTTAAATGCTCCTCTATGGGTAATGATGGTTTGGGCCAGCACTGGTTCTTCATTCACAGGCAATTGTTGGTATGCCTGGGCTAAATCTAATTTAACAAAGATTTTACTTTCTCCCAGGGAATGCAACAAGTGCTGGACCACTGGTACTGGGCAGGCGTGGTTTTGCAATGCTTTATTCAGGGTGCACTTGTAATTAACACATATTCTGACTGACCCATCAGGTTTCAGGGGCGTTACAATCAGGGTTTCCCATTTTTCATGATCTACTACTTCTAATATTCCCTGGGAGATGAGTTTATCCAATTGTTCATCAATTTTTTTCTTTAAAAATTCCAGGGCCAGTTCTTCTAACCCTAGGTTGTTAATTTATTGATGCCCCTGACTTCCAATCCCAAATGGGCGAACCAATCCAGTCCTAATAGGCTGGGAAGGTTTCCATCCATCACCACTAAGTTAAGTCTCCCCTTAAAATTTTGGAAACTCGCCCAGAATCTGCCAACCCCCATGACTGGAATGCTGTTTGCTTGATAATCTCGTAGATGAAGGTAGCAGGGTTGCAGCATCTTCTTTGAAATCTTGGGCACCAGATGTTTTAGAGTGCTCCAGGATACTATTGACAGGGAAGATCCCATGTCAATTTCCATTGGGCAGGGTTTACCTTCAATCTTGACAGTCACAAATATTTTCTTGGCTCCGGCTTGGTTGGCATGGTTGATTCTTTCCTCTGGTCTCATATGTTCTTTAGTTACTGCAAAACAGTCTTCTTTGCTTTGCACTGCTCTTGTTGGTGAGTAAAATTGAGGTGGGGTGGATGGTTGATTAGCACGGCAAACCTGGGCTAGATGTCCCTTCTTCTGACATCTCAGGCACGTTACGTTTTTAAACTTACAGTTCGCGCATGAATGGTTTCCTCCACAGCCCACACAAGTCATTTTCCTTTGTCTGGTTCTCCTTTTGCTTGCCCATTCCTTAGGTTTTTGTGACTTCCAGTGAAAAATATCTTTTTCCTCTTCTGTGGTTTCCTCAGGCTCAATTTCTTCTTGATGCACTCTGACACTTTCTTTTGCTATTGGAGTACCATTACCTCCATGTATTTTTGCTGCTGATTGGGATGACAGCTCAGCAGCCTGAGCTTCTTCAATTGCCTGTTGCAGGGTTAATTCTGACCTTGCTAGTAGCCTTCTTTGTAAATGCAGGTCTCTTATTCCACACACTAGTTGGTCCAGGAGCAAATCTTCAAGGTCCCGGAAACCACAATGTTGTGCTGATTTCCTCAAAGAAGCGACATACATACTAATAGACTCGCCCTCCAATTGATAGCATCTATGAAAAGCATGTCTTCGGGCTATCCGGGACGGTTTGAGTGCATAGTGTTTTCCTAGGATGTTTTGGAGCTCAGCCCAAGGCACCTCTTGTAAAGTTCTTGGTGAAACTAATGCACTGGCAGTCTCAAAAACCTCAGTGCTGCAGTAGCTGAGGAAAAAAGCCTGTTTCTGTTCATTGGCTATTCCTGTCAACTCGTTAGCCATAAGGAAACAGTCAAAACGATTTAAATAAGACTCCACGTGTCAGATGCTGGTTGATAGGGAGCAAAAGAAAGAGACGTTGTCATTGCTGTGCCTTGGTTTAGGGTAATCTTCAAGATCAGAGCATTTGGCTCATGAGGTAATTCTTTCAGCTCAGTATAGTGACTTCAGCTCAAGATAGTGACCTTCAGCTCAAGATAGTGACCTCAACTCAATAGTGACCTCAGCTCAAAAAAAATAATGCTTCAGCTGCTGGTCATCTCACTCTGAATCCCACCCTCGTCGCCAGTTTTATGTTTAAAAGTCAGCAAAGAGACGACCAGGCATTCACGTCAAGGCAGCAATGTTTATTCAGAAGAACGAGCGGCTCTAACAGTAGCCATTTAACTTTTGTGGCAAACCGGCATCAGCTGGGACTGTGTGACAGTCGTCCTTTTATAGCTCGCTGTCAGACAGAGCCAGCCAATCAGCAGTGGTGCCACTTCCTGCTTAAACGTTGGACTAGACTGAAGACTCAATACATAATAGTTTCCATTATATTGTCCATGCAAAGCCCATTTCTTACATATCTCTCTTGCTCTTCATTTTTTCATTCCAGCTAGGACAGGCATCTGCCAATCGTCCCATCTTTGAGCAAACCTCCTAGGGGAGTCCTAATTGCTACCTTTGAACTGCCACTTTCCATGTTCCCTCTCAGATATGAGGTTTCCTTTGGCTCAGTCAGGTACAAAAGGGAAGAAAAGAAAGAGAAAGAGAGAAAAAAACCTACCTGCCCACAGTTTTCAGACCCCTTGTGGATCTGGGAAGACCTGCCACCTTCCTATGCAGTTAGTACTGGCCCTCCATTTCAGCCATGGTTTTCAGGTCCTTTTCAGATCTGGGAAGACCTGCTGCCTCCTATGAAGCTGGTACTGGCCCCTCCTGAACTAGGCTTTGCTTGGGGGGGGGTGTCCACAAGACAAAAACAACAACAACAACAACAACAACAACAACAACAGAAAATTTTCTTCTCACCCTTCAATCACAGCCTGCTCAGCTTTTCCGTCTTATACACAGCAGATCCCATACTCTGATGACCCCCCCCCTTGCTTTCCCTATACTGTTGGTCACAGCTTGGGGGAGCTAGCAACAGGTAGGGGTGTGGCCAGAGGTCAAACAGGAAAATGAGATCCAGCTGTTGTCCAAGAGTGAAGCCACTTACACACACTCACTCTTACCCCCTTTTTCTTGCCTTGACCCTAAATAAGTTTATTTTCAATGGTACTCACCTACTTTCCAATAGCTGTTGAACACAAAACTCAAAATTCCCATTACTACCTGGTACCTCCCTGGCAGGGTCCATGGATCTTCTCCCTCAAACAAAAGAAGTCTGGGATGGTGATCTCCTGGCCCCGTCCAGTGGCTGGGTTAGCTGGGAGTCCTGCTGCAGTCACCAAATTGTCAGAAGAATTTCCCAGTCTGTTCCAGCTGGGAAAAACTGGCGATGAAAGAATAAAGAACAGTAAACTACCAGAAAGTAGATCTTTATTACAAGAAGGCAATACAGTGACAGAAAAGTAACTTCAGCATTCCTGCCTTACAAGGTCGACCTCAGGTGTTAAGTTGTGATTTTTCTATGCTTTTTCTGCTCTAAGGCTATGGGAATTGATGATTCCTTCTTTTGTGTTAAATGCTTGCCTGGAATTTCCCTTCCTGCTTTAAGAGGTATTTCTTTGTCCAGTTTCTATTTTGGGAGTTAATCCCATTAGGGGCAAGGTAAGGAGTTTCTACTGGGCTATGTTATCTGAGTTTCTCAATTACTTAGGCTTGGTTTCCTGGAGCTTGCCTTCAGGCAAGTGTGGAGCCTATTGTTTATTTAAAGTTGCTACATTTTATGAGATGGCAGTACACTCAGAAATCTAGCTAAGGACTTTCTCTGCTGCCTGACAAAGGAAATAGAAGTGTAAACCTTTATTCTAGTGTAGTTGCAAGGTTTTCCAATATTATTGAAGTGAAAATCTGAGAGTATTGTCAGAATGGAGTGTGCCATGGTAAATCTTCTGACATTAGTAAGTAGAATTGTGGCTTGATTTTTCACTGTCCATGGAAGAAAGAAACTATTAGAGGACTGCTTCCCTCAAACCATATTCCTTTAATATTGGCCACTTCCTTTTTTTTCTCCTGTTGCAGTTCAGCACCAGGACATATATAAAGTATATATTGGTTTAGATATGATTATCTGATTTTGTTTAGATCTGAATGACAGTTCTTCTTTTGTGCTGCTAATAAAATGTGGACAAATTAAAAAATAAAATTGATATTTCTTTTTTTTTATTGAAAAAGTTTTACAAACAGTTTACACTCCCCCCCCCTCACTCCCCCGTCCCAGATCCAAAACAGGGTAAAAAATCCAATAATCAAGGTCTAACCTAATCTAAATAATTATAATACCCAACATTTTTAACTCTTCAATTCCCTAATTACTCTTTTAATTACATAAAAACACTACAAATATCTATATACTCA
>JAOYMU010000098.1:637441-650142 GCA_025802295.1 Psammodynastes pulverulentus
CTAATACCACTCTATAAAGCCTTAGTAAGACCACACCTAGAGTATTGCATCCAGTTTTGGTCACCACACTATAAAAAGATATTGAGACTCTAGAAAGATTGTAGAGAAAAGCAACAAAGTTGATTAGGGAGGCTAAAACAGTTACAAGAAACTGGGCACAGCTAGACTAGTGAAGAAAAGGACCAAGGGTGATATGATAGTGTTCCAATATTTGAAGGGCTGTCACAGAGAGGAAGGGGTCAAGCTATTTTCCAAAGCACCTGAAGGCCAGACAAGGAATAATGAATAGAAACTGATTAAGGAGAGATTTAACCTAGAAATAAGGAGAATTCTTCTCACTGTGAAAACAATCAGCCAATGGAACAGCTTGCCTTCAGACGTTGTGGGTGCTTTATCACTGGAGACTTTCAAGAAGAGACTGGACAGCCACTTGTCAGAAATGGTATAGGATCTCTTGTTTGAGCAGGGGGTTGGACAAGGTGACCTACAAGGTCCCTTCCAACTCTGTTATTCTGTTATCATTCTTTTTTTCTTCTTGTTTTTCCACACACTGGCATTTAGCTGAGTTTTGTATTTCTCTTGATATATAAATAGTCCCTAGGTTATAACCATTCAAAGTTGCAATAATGCTGAATGAATTGTACTTAGAACCAGTGCTTGGATTTCAAGCTCTCACAGCATCCCCACAGTCAAGTGATTGTGTTCTGGTATTTGATTCTCAGCTCACAATTATAACATCATAGTCAGCTATAGTCATGCAATCATGATTTCCGATGTTCCCTGCAGGCTTCCCACAAGCAAAGTCAGAAGATGGAGGCTGCCATCATGGAGGATTATTGCTCCTCCTTAACAGTGATATCTGAGACTGCCAGAATAGTTGCCGCTAAACAATGAGGACTTGCTTTACGTTGCTTAGCAATGGAAATTCCAGTCCCAAGTACTGTTGTAGCTCAGGGACTTCTTGAACTCAATTCTCATTTCCACTTTACAAAATGGTGAAATGCACACTTTGTTCTTAGCTACTTTTGCTTCTTCTGTCAACAACAAACAGACATTATCTTTCTATTGGTATTAACTTATCTTAAAACTTCTCTGTATATTTTTCCATTTCCCATTAAATTTTCATATCCTTATTCTTCATGCTATATACTGTATAATATTCACTCAAACACTTAGATTCTGAACCAATCACAGAGGTCATCTGCATAGAAGAATATCATTGCAATATCAATATGCAGCTAATGTCATTACAGGCAAATCAAAAATTATATTTAATAAATACAGACTGTAGATAGACTCTTTTACTCTTATTTCATGATGTTGATAATTTCTCTCATTTAATTAGATGGGTAATTGTTTTGTCATGCATTTCTACTCTAGAAATGTATACAAAGATCTGCGTCAGATTGAACTTGCCTGCGATTCTCAGGAAGATGTGGATAGCTGGAAGGCCTCTTTTCTTCGTGCTGGTGTTTATCCTGAGAAAGACCAAGTAAATATTGCTCAGATTTTCAGTTGAAAGGAAGGGAGGGAATTGCTAAAGAATTTCCTATCAGTTGTTGCCATTGTCTGGAAGTGCCTTATACCTAAAATCAGGAGTATGCAACCTTGAAAATCAGAAACGTCAGATTTCAGCAACAACATCTTAAATGATTTAAGTGCCCTCAGGAGGAGTCGGGTACAGGTAATTTTTGATTAATTACCCTAATAGGAATCGGAAGTTGCAGTTGTTAGGCGAAATTGTCAAGTGCCCATCTTCGCTTTCTTTGAAGCTGGCTAGCAACTGCTGTAACTGGGGGGTGGGGAAGCATATGGGAGAAGAGTGCTGGAGGTTGAAAGAATGGTGTTATGCCTCCATTGGGGAAGATGAGCTGGAACAAAGCTGACAGAGATTGAGAAGGTGGCTGTTGGCCTTGGAGGAAACTAGGGAAAGGCAGAGTCCATCCAATCAAGGCTTTTCTGACTTAGTAAGTCCTGTAGACAGGGAGAGCTCAGGAGAAGAGCAAGGAGGGAATAGAGACGGCGAGATCAACGCAGATTGGGCTGGCTACGAGGGAGGAGAGTGTCCCACCCCCTTTCACAAGGTACACCTGGGGACTGAGATATAAGGAAGTGCTGGTGGGAGGGGCATTTGTCGTGAACAAGCATTGAATTTGTTGAGCCTCGTGTGCACTTACCAATGCCTGGAGATTGCTGTGATCTGTCTTGTGAGGCTTGCCAGTTTGTCTGGTTCGCTGAACTTCTTGCTCTGGTTACTGTTTGGCTAACCTAGCTTATTGGACTGATGGCTCTGGTTAAAATTTGGGCCAACCTGGTTTATTGGACTGCTGGTCGCTGTTTGGTTAACCTGGCTTACTGGACTGCTGGCCCCGATTGCTAACCTTGTTTACTGGACTACTCACAGCCAGAGGCTTCTGAAGGCGCATGTGAGAGCTTTGCTCCAGGACTTGTAGTGAATGTGGGAACTTTGGGGGCACAGTTGGAGCAATAAAGACCTGTTGTCTG
This sequence comes from Psammodynastes pulverulentus, assembly GCA_025802295.1. Classification (NCBI taxonomy): domain Eukaryota; kingdom Metazoa; phylum Chordata; class Lepidosauria; order Squamata; family Psammodynastidae; genus Psammodynastes; species Psammodynastes pulverulentus. Next base: position 639,947 of record JAOYMU010000098.1, read on the forward strand.
GTTGTGTTGCTTTCGTGCCATGCCCTGAGTCATCACAGGTGTGGAAAATAGTGGACTATGCATGTCAGTCTTGGAAGCCATATTTTACTTAGAAGCTCTGAGGCTGCCAAATTAGTGCCTGGGAATTTGGGAGGGGGGATTTCTTAGAGTGGTGGAAGGTTAGACTCAACAACATTCTTTCAAAGAGAGTCAAGGACATGTTACCCTGCACCTGGAGAGGAGTGTTTGGAGGAATGTCTCAGTTGGGACGACGGCTGATTGGACCATGTGATGGATAGTGGTTGTAGGGGATGGATCTTTGATTTTCTTTGGGGGAGGGAAAACCCGGAACTCTCATATTTGGGTTTTCCCAGATGTGCCAATATGACTTCTTTAATAAATTCTTACTTGGAACAACTTTGTTTCTGAGTACTGAATGAGAATGGGGAGTTTCATTGGAACGCTGACAATGGACACTAATAGGAACCAAAGGTGCCAAACTGAGCCATTTGCCTCCCTTCAAGGACGCCAGCTCTGAGAAAGGAATTTACAAGGGTGCCTGAGGCTCTGGGTTCCTAAAACATCGGAACAGAACTTGATTGGTCTATTTACACAGGGGGAGCGTTTTGGACATTGGGGATTACTTTCAATGTTTGTTTTTTAGCCAGTTTTTCTTCAGAGTTTGCCTGGCTACACTGTACTCAGGATCTCAAGTAAAAGTACCTTTTCCTCTAACACCTATAGAGTCAAAGGTCATTCTTTCCTAGGGAGCAAGCTGTGGCTAGTCTGACAGTAGGCATGCTGTGCTGTAGCAGTCAACCATGAGACCAGTGTCTACTGAGGGGACTGAGCAAAAATGACAAGTCACAAAAGTGGTTTGGAAGAAGCTGGAGCTCATGGAGGGCCTCCTGTCAAGCTGCATAGTTCTAAAGAGGAACTTGACTGGCTGGGGAACATGAGCATTAGTGAGGAAGCCCCAAACCCCAGTGGTCACTCAACCTGGGCATAAAAGTGGAGGAGGTATAATGTACACCTGGGGGAGCTAGGAGACGGGGATGTGATGGCCAAGGTGAAGAAGAACTCCCAAGGGCAGCTGGATGAGCAAGAGGATTTGGTTAAAAAAAAGCCAAAAGGGTACTCAGAGATTCCTTTAGGAAGCAGCGAGCCAAAAAACTCCTTGCCCAGCTGGCCAAACCTTGACCCATGACAGGACCAGTGGGAGATGGATTTGTAGCCCAGGCGGCTGAGGCCAGGGGTGACTATCTCACCTGCTCTGGCCCAAGCAGCCCCACTACTAGCTGCTCAAGCAGCACAGCCCCTTCCACAAAGGGGGGGGCAAATTTTCCACAGCAGGGAATGCCAAGGCGCCCACCCTGGGCTTGAAGTGCAGAGGAGACCTGAAGTAACTGGGTTCTTCCTCGCCTAGGTGTGAAACTATATCCAGGAGTACAAAGCAGATCCGGGTACAGAAGCAGTCTGGGTCAGATGCATAACTATGGTATGGCCTTGGAAGGCACTGCAGCAGAGTGGATAGTCTTCCTCCACAATGATAATGTACCAGAGCTCCGAAAGTTCGATCACTTCATGATGGCACTGCACCAGTGGTTTGAAGAGCCACTCACCCAATCAAAAAGCTTGAACCCACATCAAAATAATCAACCATGGTCACGGGGATGACAGCTTTACAACCAAGAGTTCTGCGAGCTGGCATGTTGACTACCCGATTGGCTGGAAGACATCCTAATAGAATGCTTCCAAGAGGGACTCAACACCTGTATTTGACAGTGAGCCCCCCTGCATCTCTGCCTGTGGTACGTGTAAACTGAGGAAGTGGAAATCAACCTAGCCAAGTCCTGCAGCCACAACGCCCGCAGGTGGCGCCATTCCTCATTAGAGAAGATGCCCCAAGAACACCCAGATGCAACCTTAGCCCCAAATGTTGACCCCCATCAAACGTGGGAAGGAAGGGCACTGGGCCACCAACTCGCCAGAGTAACCCCAAAGCCCAGTGGGACTGCAGGGAAGAAGATGGGAAAATCTACCCCAATGCCCCACAAAAGTCTGAGTTCTTCCCCCTGGCTATAGAGATTGAAGAACTCCAGCCACCCCAGAGAGGAGTGACACTGACTCTGATGACGATCCCCTGTTAAGTCACCCAGTTGAACTGAATGTGCTGTCAGGAGTGACACTGACTCTGATGACGATCCCCTGTTAAGTCACCCAGTTGAACTGAATGTGCTGTCATTGGGTGCCCAGGGTTAGGTGTTGGCTTTACTGGATTCGGGCTGCACCAAATGCATAGTGAGCCCGGAGGTAGTGGAGAAACTGGAATTGAGGTTCCAAGAACCTATAGCATTTTGCAACTAGATGGCACTGTGGCCAGGCTCCCCAGCTCACTTTATAATGGACCCAGTGGAAATGCAGATGAGGAATCTCTGAGAAACCCTAAGTTTTATTGTGGCTCCGAAGATGGAGGTGCCCCTCTTGCTGGCCCTGGCATGGCTCCAGAAATTGAATCCCTATGTTAACTGGTGAAAGAGACTGTTAAAAATCTGATGGGCGGGGGAGAGGAAAAGTTTATCCTTGAAAGATTAGCAGCCAAATCACTCTGAGCATGATGGAACTAATCACTGTGGCATAAAATCAACCAAGGTAGGATCCACCCAAATCCCCAAGGAATATTAGGATTTAAGGGACATCTTTAGTGAAAAAGCATGCTCCCACCTCACCAGCTGACAGACTGCACCATTGAGATCCTCCCCAGGGCCAGACTGCCAGAACCTAAATTGTACTCTATGACCACTCGGGTGGTGGAAGAACTCAGTGCATTTATAGACAAAAATCTGCAAAGTGTGTTCATCTATCCATCCCAGCCTGGATAGCCACTCCAGTTTTATTGTGTGAGAAAAGAAAGATAGCTCACTCCACTTGGGCATGAATTATTGTGGGCTTAACACAGTCTGTGTGGAAAATGTATACCCCCTGCCACTCATGAAGAACACTTTAGTCCACCTAGCCAAGGGAAAAAAAATATGAAATTGAACCTATATGAAGCATTTTATTGTGTCAGGATTAAGGAGGGGGATGAGTAGAATGCGGTCTTCAACTGCCTCCTAGAGTGCTTCCAATTCAGAATGCTCCCTTTTGGATTACAGCAGGCTCCTGCTATGTTCATGCAATTAATAAAAAGAATCCTGCATGAATACATATACAAAGGGCTGCTGGCTAGATGACATCCTGATTTACACCATAACATGAGATGAACAGGTTAAGCTCATACAAGCAATGCTAAAAATATTGTCATGCACTCCCCGCTAGGAAATGAATCTCTCAAACTCCAGGCTTAGAAAAGAAAGTAATTTTACTAGGTGAGAACTGATTGCAGCTAAAGCATAGCAAGATCTGAAAATTAACGCGCAGAATTACATATTGAAAGTAATCGCAAGAACCCTCCCCCCAGAGTTTTGGAATGGACATTCAATGGCCATGTAGCCCTGATGTCAGGTGGGTGCATCATCATGTGTTGAACATCTTGAAATTATGCAGCAACCGTTGACCTTGGCTGGGCATAACAAGTCCATACAGCTGCGCAATGTTTGCTTAGCAAACTCTCTCTCCCCCAAAGATTCCCACAAGAATATCCCCCCTCCAGCACACTTCCCAAATGCCCATTTTCCCTCCCCCCGTTGCTATGACAGACAACAGAAGCAGTGTGAAAGTTTCTGGAGGCTGACATTTATGGGCAGCCGAGCTGTACGCTAAGCACTCCAAGTGCAAGTTCCATCAAGATAAAATTGAATACCTAGGATCCCGGATCTCGCATGCGGGGACAGATCCAGAATGGACTCAGAAAAAGTTAAGGCAGTACTGGAGTGGGGGAAGGGGAAGCAATTTCAAAGCTTCCTAGGGTCTGCAAACTTTTATCGGCAAACTTTTACCTCTTGTGCAAATCGCCCTACTCATCATGAACCTACTAAAGACAGAAAGGAAGGGAAAGCCCAAACCTAGTCAATCTTTAAAGTGGACTGTGGAATGCAGGCAGTGTAAGAAATTTAAGTAGCTGTTCGCAGCGGAGCTCGTGCTAAGACACCCGAATCCAGATGCCCCCTTTGTGATTCAAGCGGACACTAGTGATGTGGGTGTAAGAGCCATGTTGCTACAAGAGAACCCACAGGGAATCCTTCAACTCTGTGCCTACACTTCCAAAAAACCTAACTAACAGAATGGAGATGGACAGTGTAGGAGAAGGAAGCTTATGCAGTTTGATGGGCATTGCTAACTTGGCGGCATTTCCTAGAAGGGTCCAAACACCCATTTGAAGTGTGGACAGATCACAAGAACTTGGAGGCTTTAAAAACACCACAGAAATTATCCCCTAAGCAAGCCTGCTGGGCTTAATATTTCAATCGGTTTAATTTTACCCTGCACTACATCCCGTGGGAAAAAAACTTTCTAGCATCCAGATTACCGCAGTACAACAGCACCAGACCTGAAATCGTCCAATTGGTCATCCCTTCAAACCAACTGGCAGAGCAGTAATCATGTCAGGAGAAAACTGAATCAGACATTCCCTGTGAGCTGCTAGACAGACTGAAAACTGCTTTAAAAGATAATGAATGGCTGATAGCCCACAAAAACCAAAAAACAATTTACCCTTGGGGACGAACTGGCCTGGTTAGTGGTGAAATTATATGTCTTGGCCTCCCTGCGGGTTATGGTTTTACAGACTTGCCAGTGGTGCATTTTCGCTTTGTAAAAACCCTATATTTAATCAAATGGCAATTTTGGTGACCATTCCACAAAAAAGATATTGAGAGCTATGTGGCCAGTTGCCCAGTATGTGCCTTGGCAAAAAGACAGCCAGGGAAACCTGTGGGACTACTGCAACTGGTGGCAAATCCCCATGCAGCTTGGAAAGAAATCTCTATGGATTTTATAGTAGAACTACCTGAGAATGTAGGGTACGCCGTGATCTGGGTGGTTATGGATTTATTCTTGAAACAAGTTCATTTCATTCCATGCCCAAAGATCCCATCAGTATAGCCAAACTATTTGTTCAATATGTGTATAGGCTTCATGGCCTCCCTGATTTCATCTTCTCAGACTGTGGGTACAATTCACTTTGCAGTTTTGGTGTAAATTTTTGAAACTGATGGAAACCACCCAGGGCTTAAGCTCCTCCCACCATCCCCAAACAAATGGGGTGTGTGAGAGAGCCAATTCAGTACTGGAGGAATACTTCAAATGCTATATTAATTATCAATAAGACAATTGGACTGATCTATTGCCATTTGCAGAGGTGGCATATAGATTCAGTACATAGCAGCACTGGGTTTTACTCCCTTTAAGGTAGTCTCGGGCCAGGACTTTGTAGCAATCCCCAAAATACCCATGGAGAAACCCCCAAACTCCTTGTTACTAGAGTGGATACTACAATTGCAAAATACATGGCCAGTAGCCCACAAGGCGCTAGAGTGGGTGTCAAACCCAATCGCATTGTGGGCTGTATTGTGACATATCATGATTGTTTTTGTTCTTGGTCCAGGGTGGATGTGGCCTGCACAGGCTGTAAGTGGCTTGCAGGCTGTGTGTTTGACATCCCTGCGCTAGAAGAAGCATAAGAAGCCTACAAAGCAGCAGGCTAATAAAAAAATATGCCAAACCAAAGGAGTTTAAAGTGGGTGAAAGAATATATCCTTTCCACAAAATACATAGTCTACCCAACAATCCAAAAAGTTGGGCCCGAAATACATCCCTTCCCTATTAGCAAAATTATAAACTTGGTCATGGTGCAACTAGAATTGCACCCCATATTTCACTGTATATTATTAAAACAGAAGTCACCTCCCCGCTTCGCCCACCTCCTCCCACACCACTCCTTCCTATTTTCATAAAGGGGAAGCAACACTTTGAAGTAAAAGAGGTTTTGGACTTTCAAAAACACAAAGGCAACATCAGTACTTAATTGCTTGGAAACATTTCCCTGCCTCCCAATTCAAGTGGGTGGACAGATGCCACTTTTGAGCTGACAGACTTCTTCATGCTTTCCACAAAATTACCTCAACATACCCAGAATGTCTGACCTTGATTAAGTACTTAAATTTTCCTTCCTTTCATTTCCAGGGCTAACACCTTTGAAATGGGGGGGGGGGAATGTCATCTGCCCATCTTTTGCTGTCTTTGAAACTCACTAGCAACTGCCATAACCAGGGGGGATGGGGCATCTGGGAGGGAAAGAGTAGTGGGGGTGTGAAAGAACACTGTGGGAAATTGGAGAATACGGACACTAACAGTAACCAGAGGTGTCAATCCAAGCAATCTTCCTCCCTTCAAGGATGCCGAATCTGGAAAAGGAATTTACAGCAGCGCCTGAAGCACCACATTCCCAAAACATTGGAACAGAACCTTATTGGTCTACTGTCACAAGGGGCAGTTGGAGATTGCTTTCAATATATGATTTTCACCCGTTTTTTCTTCAGAGGTTGCCTCGCTATGCTGCACTCAGCACCTTTTATCTAATATCATGTCGAGTCATTCTTTCCTAGGAATAGCTGTGGCTAGTTTAACAGAAATATCATGTGACTGTACCACTTAGTGATAGCAGTTCTTGGTTGTGGTTGTAAAATGAGGACCACATCATTTTTAGACAATGTCTTCATCTTCTCTGCCCTGTCACACTTTCTTATGCTTCAGCCCCTCCCCCACCCATCTCCCACCCCATTGTGCCCATTTGGCCATCCTGCACTTTGCTGTCCCTAGCTGACCTTTGCCATCTTCTTACTACAGCTGCTTACTACAGCTGCTGGGCTGAGGCAAGTATTGGCTCTTCATGTGGCCTCATGAAGAGCCAACAAGGTTGGTTTTTGTGATTTGCAGTTGCTAAACAAGGATGATTTGTAGTTTTGATATGACTGAAGAAATATTCAGGAGTCAAAAATAATGACAAAGCAATATTATTTTGAGACACTCCAGATATCCAGTCTTTATTGTCACCAAAAATAAATGAAATGTGAAGCATACTCAGTTGAGATAACTTATTCTGCATATTATTTCATAGTGCAGGAATCAAGCAGATAATCAGCTTGGGTTTTTATGTATTCAACTTTATTTGCATGTGAATTGTGTAGTTTTTCTAAACCTAAGGCAGAAACTGCTGCCTTCTAATAATTTATAGACAAAATATAGCATTTGCAAAAAAGGGTTATCTTGTAGAAAATGAATTTGTAATACATTTTATGAGGAATAATGTGCAAAATAAGTTCACTGTATGATCTTTAATGCAAGAAGATAAAGAATAATATTTGTACATTATCAATTTTGTGCATTAGCATTGTAGTCTGCCATCTTAATTTGTCTTTTTGAAAGTTGTGCAGCAGACCTGAGTTCTTATGAAAGAACTATTATTTCAATTGCAGGAGACATTGAAAAAGATGTTCTGTTGTTAGACATTTTATATCATAACGGTATCCATTTTTCCTATACACAGGTAGAAAATGAAGATGGAGCTCAGGAAAATACCTTTTCCATGGATCCCCAACTGGAACGCCAAGTAGAAACTATTCGCAATCTTGTTGATTCATATGTTGGGATCATCAACAAATCTATCCGAGACCTTATGCCAAAGACAATAATGCACCTAATGATAAATAATGTAACTATGGCTTGATCATTTATTTTGCCAGGGTGGCAGAGGGATGAAACTACAGGTATTCTTCGAATTACGACAGTCATTAGCAACCGTTCAAAATTACAACCCCTGTCAAAAAAAGTATTTATGACCCTGTCCCAAAATTATGCATGTGTCAGCACCACAGTGGTCATTCGCCCTTACGACCGACTGCAGAGACATTGCAACATTTCCCCACCCTGCCCTGCCGGGTGTCCACAGCCACTGGGCCCTGCTTATTCCACTTATTCTTCCCTACTCCATTTCCCATGGCTTTACTGTACTTATTTTTCGAAGAGCTCCAGAAGAGACTGACCCACGTGGCAGAGAAGCTGAAGTCTTTTATTCAGAAGCCAGTAAAGGCATTAAAAATGTGAGATGTAAGGAAAATAGCTTCCCCTCACCTGAATAAAAGACTGGTTTCTCTGCCATGAGACCCTGCAGGCCTAGTCTGGCCAGTACTGAGCAGCCTCCTGCTTGCTACTGACTAGTTCAAATGAGCAGCTTCAAGGTTTGTGGTGTGGTAGCCAATCAACATGGAGCTTGTTTCCTCATTGGGCTCTGCATTGATTGGCTGCCATGCCCCAATCCCTGAAGCTGCTCATTCGAACTAGCCAGTCAGTAGCAAGCAGGAGGCTGCTCGGTGCCAGCCATTTACTTTTTAAATAATAAAATTTTCTGTTCTCTTCTGAGATCCTGATACAGGTAGTCCCCAACTTACCACGTTAATGGAGCCTGCCCATTAACATAAATCAGGGATTACATTAAATGAAGCATCTAACTAATGACCTCCCTGTCTCTGCTTTCCCCAATGCATTTATTAAATGTTAAACAAATGCATGGGTTATTAGGTAGAGCAAGAAGTGACTCAAGGATGGGAGAAATCGAGGGAGGCCTAGTGCAAGGACCGGCACTCCCATGCTCTGCTTCTTGCCCCTTGGTTTCCCCAAAGCCCTATGGCCGTGATGGCGAACCTATGGCACGCATGCCACAGGTGGCACATAGAGCCCTCTCTGTGGGCACGCCAGCGTTGCCCAGCCCAGCTCCACTGCGCATGCGTGCACCTCCCATCGGCCAGCTGCTCTTTGGGTCTCTGCTGCGCATGCCTGGGAGCATGATCTCTGCAATTTCCCTGCTAACGCGCCCTAGCTTTCTCCTGTATTCCTGCTGCCCGTGCCTTCACCGATCTTCGCAGGTTATCATATAATGATTCTTCCTTACCATTTAATTTTAACTTATCCATCTCTGAGCAATCCAATATTTTCCTAATAATTATTTCATCCGTTGGTATGACTTTCCCTTTCCAGTAATAGGCATATGCTAATCTTGCTGCCGTGGTTATATGTATAATCAGATATCTATCCCTTCTACTAAAATTCCCCTTAATAATTCCCAATAAAAACAGTAACGGTTTTAGTTCAGTTTTAACCTTCATTATTTGCTGTAACCAATTTCTAATTTTAGCCCAATATTTCTTTGCTTCTGGACATAGCCACCACATGTGGAAGTAGGTTCTCTGACTCCTTTCACATTTCCAACACTTCGCCAACATCTTGGGGTACATTTTTGCCAATCTCGCCAGTGCTAAATGCCACCTATAAAACATTTTATATTGATTTTCCCCATATGCTGTTGATTTGGTTAAAGTATGATTTTTAGTCCAGGTCCTTTCCCAATCTTCTAGTAAAATATTGTGTCCACAGTTCCTTGCCCACGCTATCATAATTATATTTAATTATTTCTTCTCTACGGGGAAGTCTTGGGGGGTGGCAGTCAAGTCCCATCGGAACCGGAGGTCTCTTTAGATCCCCATGCCGTGAAGGTCGCTGAGGTGAGCACCAAAGATCTGGAATTAGACGTGGGAGCCCATCAGCCGATAGTCACTCGCACACGAACGGCATTACACGTACCGATGAGTTGAATTCCTGGGTGCTCTCCACACTGGGTGGGTTTCTTGTGGGCGTCTCGTGACCCAACTAGGAAACATCGTCAGTGCAGTAAGGGAATGGAGTTTGGGATGAAGAGAAAGAGGAGGAGGAAGAAGAGGAGGAGGAGGAGGAAGGACCGCGGGGCCCTTGGTGCTCTCTGAGCTGGGTGGTTTTCTTGCAGACGTCTCATGAGCCAACTAGGTTAACAACATCAGTTCTGCTAGAAAGGAATGGACTTTGTAGAGAGGAAGAGAAATAGAAGAGAGGAGGAGGAGGAGAGACAGAGAGAGAGAGACAGACAGACAGACAGACAGACAGAGAGAAACAGACACACAGACACAAACAAACAGAGAGAGAGACTGAGAGAGAGAGAGAGATTGTCCACCCAATCTCATGTGGTCTCTCTGTTTCTGGTCCTCAGTGAGGAGAAAGCCAAGCTGTTGAGGGACGTCATGGCCAAGATCGATGCCAAGAACGAGATTCTCGAGTATGTATGTTTCCACAACCTGGGTTGAGGCCAGATGAGGGATCACAAAGCCCATGGTGCATAGTTACGATGGGTGCGTAATGAGCCAAGTCACCGGGGGGGGGGGCCGTTTGCTTAACGACCGTCGTGACTGACT
>JAOYMU010000098.1:704140-718446 GCA_025802295.1 Psammodynastes pulverulentus
GGGAGGGGAAGGGTTAGGAGGGGTTGGGGGGGAGAAAATTTGAAAAATATTTTGTAAAACTGTTTCAATAAAAAAAAAAAGAATTAAGATGTGGATTTATTCTCTGTAACACCCAAGATAGGACAAAAGACAATGGTTGGAAGCTTTAAAGAGGGAAGTTCAAATCTAAAATAAGGAAGAATTTCCTGAGTATGAAAGCTATTAAGAACAGCCTCTTTCCTGTAATTATAGGTGCTTTATCAATGAAGTTTTCAAGAAAAGCTTAGTAAACTTCTCTGAGATGAGACCAGAATTAGGCTGTTGGGATTAGAAAAGCTTCAAAAGTCCCTTCCAACCCTTTGATTCTATAATTCATTCGTCCCCCAGCTATTTCACTGTGTTTGACTTCTATTTAATTTACTTTCTTCCAGTAGAGTTTTTCATAGGAGGACAGGCTCCTGAGAAAAAGGTTTTCCAGGAAGCTTCTTCAGGCACACAGCTTGGCAATGTGAAGGTACAAGAGATGTGGGGGAGTGGGGTAGGCAGGGTGAGAAAGTCAAGTAAAGGCACTCTCTTGATGATACCCTAGCTTCTCAAAGTCTCTCTATGGCCCTGCTTTCTCTAGTTTAGTGTTCCCCAGATGTTCCAGAATCTGGAATTAAAATCCTATTCTAGGAATGTTCCTTCAGAGTTGTAGCAGCTTGTCCTCCCTCTGTCAATGCAGATAATTGTACCCTTCTGCTTCATCTCTCCTCCACCAATTGCTCAGCCACTTGTGTCTAGCTGCATTATCTCCAAATTTTCTGCATTAAAGTCAAAATCAATGTTTGAGGCCTTGAGGGCATTCATTTGGGGAGGTGCTGTCTTTGGCTATGATACGTGCTTGGATCAACTGGTCTTAAACTGTTCCACAAGTATCTTGCTAAGGCATAGCCCATTTATTCTTGCTTTCTGCTGGGGAGACATTGCCTGGGTTGGCTTGTGAAAGGCTGAGAACCTTGGAAGAACATTGGGCCCCAAAATTTCTAGCTTTCTTTCTGCTATGCCCCTTAGCTTCAAAGGTAGGAAAATTCTCATAATTATTCCTTTTTCTTATCCTATTTCCAGGGGATGCTTTGGAGACGGTTCAGAGATTGGAAGGGACGAGTCCACCCTAATATTGATTCCTCAAGTAAATCTGTTGTGAATGACAATAGGTAGGCTCCAACAGGAATTCTCTTCTTGTGCCTTATCTTGTGTGCCTCTTTCTTGATTCACTTTGTTTTACTGAATATATTGGTTTAGGTGTGATGGGCTCAACCTATTCTTTATGTTTCAGCTGGTATCCTGACAGCCAGTTTGAGATATGGTCCCAAAGTGTTATTTGTCTGTTCTCTGAGCTTCCATTCATTTAATCCACATTTCTGCAATCCAGTGCTTTCTAGATGGGCCATACTTTGGTGGTGGTAGTGGTGGTGGTGGGGGTTCATGTGAAATGTACCAGTTGGGGGAAACTGATAGTCCAACCCAAAACAAAAGATCTGAATGTTTTATAACAGAGAAAAATATTGGAGAATTGTGCAAGAGAAAATTAAAACTTATGACTCAAAGCATCTTTATAAAGTATTGTAATTGTAACTGTTATGGCACATAAAAGGTTGCTAGATCAATGTCTTCCTGATAGCTTAAAATGCCATGAAAAGATGCTATGTTTACTCTTTTATTATTACTAATTTACTGCCATCTTAAGGCAGCATGTGGCAGTAGCAGTCATAGCTGTCCCCAGAACCCCTGATATTCCACAGTAGAACAAAGGCATTCTCATATCTAGCAAACAAACTGAGCACTTGATCATAGAATAACAGAGTTGGAAGGGACCTTGTAGGCCATCTAGTCCAAGCCCCCTGCTTGAGCAGGAGAGTTTTAGCCTCTACCTAGGATCAAACTCACAGCCTCTGATTGTGAGGCGAGAGCTCCACCTCTAGGCCATCGCACCTGCCTTAATCAGACATAATAAAAGTGCTGTTGTCAGAAGATGGTTAGGAAGATTCAAAATATGATTGAGAAACACTGAGAAGCAGTGTTACCTCTCAAAGACTGATAAATTGCCAGGTACCCCTTCTCTCTCCTCTATTGAACGGTGATTAAAAAAATATATCCTGCAGCAACTCATGGTTTCAAGAGCATATTTAACTGACTGGACATATCATATAAACTTTTTTTATCATGATTTTTTTGCCAGCATTTCTTATCCCTGCCAAATTTTGGCCAAAATTTCAGCTATATGAAAAGGCCGAAGAACTAGCTGGTAAAGGTAAAGATGCCCTTGAATCAAGCTGACTCCATCCTTGCAGTTTTGGGGGCAGCATTATGGAAGCACTTTACCATCCAATCCTCCAGGTTGTTTTTTTTCAACTTTCCAGTCTAGATAATAGCCCTCACATTCCAGATGATAGTCTTCCAAGTCATTTCTAACTTGGGCCAAACCTGTTTAGTTAGCTAAATGTCTCCACTTACTCAGAAACTATCTGGTAGGGGAGTCCAGAAAAGCAGGTGCACTGTTAACAAGGTGGACGCATGTAGCACAGCAAACTTATCTGTTACTTCAGCTCTGGCTTGAGCCCAAACAATCATTTTCATAGTTTGCTTCATTTATGACTTATCATCAGGGCCTTGTTCTGGAATACATTTCCCATTTCCTCATCGCGAATAGACTTCTGGATTCAAAGTGTGGTCTTTGGACTTTGCTCAGATATGCCTACATCTCTACTTCTAAAAATTATTCTGGCAGGTCTACAAGACAACAGGTCATTGACTCTCTGAATTCTGAAGCAAAGCCTCCTTTCAAGGAAACGGTTTGGGAAGGTTGGAGGTTGACTGTAGTAGAATCTTTTGAATCTTTGGGCAGGAGGACTCTTCCTCTTCTGGTGTCTCACTCAGTTCTAGTCTAACCCTAGCAGGAAGAGCAGGCCTCAGTTAACGTGATCTGAAAAGAATTCTGAATAGCAACAGGTCCAGAAAGTGATTGATCTTTGCAAATGCACTGGAGTTCATGGACACATTCTATTTCTTGTTCTGTCCTGGCCTTTCTGTTGCTTCCTACAGGGAGGCCTTGCCTGGCCCAGCTCTCACCCTAGACCTGAGCAATGAGAAAGATGTCTTGATCCGACCACTTCATAGCAGTCTTGTGGGAGAGCAGCACTGCTTTGAGGTATAGAATAATTATATATTATTTCGTCATTCAGTAATGAAATAATTCTATATTCTGCAAGTCCTGGAGATTCACCTTCCTTCAGATTGAAACTCAATCTTCTGCTAATACTCCATTCATCCATAAAGTTGTTCTGGCCAGAAGAAGGACTTCACGAAGTTCTTGCTGCTGGGATCTATAAAAGCCTATAAAAGGTTTAACTTGTCCAGTATACGTTTTGTCACAGAGTAGCTGCAGCCCAAAACATTTTGCTGCTTGAGCTGCATAAACATACAAGTGTACTCTGCTCTCTGATAGTCATATAAACCAGCTTAGTCTGGTATCTCAAGATGAATATATTATATGAAAACCTGCCTTTTTGGCAGTCATGAATCATGCAGTAAGCAGCATTTCAGCTGCTTACTGCTCCCTCACTTTGTTAATCCTGACAAAGGAACTGTTACCCCTGAATGATAGAAGAGACCAGCCTGGCTCAGGGCATGTCTTAACTAGAGTTCTCCTCTCTTAGGTCCTGAGGGCTGGGAAACGCTACTGCTTTAGCTGTTCATCTGCTGCTGAGAGAACCCATTGGATGGAGAACTTACGTCAAGCTGTTCAGCCCAGTATGGTAAAGCAGTCTTGACTTGTACTGTTCATAAAATGGACATATTTTTTCCACAGGAAACTCCTTTCACCAAACCACTTTCTTTCTCCCTATATCTTCTCATAAAAATTCTTCCTTACTTGTCTACTGCCATGGCCTCTGTTCTTGTCTCAGTCATTCATCCAAAGCAGAAATTCTAGTCTTTATGACCAAGAAGTCATAAAGAGCTGGCAGTGCTTGTAAGCACTGACAGGCCCCTCCAGTCCCTCCCACTTGTGTTTAACTGCTATTCCCACCAGCAAATCCTTAATTTTGATGTTTCATCTTCTTAATCCTGTTTGTTTCTTGCCTTTTCTTTGTGACTTCACCTTTATATCTAAAAGTTCTGTGTATTACCACATAGTTGTAGGAGATGACCTGGTTGAGCTCAAGGGAGGGTCAAATACATCATCACTCTTGAGTCCCTTCATGGCCATAAGAGATTTAAGTCCATTGCACCTTAAATTCCATTGACTCTGATCTACCACCAATTTGCTTTGACCATTAGTAGTTCAGATTCTTAGAGAGCTTTAGTGTACAATTAACATATATATTCATTTGAACCACCTGAACTCCTGATTTCCTGCACTTAACAATAGTTTTCTTCAGTACTTATGGTAGAAGTATGGCTTTCATAGGAATTGCAGTCCAATACACCAAAAAAGGTGCCACACTGCACAAGTTGTAATATGTCTTATTTGCATCCAATCCAAGGTCTTAATATTGTTCCATGCATCTATTTTCCAGGACAACTGCCAACGGATGGAACACAGGTTAAGTCTCTGGGTATATGAAGTCCGAGACTTGTCTCCCAGGAAGCACTACCACTGTGAAATCCAATTGGATGGGGTCCTGTATGCCCGCACAACAGCCAAGCAAGCCACCCCCATAGGAACTCTCTTCTGGGGAGAGCACTTTGACCTCAAGACTCTTCCACCAGCTGTGGAACTGCAGGTCTTCCTGGTACAGGAAGAAGAAGGGCTGTGGCCAAAAGAGAGCCACATTTCCAGTATGTCTGTTCCCCTAAAGGAGCTGGCTGCTATGCACCAGCCCTTGGAGAGGTGGTACCCATTGGGCAAAGAGAAGCCAAACATGCCCACCCTTCGACTCCGAGGACGATACTGCAATTTCAAAGTGTTGCCCATTGTACAGTACAAAGAATTTGCTGAATATCTCACTTTCCATTATCGGGAGTTATGTGCTTCATTGGAGCCCAGCCTCAGTGCCAGAGACAAGGAAGAGCTGATGAGTGTCCTAGTGCGGGTCTTGCAAAGCACAGGCAAAGCCAAGGTATCATTTATTTTACTAATAGGCAGACTGGCATTGAAATCCTGGGAAAAAATCTGATACCCAGATTAATCATCAGAATTTTCTTTATGCTGCTGTGCTGATTTTCCCCTCATGGGATGTTTTATTGCTAGATCACTTGGTGTTGTGGAATTATTCTTTTAGCTGCCAAGGTGGCTCTCAGGTCCACAGGAGAAAAACCTGGTATCATTTTACCCTTTTCCTAACATCCTGAGCCTGCTTGAAAGTGGATTTTAAATGTGAACACAGAACAGGATGAGATTTATTCTACTGACTCCCTTCTCATCTTCACTGCAGGATTTTATCATTGACTTAGGCGTAGCTGAGCTGGACCGTTTTGATGACCGCGAAGCTTTGATTTTTCGTGAAAACACACTAGCCACCAAAGCCATTGATGAGTACATGAAGCTGGTAGGAAGCCCATACCTGCTGGCCACGTTAAGTAAGTTAATTTAGAAATTCTGATTTATAATACTAAGAAAAATGCAATGAGAGTTAGTGCCTATTATAGTTACATGGTACATAAGGTGAATTATGATTCAAGATGGTAAGAGAAATCTATGTCTGATAGTAACCATCTCCCACTGCTTTGGTTCTTTACAATTCGGAGGGACCCTGAAAAACTAGCTAAATTCATCATTAGCATTGCTAGAATATGACTATCAATATGTCTTTAATGAGCAATGATAAGCTCATCAAAGAATCTGTCAATGTTTCTAATTGGAGGAAAGAAACTAAGTTAGAAATACAATTTTAGGTTGTGACCCAGAACTGTGGCTCTGCAAGCATCTATGCCATCCAAGTCATCTAATATTAACCTATGAGGGGATGTCTCACAGGTGATATTATAACTCAGCCAAACCTTTTGGAGGATTGCTGTGAGGTGGACCCAAGCAAATGCCCACCCCGTGACCTGGCTGACAATCGCAACCATCTGCAGCAACTCTGCGAAGAGGTCTTCCTAAGGATTGCTATGTCCAGTAGGTGCGTACTTGAGTATCAACCAGGGTGGTCAGGCAGTTTTCTCTCCTGCCATCACTGAGGGGAGGCCAGATTTGCTTTGTAGAGAGATTTCTGGGGTGCTGATTTCCCAAATGGCTAAACCAAAAGGGCCTGATCTAGGATCTTTGATGGCTCATCTAGCACACAGCCTATAAGCCCAAATGAACTAGAAAAATGGGATGTTCTGCTAGAATAGGTTTAGCAGGTAAAGTTAAGTATAATGAGTGTACATTTGCAATTTACCCTTATCTTAGTGTAAGCAGCTCATCTTCATGTGAGATTATATGAAAATGACTTTGCAGTAATAAGTTGAATTGGCTATAAGTGAGATCCTCAGATGTTTCCCTAGGCTGGCTATAGGCAAATTGTTATGGTTGGTCACTCCATCCAGACCCAAGCATACTCTGAAACAAAATTCAATTTATCCAGGCAAGGTTGTTTAGCCAGAAGACATGGCTGTAACAACTGTCTGGATCAGTGGTCACTAATATGCCTTTAAGCTTTCTTTCAGCCCATCATCTCCTTTCTCTCTGCAGCTCCTTTCCAGCTGAGCTTAGCGAGATCTTCACAGCCTGGCAAGAGGCATGCCAGTTGCGGGGCAAGGTGGACATTGGCCAACGACTTGTCTCTGCTTCTCTATTCTTACGCTTCCTTTGTCCAGCTATTATGTCCCCCAGCCTTTTTGGCCTCACCCAGAAATACCCTGATGATACCACCTCCCGCACCCTCACCCTGGTGGCCAAGGTTATTCAGAATCTGGCCAATTTCACCACGTAAGTAACCATGTCCCTGGTTCAGAATTCTAGAAACTTGACCTCAACTACAAACTAGGGTTACAAAAAAAGATAGGACAGCATATCTTCTGCCCTGGGCATAGGGTTAGACTAGAAGACCTTTGAGTCCCTTCCAGCTTTTTGATTCTATGATTCTAGTCTATCCCATGAAAAGGAGAGCATTGATAATCGGAGCATTATGTGCTTCTGTGAGCACATGCAGAAGCTGCAGAAGACAGAACAGATCAAGGCATCTGGAGGCAACAAACTTTCCAACTATGGAACTATGCAGAAAATATGATTATTGTTTAATTTAATGTATAACATAAAATACAATTTAAAAAAACCTCATAATTAATATCAGTCCAAGATGTCAGAAAAACTCTTTTTGAAGTGAGGATGTAGGGAAAAAAATACAAGAAGAATGATACTCCTATTTCTGTCTCCTTTTAATGAAATGGCAATCAGGATTTTGAGGTCTCCCACATGTTAATAATGGTATAATGTACAATAATCTAAATCTGATTACCTGAATCTTTAACTATGCTAAAGATAGCTCCATATGATTGTGTTGGTATTGCAGTCATAATAATATTTTTTCTTCCAGGTGATTCAAATAGATAGTCATTATTGGTCTCCATTGTCCATGGTTTCTCTGCTGTCTTTTTAATCTATACAATTGTATACCACCTGCTACATCTACAATTGTAGGATAGAAAACAGACCTACTACATTTGTGCCTTGCTTTGGGAGTTTCCCATCACCTCTAGTTGGCACAGCACAAAATTAAAGATGTGTTGAATAGCTAGGATGTTTGTTTAATCTAGCTGGGTTCTTCTTAGGTTTATAATGGTCTTATGAGGAACTAGGTGGGGGGGCAGGGTTTCCAATTGCTTTCAGTCACAGAAACTATTACTTTTAAAAAAATCCCAGAACTCCTAATCTAGAAAATAGTGCCTGTGGTTTGTGTGTGCCTGTGTGTGTGTGTGAGAGAGAGAATGAGTCCTGTGTTTCCAATAGAGTAGGATAGAATAGAATAATAGAGTTGGAAGGGACCTTGGAGGTCATCTAGTCCAACCCCCTGCTCAAGCAGGAGACCCTACACCATTTCTGACAGATGACAGTCTCTTCTTGAAAGCTTCCAGTGATGAAGTTCCCACAACTTCTGAAGGCAAGCTGTTCTATTAGTTGATTGTGCTGTCAGAAAATTTATCCTTATTTCTAGGTTAAATGTCTCCTTGTTCAGTTTCCATCCATTATTCCTTGTCTGGCCTACAGGTGCTTTGGAAAGCAAGTCAATCCCCTCCTCTCTGTGGCAGCCCATCAAATATTGGAACACTGCTATCATGTCTCCCGTAATCCTTCTCTTCAGTAGACTAGCCATGCCAAGTACTTACAACCATTCATCGTATGTTTTAGCCTCCAATCCCCTAATCATCTTAGTTGCTCCTCTCTGCACTCAGTTTGCTTTCAGATGTTGTGGGAGCTTCATCACTGGAAGCTTTCAAAAAGAGACTGGACTGCCATCTTTCAAAAATGGTGTAAGATCTGCTTGGGGAGGGGGGTTGGACTAGATGACCTGCAAGGTCCCTTCCACTCTGTTAATCTGTATCTTCTATCTTTCTAGAGTCTCAACATCTTTTTTATAGTGTGGTGATCAAAACTGGATGCAGAATTCTAGGTGTGGCCTTACTAAGACTTTATAGAGTGGTATTAGTATCTCACATGACCTTGATTGTATCCCTCTGTTAATGCAACTTAGGATCACATTGGCTTTTTGGGCTACCACCACACACTATTGGCTCATATTTAATTGGTTGTCCACTAAGATTCCTGTCACAGTTACTACTATTAAGCCTGATTTCACCCAATCTATATGTATTCTTTTGGTTTTTCTTGCCTAAGTGTAAGACTTTACTTTTCTCTACACTGAATTTCATTTTGTTAGCTAGGGCCAATGGTCAAGTCTGTCAAGATCCACCTGGATCTTGAGCCTATTTTTTATTTTATTTTATTTTATTTATTATTATATTTATATATAACCCCATCTCCGAAGACTCGGGGCAGTTCACAACAAAAACAACAAACATCGTTCAACTAAAACAACCTATCTAATAAAATTTTACGTCTAATTTTAAAATCCTATATTAAAATCCCCTGTGGTCATCTCAGGCCCAGCCAGTCTTTAGCTCCCGACGGAATACTCTCAGGTCAGGGAACACCCGCAGCGTTTGAGGTACTTCGTTCCAGGTAATTAGCTTATCATCTAAAGTGTTGGCTATCCCTGCCAGCTTAGTATCATCCATAAATTTGGTAAGTTCCCCTTCTGTTCCCTCATCTAAGTCATTTATTATGAAGATATTGAAGAGTACTGGGCCTAAGATGGAACCTTGTGATACCCCACTTCTTCCCTCCATGTAGACATAGTACCATTAAGGATTACTCATTGAGTATGGTTTGTCAGGCAATTGCAAATCCATCTGATGGTGATGCTATCTATCCCACTTTTTTTTAGTTTAACAAGAAATAGGTTGTGGTGTACTTTGTCGAATGCCTTGCTGAAGTCTAAGTATATTATATCCGCAGTATTTAGAACATAGAATAACACAGTTGGGAGGAACCTTGGAGGTCATCTAGTCCAACCCCCTGCTCGAGCAGGAGAATCTATTCCAAATATTAGCTTCTACCTAGGATCGAACTCACAGTGTCCTGATTGTGAGGTGAGAGCTCCACCTCTAGGCCACCGTGCTGGTCTATTAATTTAGTCACAATGTTGAAGAGTGAAATAAGATTGGTTTGGCGTGATCTGTTTTTAACAAACCCATGCTGACTGCTAGTTATTACTTTATTCGTTTCTAGATGTTTGCAGATCTATTTTTTTATTTATCTTTTCCAGTATCTTCCCAGGTATTGATGTTAGGCTGATTGGTCTGTAGTTTCTTGGGTCTGTTTTTTCCCCTTTTTTGAAGATGGGAACCACATCAGCTCTTTTCCAGTCCTCTGGTACTTCCCTAGTGCTCTAGGATTTTTGAAAGATGTGGTACAGTGCAGA
The DNA here is from genome assembly GCA_025802295.1 of Psammodynastes pulverulentus. NCBI lineage: Eukaryota > Metazoa > Chordata > Lepidosauria > Squamata > Psammodynastidae > Psammodynastes > Psammodynastes pulverulentus. Next base: position 714,067 of record JAOYMU010000098.1, read on the forward strand.
TGTGGTATTCAGCAGGTTCTGACCAGTTTTGGAGAACCGGTAGTGGAAATTTTGAGTAGTTCGAAGAACCGGCAGTAATCTTCCCCTGGAGTGGGGAGGGAATGGAGATTTTGCAGTATCCTTCCCCTGCCATGCCCACCAAGCCACACTGACAGAACCGGTAATAAAAAAATTTGAATCCCACCACTGGCACAGTGGTTCTGAGATGACATCTGCCAGCTCCTTCAGAACTCGGATGTAATCCATCAGGTCCCAGTGATTTATATTCATTATGATCAGACAGATGTTCCATGGATGCCCTGGCTGCATTTGAGTGGAATTCCCCACCCCCATGGAACCCTCAGATTCTGCAAACACAACTTCAAAAACCCTGAAGTGGGTTATTGTTTAAATGTACTTTGCTTTGCAGAGATAAGTTGTTTAGACAATGACTTTATGGCAGGGCTGGGACAAAACTCTGTTCTCAGCCCAGTTCCAGGACCATAATAATGCCTTGGAAAATGAGACAAAACCTAGATGCCTATGCGCCTTTCTGTAAAATCTTACTTGTATGCAAGGCCTTCAAATATTATTATGGAATTTAAGGCTGGCTCTGGGCTCTCAAACCTAAGTATATAGGATATTTTAGGTTTTGGTATCTATGCTGCAAGGTACCATCTGCTCAAGAAAAGGCAGGGCTTAAGCTGAAAGAGCAGGGAAGATCCCATGGTGCAATTATTGAACCAGAAGGCAAGAACTGAGCAGCTTTATATTAGTCAGTTGCACTGCATTGGCAGCCTGATACAAGGGAATCCATTGACTTCCCCGGTTCAGATTAAATGGATTGTGTCAGCAGGAATTGTGTACATCCTCCATCTGACCAGTAGCACCAGATGACAAAAGGGATGGATCTCAGATGTATAGGGCTCAGCCATACCTCTCTCCATTACAGTAACATGGTATTTCATTTTCCATAGGTTTGGGGAAAAGGAGGCCTATATGAGTTTCATGAATGAATTTCTTCAGTACAACTGGTATACCATGAAATCATTTCTCAACAGCGTTTCAAGCCCTGGTAGTACCATAGCCTATAATGACTCAATTGATCTGGCCCTGGAATTGTCCATCCTTCATTCCTTGCTCTGCAACATCTTCTCCACTCTGGAACAGGTATCAGCTACTCTTGATGGGGGTGGTTGGGAGGGAATTCTCATGATAAACTAGCCTGCCCTCCAGTGGCAAGACGCCACACAAGCTTTTTTGCATCACATCCACAATGGTTGGACCTGTTCATATGTGGAAACAACACAGAAACAGGTAGTTCTGTGGACTTTTTACTTGAAACTAAAAAAAATGAAAACTTGATTTTAGGTGTTGATGATTTTTGTTATTATAGAAATGGTTTAAAATATTGTGAAATGCAAAGCAAAGAGTTGAGGTTGCAATTTATTTGTATTTTACTGCACTGTGTTAAGTCAGAAATCACTACCATTTTTTCTCTTTCTTTGCATTTCTTTTTTTTTCTCAGTTCTCTAACTTTTGTCTTTTTCTGTAATTTTTATCTTCTAGTGAAACTTAATAAAATCTATAAAATAAAAAGACAGAAACAGGTTAAAATTTAGGGTTCAAGCCACCAACTATTGTCTCAAATCAAAGTCTTCTGGGATTGGTTTTGAGCTCTTGTTGTCTGCATGTTGTACACTAAGAACGTTATCCATACACTAATTGCAATTGCAAATGAGATCAAAGGAAGGGAAAACAGAAGGCCCAACAGTATATTGGGAAAACACCAGGTCAACACTGAGTTACAGGGAATTCATACAACAGCCTTGGGACCTAAGCTAACCTTTTCTAGCCAGCCATGTCATGTAAACTGAGAGTAGAGGATAACTGAAAATGAGCCCCTACAAGAAGCCTTGTGACTGTTCCAGGAATTCCATTTCTCTCCTACCCAAATGTGGTTTTTGAAGAGAGGAAGATGGGTAGATGTGGGTAACTCTCCTCAACTGCTCTTCAGTGATGCTGAATTTTTTTCATGAACAGTTGACAGTCTTCCAGCCACTTTTATAGCAGCTGGTAGAGTGCCAAAGATGGTTCTTCTTCAACTGATCAAGTAGGAGATCCATTTGCTATTGAAATCAACTGTGAGGAAAGGGCTCTGAAATAAGGTTTGCAAGGGAGGGATGGAGAGAAGCCATTCTGCAGGCAAATAGTCCCAGGCATCATATACTTTTTAAAGTATGCTCAAGTTTGTAGGTGTGAATTTAAATATACAGCAAAAGAAATAAGTATATATAGGTGTAAATGTATAAATGCAAGGGATAGAAAATAGATCAGCCTTGGGCCAAACTGAAAGCAATTTCTACCATCAATCTGGCCAAGTTCTTTTTGTAGATCCTTTCTGCTCTTTTATTTGCAAGCAGACCCAGGAGAAACTACAGCCTCTGCCAGCAATCCTCCAGGCCATCCAAGACGGAACCCCTGTGCCTGTTTCTATTCTTCTTGGGCCTCGCATGGAGGAGAGGTAATGAATGGCAGCACCAAAAGTGACACCTGGTCTTTGGGAGTTGACAAGGAATGTTTTATCTCCTCCTTTTATCCTTTTGGAAAGGGGTGCCCTTTAGCCTCCTGCCCTGTGGCCACCTTGTAGCACTAATGGAGGATGGATCCAGTGGTGGTTTCCTCTCAGTGTTGCCACTGGTTTGCTAACTGTGCGCATGTGCACACACCCTGTGTGTGTGCGCGCACTCCCCCTTCCTTCTGCGCATGTGCATGCCTACTGGCGCATGCCTATTGCCCATGTGCACGCCGATCATCTGAGAGGACTCTTTGATCAGCACACTTTTTTTAGCTACCGGTTTGACAGAACTAGCACTTTTTTGAGCTAAAAAAGTGCTGATTCAGCCGAACTGGTAGCTAAAAAACATGCGCAGATCATCTGAGAAGACTCCCTGACCCTCTCAGATGATCTGTGCACGTTTTTAGCTATCGGTTCGGCTGAACCGGCACTTTTTTAGCTCAAAAAAGTGCTGGTTCGGCTGAACCGTTAGCTAAAAAATGTGTGCTGATCAGCTGAGAGGATCAAAGAGTCCTCTCAGTTGATCGGCACGCACATGCTCAATAGGCACACACTGGTAGGTGTGCGCATGGTCAGAAGAGAGGGGGAGCATGCACAAAGGGAAAACGTGTGCACGCACACTTGCACGTACACAATCAGCGAACCGATGGCAACACTGGGAGGAAACCACCGCTGGACTCAACGTTCATTGGGTCAACGGAGATGCCTCCAGTCTGTGGCGGAATAAGGGCTTCCTAAGGAAGCCAACTGAACAGAGAGACCCAACTTCTCCACAGTTCTGAAGTTGTGAGCTCGGAGAGGGTGAGCCCCCCAGATCCATCCCCTGAGCCTTCGGTCAAGCTGTGTTTCGAGCAGCAAGACCCAACTCGTTGACCATGAGTCAACCCAACCCAACCCTTCATCTCCTTGTGCCTCCCAGCCCACCGGCTCTCATGCTTCCCTCCTCAGGAGAGTGCGTCATCGCCCTCAAATCCATGATCGGGAGCACAGCGCAGCAGTTCCTCACCTACCTCTCCCACCGGGGGGAGGAGACGGGCAATATTCGGGGGTCCATGAGGGTTCGGGTGCCGGCAGAACGGATGGGGACTCGGGAGAGGCTGTATGGTGAGTTGGCAGAAGAGGTGGGCTTGCAGCGGGGTGAGGTTCACCCTTTCTCTCCCCACCCTGAGATTGTTCCCCCCCCTCCTCCTCTTCAGAATGGATCAGCGTCGACAAAGACGAGACCGGAGCTGCTAAGGGGAAGCTGCCCCATCCGTCATCGCGGACCAACCTGGAGCACAGCAAGTAAGTGGGGGAACCTGGGAATTTGGGGGGGACATGGACGACCCTGGGCGGAGTTTATTTCAAAACACACGGAGGTGGGTGTCAACTCCTAAAGCGTTTCTGGCCTGCTTTCGAGTTGCCATAGGCAGGAGGGGGAAAAACTGAAGGAGCAGCAGGGCATTCTAAACCAGAAGTACATTCCATGCATACCTTTATCAAGGCTGTATCCCAGGCTACCGGATCCAGCCAGAGGGGCGTGATCTCTATAGCCCGGGAAAGTCCTTCATTGGAGAATGTGATTTATGACACCCAGCCCATGAAGGTGCTCCATTGGAGAATGTGATTTATGACACACCTGGGGGGGAAGGGAGGGAAACAGGGTCATAGGTGGCTTGTAAATTATGTGAAGCAGAGCTGGGTACGTGCAGACATGTTGCTCCTAATAAATCATTGGATTTCTCTTGAAACTTGGCTCAAGGTTTAATTAGTCGGAACCCTTACAGTGGGTTTAATTTTTTTTTAGAATTGGTTGGGAAAGGAGGTCTGTCTGGCCACGATTC
>JAOYMU010000098.1:748803-764341 GCA_025802295.1 Psammodynastes pulverulentus
TCTTTGTTAATAGCTGCAATCTCAGATTTTATTTCTAATTGTCCTTTGTGCAAATCATCAAGTTTATCATCAAGTTTGTCAAGTTTTCCAAGTTTGCCTTCCACTATGTCCAATTTTCCCAATTTCTCCAAAATTCTTTCCATATCACCAGCAACTGACTTTTGACCTCTTGCCATCTTGTATTTTAAAAGGTGAGAGGCTTTCAGGTAAGTCCAGGCTTACCAAAGAAAAAGTTCCCTTTTGAATTAGCTGCTATTTCCTCAGGAACCAGATAGGTGGTCGGTTCTTATGACAGCTAATGTATTTCTGGGCCCAAGATAAACCTTGATTTTTCGCTTATAAAACTGAAAAAGAGATTAATATTATATGTAGAATTGACTTTATTTCCCCCACATTCTGAGAACTCTATACTGCAAACCTGACTTGTGAAGGTGAAATGGGCACAGCAGGCAATACACTTTGATTCCTACATAGGGCAGACCCCATCCTTGGTAATCTCTCCCAGAGCCCCTAAACATTCCTTATCTGGCCTATAATGGAATTCTAATTTCATTGGAACACCTATTTGTGTAGGCTCTAGTTAGTTGCATGTAACTCTTATTCAAAAGCGCAGTTAAGTTTTGTAATATTACTCTGCCTGGGCTGACATTTTGAAATTAAAATCTGACAGTACCCAGTTGTGTACAAATATAATGTATTTTTTTTCAAAAGAGGGAGAGGAAAATGATCACTTTAACGGTGCACACTACAGGTGGCATGGGTACTATTCTGGGTAAAAGGGAGTGAAATAGTAATTGGGTTTCAGTTAAGCCATTTTCACAGGAAAAAAAAAGTCCAGGTAGTGGCAAGGGTCTGCAGCGAGCGAGCCTGCAAAATTGATACAAAGGGCTGTGGGCCCCACCCGCCGGCCTTGTCTGGCGATAAGCCAGGCAGGCTCAGAGCCCGCGGTTAGTCTGTGCATCGCTTTGCCATTCTCTTTTGAGGACAGGGCGCAGCCCTTTTTGCAGGAAGAGACGACCATAACTTTTTCACGAAAAGTGGAAACGAATGTCTGGAATGGTTTTTTGCTGTTTTGTTTTGCTTTTTAAATCAACGGACTTGCTCCAAAACGCGCACGGCCTTCCACGAATTTCACAAACTTTTGTGATGTCAAGCCTACAGCATCCTAAACCGGGCCGGGAGGGGTTAAACGCGAAAACGTCACATCGTGCGTTTGGAACGCCGCCTCCTCGCAATAATATGGGGAGGTTTGAAAATCACCCCACTGGAAGCTCCGCCTCTCGCTTGCCTTGAGGAGGAGCGCGAAGAAATCGGGCAAATGAACCGCGTGTGCTCGTGAACTGTGAGTGCCTGGCACCTGGCCGGATTCTGCGTTTTTGTGTATTAGTCCTTTGGGCCATCCAGGCGCAACCGAAGTCAGAGCAGAGAAAGGAGGGAGCCAGGAGCGAACCATGAGCCCAGGTGGATTGGAAACTTCATTGTTTGCCTTAATGCTGTTGGGTATCCTCAGCCGAGTCTCCACAAATGGTAAGAGAGAGCGGGCAAGGAGTTGAAATTTAACTGGCTTTTCTAATGTCGAGGGAGAAACAAGGAGCAAGACAAGAGGAGCCAGCGGATGTTTCGTTGGCAGCTAAGAAGTCAACGCGTGGGGAGTAGAGGAAAATTGGGTGGGAGGGGTTCGGAAAATCCAAATCCTTCATCGCCCGCCGGCAAACCGGCGAGCTCTATCCCCCCTCCCTCCATTACAACCTGCTATCGAGTTTCGGGCCGAAGGGACTTAATGAAAGTCCTCCTTTCATTAGGAAAGCTTTCAAAATTATCCCACTTTCCCCTCCGTGTGGTGAGCTTCTAGAACGCGCGTCACTCTACAACTCCCTTCCGGGGCTCATTAATAATTTGGTTTGAATTCGTCCCTAGGCACCAAGTATAAAATGAAGTAACTGGATTCCCAATTTAGAGGGTACGCCGTTTTTCTTTTTTCAGTGCATTACATAGTTCGCTTTTTACAGAAAATGGCCATAAACCTGTCGCTCTTTGGATTTTGGCCCATCCCATTCCCAACTAGCTGCCGCTTTGGTATCTCATTCAAGGTGGCAGAACTCTTCTCTTAGTGCTAGTTACTCCGCCCTTCAACTTGAACGGGAGAGATGAGCTCACACGCCAGGCCCTCCCACCACGAGTTCTTTCGTGCCATTAATTAAGCGGTAGCCCTGCTTGGTCCCAGTTGCTCCGGGGCATCGCGGTTCAACTTTCACCGGAGAGAGAAGAGGCAGCGGGGTGCTTCCTTTACGGGCCGATCGTAATTAGGCGGTTTGCTTCCTTTTGCTCTTCAGTTAAACGATAAGGCTTCTCTTGAGTTAACTTGAAGGATCAGGTAAATATCCAAGGTGGATTGTTTAGCTGTTCCTTAAAAAGGCAAATAGTGATAGGGCATTTTAACTTACTCAACAACAAGCACATGCTTATTACCATACAAATCCTCTTAAGAATCATTGGGGCTTTGAGCTTTCTAGCCTGGGAGGATTTTCAGAATCCAGCTCGAGATTTAGGTATTTGGGTGGAGCTCTAAGTTGAGGTGTGGCGGATGGGACTTCTTTCTCAGGATGTGGCTGGAAACAGGGACTTGGGAATAAGCTTGCGCCGCTAAGTGGAGATCCTTTTCAAAAGAACTGGTGGCAGGACAGGCGTGTCGGTTTCCTTCCCTGAGTTGCAAAAACCTGGCAGACCCGGTATGGGAGAATAAAGGTAAAATTTCTGTCGTTTGACTTCCTTAGAAGATACCTCCGGTATATATTTATGGCCAAAATACAATTTTTGGAACTGCAGGTCATTGATGTTTAAAGATGATTATCTATGAGAATCAGTGCACATTTACTAAATATTGCTGCTTTGAAAGTGCAGCTATTTCTGGGAGTGTAAGGGAAGAGTCCTATAGAGATGAGTATGCTTATTAGGAACACTCCACTAGGAACCAATGGAAGGTTGGTGGGAAATAAGAACAGGCTCGATGGTGCATAACTTTTCCCTTTGGAGACAATCATTAACTTTATCTCACTCTGAGGTGCCATTTTCATATGCTCCTCTTGCCTATTGGCTTGTGAAGAAAATGGGACATCTCACAGCTCTCTTCAGGCAATATCAGGCCAAGAAGGAAGACTCCCTAGCTGAGTTTCTTTGGTGTTAGGCATCCATTTTTCACTGGTTTCTATCATCCCATTGCAAATGCCTGGTTAGATGACTACCTCCCTCTTTTCAAGACTCCTTCCCTGCATTGGTGCAGTTTAGATTTCTCTACATAAAAACGGTATCTGCTAAGTATGGCAAAATGTTTTGATGGGGAGGATTTGAAAATAAGGAATAGGATCTTTTCCCCAAATGTCTCCTTATTTAAAGCTGCCCCCAATTTTTATCACAAAATCTTTCCAAAGTGCATTAATAAATTGACAAAATATTTCATTTTGTTTTTGTGCTTATTTGCAAATAGGCACACTCTCCCAAGTTTGCTATATTTAAAGATAAAAAAGAATTACTCTACTTTCTGCCACATAGCTGTTAATAATTGAAGGAAATCTGTTGTTGCCTAATATATCTGTTTTTGGATAACAAAGTTCCAAAGGACAATTTTCCCCCACTTTGAATGTATTTCATATATTTGCATTAAAAATATTGGATGCCATAATCTGACATGAACTTCAGTCATATTTACAAAAGGAGGCTCTTGGTCATTATGGGAATACTTGGCTGTGGTTTGATGATACTTTTCTCAAAATTACTGAAAAGTTAAGATGATCCTGTAGATCAGGGGTGTCAAACTTGTGACATCGCATGACATATGACTTTTTCCCCTTCACTAAATCGGCATAGGTGTGGCCAGCCCATGAAGCATCCTGCCCATGGGCCATAAGTTTGACAGCCCTGCTATAGATGATAGTGATTTTACCACAACAAACTAACATGAATCTTGCTTTGGCAAGTTGTAATATCAGGAAACTGTTGGCAAAATTTGGCATTCAATAATAGCCTTTGTGTATTGGGGTTGCAAGCTTCAGAATTCCAAGCCCATGTGGAAGCATTAGATTAGAGCAGGGGTGTCAAACTGGTGGCCCATGGGCTGAATGTGTTATGTGGAGGCCATGCCCAGCCCGCCTCCGCAAAGGTGACATCCACAAATGTCACGATATGTCACATGATGCAATCAAGTTTTACACCCATGGGTTAGAGAAAGGTTCCTAGAGTAAAATTAGAACTCAAGATTGAAGCAGTGTAATTTGGATAGAAGAGCTTGACAGGAAGGTCTAGAAAAGGATCACATTTTTCATTTCCGAAAGAATATTTCTATCTTATGAATAAGCACATTTCTAGTCAAGAGAGGAAAGGAGAAAATAACCATGTGTAAAGAATGACAAGCATGGTGGGTCTATCTGACCTGCCCAGAATATATTAAGGGAATGCAAAGTATGTGCAGGCGAAATTCTGCCTCCTGACAAAAGTCTTCCTTAAGAAGTTTAACTGCAGTGCACACTGCATTGCCAGGAGGATAGGTGTGTGATGCTGCACAAATTATAAAATCTTCTGGGCAAGATGCATTGCTGCTAAGCTTGTTAGCCTCCCAAACATACTGAATTGAAGGCAAGTGCTCCCCAGTAAGCTGCAGTTGAATGTGATGTCTATGTTATTTGTTTGTCCTGTTAACATCTCTGAAGCCAGAATAGGTAGGAGTTGAAATTTTCCAACTCCAGTGTGCATTTCACTACAGAACTGAATTAATCTGAACTCTTATTGGATTAATCATTTTAGTCTGGCCAGGAAAACAGGACTTGGGTGTGTGTCTTTCAGTAGAAATAGGTTCCTGTTTAGTGCATCCTTTGGTAATGAGAAACTGCAAACTAATCATTCCAGAATGCCCTTTATAAAATAAATACATATAAGAGGCTAGAGTATTTTGTGAGGCTATGGGTTGAATTTGGGAGATAAAGTTTTATGGAAGCCATAAGTTGATACTGGATAATGCAGGACAGGCTCATTTACAATAGCTCTGGAGAGTTGCATAAGATAGTTGTATACAATAACTCTGGAGAATTGTATACTATACTATAGGCCAGGCTATAAAATAGTGGTTCATGTAGCTATGTAAGTATCCAATTCTGAAGGATAAAATGTTGCCCTTTGAATCTGCAACTTTCCCCTGCCTTAATACATGACTGCTGGAGTTTTGTTAAGCCCTAATAATTGCTTGGAAAGTTCTGTTGGGAGAATAGCTTACAATACTTCCAGTCCTCTAGTCTATTTTTCATATTGAAGGTTTCTGGGAAGGTGGTGTCTTATTTGAATTTTGTATTAAAAAAACTCCTTGAGATTGCATACACGTAAATTTGCTTTTTTCCTCTTCTGACTGTCCCTATGTGATGTCAGTCATATAAGTTAACAAAGCATGTTAAAGTACAGGAAACAGTTTTCAACTTCAGTAAAATCAAAGTTATTAACTCTGTATAGATTAGTGTTTCTCAACCTCAACGACTTTAAGAAGTGTGGACTAGCTCCTAGAATTCCCCAGCCAGCATGTAAAATTATTCGTTTTAATAATGTAACTTTATAATTTCATTCATGGACGACACATAGCATTCAGTGTCATCCCTCTCTATTTTACATCATTTTCTCATTTAATGTTTTTAACCTGATAACTAACGTTTGAGTCTGCCTCAAGAAACACTAGTTTGTAGTTAATAAAAGGTAAGAAAACTTGGAGATACAGGTGAAGAGGATTATGAAAAAACCTATTTTTTAAAGATGCAAATTTATAAAAATAAATATTGTGAATTTTTACTGTAATAAGTTATTAATTATTGTGTGCTGTTAGAAATAACATTAAATTGTTGGAATAAGACAAATTCAGATATGGGAAGTGTTACTTAATTTCAGGCTTCTAGTTCTCCAGGAAGCTGTATAGCAAATTCCCTGTCCAGGGAAGTTTCTACTTTTTGATAGTCCATTTCAAACAATATCACAATGGCTAAATGTTGCTTGCTGTTTGTTCTGCAAATATTGTGATTGTCTGGACTGCTCCTTCTTCTGTTAATTGGTTTTCTATGAGCAGTCTTGAACATAAGAATTGGTGGCATGACTGAAGCTCCCCCTCAGAATGTGTACAGTTGGCAATGACATCCAGCTTTTTCTCTCTAATCAAAGGCAGGGAGAAGCTGAAACTTCTATCTTGCCCATTTTGTATAATCAGAAGATAAGAGTTATACTGCTGCTGTTTGCAGTTTTTCAGCTATAAATCACAGTTCAGGGCAAAATTCAGGTTTGTACTATTTCCACAATTAACTGTGTGAATGGTTTAAATGTTAATTTCGGGCACTTGCAGGCCCAGCTAGAGCAGATCCTTGCAAAGTCCAATTATAATTATTTAATATTCCATCAAGATCTTAATCTGATATGCTCCATGCTTGTAATTTAGATCTGTAAAGCCATTTGTAGTTTATGACATGCACAAATGGGGCAGAAAACCCTCTTTTTAAAACTACCCACCATACTAAACCCATGAGTATAAGCCTATGGACATGTCCAAGATTCACATGAGATAGGCTTTTAATGGCAGGGTTTGGTTAACAATCCCATAGTACTTGAGAATTTGAACAGGATACCTCCATATCTGGGGATCCAATTAAATGTTATAGAGCTGATACAAAGAAGGGCTTATCTACAGCAGAAATCATGCAACTGAAGAGTCCCTTCCTCGTGCCTTGTTAAGAGTATGTCAACTTCAGGGAGCTTCGCCAAGCCAGAGGCATTTGCCGTGATTGTCTACTCTATTCTATATCAGGAGAAGTAAGTCAATGTCCAAAGCAAATTACCTGATGCTGCATTGCAGTAGATATTGCTAATGTTTGGATCTGAAATTAATACTCTGATTAAGGTATTACTTAATTGCTCTTAATTAAAGAAGACCTACGCCCTGTTCTTTTATGGCAATGTTAAGCTGTTAAGCTTCTAATAAGGCCCACATGACAACACCTGTGGGAATGATAAGAGGGCTTCTGTTGAGAGGATGGCAAAAGTTTAGCAATAGCATAACCAAACATATCAGTTTGGAGGTCATTTCTTTCCCTGACAAAACTTTCCCTTACCTAAAATCTACAGATTAGTGAGCAGGGAAGAGATTCTATGTACAATCTCTTGTAATCAGTGAGGCAAACAGAGCTCTTAGCACATTCAAGGGGTCAGCCCTGGCATTAAGGAAGACTGGAGCTTCTGATCCTACTGAAGATCCTGCTAGCCAAACTAGAAATAGGCATACTTCAGCAACTAAGAAAGCAGCTCTCCAGTTCTCAGACTTCAAAACTGTCTACAAAATACAGTTGGGATGGAACTGCTGAGTGGCATAGCTGCCAGAGAAAGGAGGGTGTAGCTTCTTTGAAATGAAAGCTGCTCTCAATGCTTCATGGCTTCATGTAGAAGCCCAAATGGCAGCCTCCTCACAAGCTGCAGCTTTAAACTGGGTCACTGGACCACATTGGCAATCCTTATGGGTACCTATTGCCCAGAGTTTCAGATGTAGCTTTTCCTGGCCAACCTAAACATTCAGGAGATTCAATTTCCATATATAAAGAGTGCACTGTACCAGTGAGCACAGTTCTTCCTCCAGTTGTATCAGATAGATCTCCCCACTGTTATTGTCTCAATTCACCTTGCTCCCTATTGGTTTCCTTGTGGGTGCAATCAGAAATACCCAATTCTAGATAAATCTCTGGTAAGATCTTCAGTCTCTTGTCTGCATGCCTCTTTTATCTTCATGGAGTTAGAAACAGATACATGTGCACTTAGGATTACTTTTAAAAGTTGTGGTGTGTCTAGTTATATATAAAATAGAACTTGGGTTCATAGCCTTTGGTGAAGGTACCGATACATATCCTATGAATAAGTTTGTTTAACTTACAGTTAAGAAATTCTCCCAAATGCAGGTGAGGACTGAAGTCAGAATGTGGTGGTTTCTCTTTCTAATGTTTAATGAAACACTTTTGCAGAGCGGGGTAAGTGTGGAAGAAATGAATTTCAATGCAGAAATGGAGATTGCATCCCTTACAAATGGATCTGCGATGGCAACCCTGAATGCCAGGATGGTTCTGATGAATCCCTGGATGCCTGCAGTAAGTTGGCTAATGATAATTTTGAGCAATTGTTCCTCTTCCAATCTCTCCAAAAGCCACACACTTGAAGTGCTTGTGCCTATAAGAATATGCTCTGGATCTTTATCATCTCTTTTGTAGAGGCTTTTGCTAACTAAGCTGTTCAAAATAAACCACAGCTAGACCAGGAAATCAACTTCAAAGGAAGGGTGAAACTACTTTTATTGAGATTGGCTATAAAAATAATCTTGTAAATGATTATTCAGCACCTCCACTTTCTCATAGTTCAGTGAATTAGGCAAGTGTCTGAGTCACTTCCAAATGTTACCTTGTTTTGTGGCTAAAAAATGCTGCCACCTCTTTTGCCTAGGTAACAGTTCCTATATATCTGCAGAATGACATCAAGGTCCTCTTCCTTACTCACTATACTTCCTATATCAGTGATGGCTAACCTTTTCAGCACCGAGTGCCCAAAGTGCATGCACACGCATGCATTGCCAAAATACACATGTCCCCCATGCATACGCCCCCTCCATGCATGCACATGTGTCCCCACGCATTCACATGCATCACCTGTGCATGCACATGCATCACCTGCGCATGCACATGCATCAGCTGTGCATGCACACCCCCCAGCACATGCACCTAGTGCATGCGCAGCAGAGAACCGAAGACCAGCTGGACAGCGGGAGCTGAGCTGGGGCAACAGCTTGCGTGCCTAGAGAGAGGGCTCTGCATGCCACCTCTGGCACACATGCCATAGATTCGCCATCACAGTCCTATATAGTGCTGTACTTGCTAACTGAAAGCATGTGCAGGGACTCATTGCTCATCTGACTGACTTCCATATTTTTTGTCATGATGCCGGAACTTGTGCTATCTCCCCCAGGCTCTTTGGCCAGTGAACAACAACCCTAAGACTAAGAGATCTCTTTGCTGAGGCTAATTAGTACCACAAGGCTATGGAATACAGTGTAATACAATCAGGGTTGTATGTATCTTTTCAGAATCTGTGACTTGCAGTTCAACCCAGTTCAGCTGTGGTGGCCGCATCAATCGTTGTATTGATATGTCCTGGCGGTGTGACTTAGAAGTGGATTGTGAAAATGGCTCAGATGAAGACAACTGCCGTAAGTCAGGGCTGCATGACTTAGTGATGGAGGCGATTGTGTCATAATGGCATCATAAAAACAGATGGTGCCCTAATACTATCACATTTAATGAAGGATGCTATGTTAATTATAGTAAAATCAACAGGAATAGAGATTTAGAATTCCATTACTTTTAAAAATAAGAGAGAATGTACCCTATTGTGTCTTGTAGACTTTGATTTTCAAATTCCATCAATCTTGCATTTTACAGCATAAAAGCTAAAAGGTTATTTATTGCCTTCTGCCATATTTATTAGTGGAAACTTTAAAGATTTTTGTACTCATCTGCTGCAATCTATCTTGGACAGGTAAAAGAAAAACAGCAAGACAGCTTTCATGAAAAATGTTGTGCACTTCAAGAAAAAGGCCTCTCAGTTGTTTAGCATAAAACATATATACTGTATGGATGGTGCCCTGTTAGAGAAATGAATAACCCAATTGTAACATTTGTATCCCATTGTAGGTGTACCTTGTGACTGATAATCTTGTCTTCTGCCTTTTTAGCTCCTAAACATTGTACAGATAATCAATTCCAATGCCAAAATGGGAATTGTATTGCTTTTGATTTTGTCTGTGATGAAGATGATGACTGTGGCGATAACAGTGATGAATTAAATTGTCGTGCCCCAACCTGCAATCCTGAAATGTTTCATTGCAACAGCTCAGAGTGCATCCCCAAGCTCTGGGCCTGCGACAATGAAGCAGACTGTAAAGATGAATCTGATGAATCACCCGAGTTCTGTGGGATCCAGCAGGGGGCCAAGAAAACCAATCCATGCTCTCCGTTGGAGTTCCATTGTGGGAGTGGCGAGTGCATCCACCAGCGCTGGCAGTGTGATGGAAGCTTTGACTGTAAGGACAGATCAGATGAGGCAAACTGTGGTAAGCATAAACTGAGCACTTCTCTGGGCTGTCTGCAAAAGCTAAGGGAGGTTACAATACATGTGGTACAAAATCGTTCACAGAAAGAGAAGTTTGACTTTTGTGGCTAAAGAAGAGGGTAAAATATCAATTATTTTAAATAGCATGTTTTAAGATGACATGAAATGGAGCTGGAACAAACTGCCTTGAGGGGCTTCAAAAATACTTCAGAAGAAAGAAATAGGAATTAGAAGTTATTTTTTAAATTAAAAAACTTGCCAGATACCCTGAGCAGAATAGGTGCTGCATGTATTTTCAAATCCAGACCCAAGTGAGAGTTGAGCAAGATGCTGGACAGTTTGCAATTTACCCCCAATTTTATTCATGACACATTGTCCTACAGTAGCTTCTGGTAGGTGTTGGCTAACAATTCAGGCTTGACAGGGTGTTTTTCTGTATTAGAGGTCCTCATTTAGTGACCACAATTGGGACCGGCAATTCTGTCATTAAGTGCAGCAATTGATAAGTGAAAGCTTTCCTTTGCTTTACAAACTGCAAAGGTCAAAAATGCAAAGATTGGTTGTAAAGTTACTTTATTCACCAACATAACTGTAAATAGTCACTACATGAGACAGTTGCTAAACTAGGACTACCTGTAGTTTCTCCGGCTCCTGATAGAGCTACAACTAATGCAACCTCATATTGTTCCGGAGGTCCATTTCTTCACTCTTGGTGCTCAACTTGCATAATGACAGCTTTCCATTTATTGCCCCAAAATATAGAAGTTACTCGGTTCTGGTAGTTGGAGATGCAAATTTACACTCTTAGTTTCATGAAGTAAAATGAACTGTACTAATGTACTATGTGTCATGCAGAGCTAAACACTGGATTGGCATAATGGTGTGTTTGACTCTAAAGATCTTCTTGCTTTTGCCCAGTTAAAGCAACCTGCCGCCCTGATGAATTTCAGTGCAATGATGGGATGTGCATCCATGGGAGCTTGCAGTGCAACAAAGAGCCTGACTGCAAAGACCTGAGTGATGAGGTCGGCTGTGTCAACGGTGAGCCCTGCTAATAGCTTTATGTAGGAGTCTGGAGAGCTAGGGGTGGCAATGGGGGAGACAATTGTTCAGGGTGGAAGAGCCAATGTCATGTTCTGTCTACAGTCCTGAGATCTTCAGTGAAAGTTCCTCTGCAGGTCATTCAGAAAAGCAGGCAATGCATTTACAAACAAAAGAAGAGATGGTCTTGTGGGGTTACAATGGGTTGGACAGTGAGGAGAAGATGGATAACTGGTTTATTCATTCTTAAATGTTTGCCTGGATTAGCTTGATATTTGAAGAAACTGGAACTGAGTTTATAGCATGATAATGTTTTACATTGCCTTGAGACGTCTTGTGGATGAAGTATAGTTTAGGGTTTTTTTTAAAGATAAAGAATAGTGTTTATTAAAATGTTAACTGCCTCTGCTCTCTTCTGTTGCTGCTCTTCTGCTTATTTTCACTTTCTGAACAGCTTTCCTAGAAAAGCGAAATGGAAGCTACACAGTGAGATTAAACAATGCTTCTTTTTACTTTTGCAACAGTGACAATTTGTAAGGGATCAAATGTATTTAAGTGCAGTTCTGGAGAATGTATCAGCATGGACAAGGTCTGCAATGGATTGAAAGACTGCAGGGACTGGTCAGACGAACCTCTCAAAGAGTGCCGTAAGTATTTAATATTCCGTGAATATGCTGTTGCTGCAACAAGTTTGCTAAACTGACCTTGGCTGAATCCTCCCTCCATTACATTAAGCAGAGTCAGAGTTGGGATAGCAAATCCCCAGAAATACTAGTTCTGTAAATTAGACCGGGAAGTTGAAAAAGCATCCAGGAAGAAGGCATTGTCAAACCAGTATTTTCCTATTGTTGCAAACAAACAAACAAATAATCCCTACATGGATATTGTGGAGCTGGACCAGAAGGGACTCTCCTTTTGTTTTAGTTTGCTAAGCCTGCCCTGTTCTGCTTCAGATTAGAATTCCAGGTTCCTTGACCAGAATTAACCTACTGCTTACCTGAGCACCTTAAAAGGCTAAGACAAGAATTTTTCCAAGCCTGGAAAGAATTCTTTCCATTTCTCCTTAACTGGTGGCTATCCCTGTGTCCTAACATTTTTGCCAGTGGAACTCTGAAGAGAAAGAGATATTTCTCTGGTGTGATACTTTGTACATTGTGCCAGACACTGAAGAGCAGGAACAATAGATGTGGAGAAATTGCAATATACATGCACTTAGTACTTCAGCTGTTGAAAGCTGAGCCTGTAGAAATTCTTGCAGAACAGAAGCTTTATATAACATATAATTATTAAAATGTTTACACTTACTGAAATTTCAAACAGAATAAGTGAAGATAAAGTGATCTAAATTTTGTATTTATAATATAAAAATGGAACAATTGGAAAATATGTGGTTGAAAGGATTTAAATGTACACTCTGATAATCTTAAAAATATAAAATGATGTACTTTTTGTATATGTAACTAGATAAATTGTTTACAAAGTTTAACAGCACTTCAAATTGATGTTCAAACAAGAAGGGAGATTTTATTATGTTTGGTGATAAAAAAGCTAAAAATTTCTGGACTCAAATAATTCAAATACACTGGTTAAGAAGATTTTAAAGATTAATATATGTACAATAAATGCCAGAATTTTTTGTTTTGGGATTAATGGACAAATAGCTGGGAAAAGGTTATGGAACTTGGTTTTGTACATAATTGTTTATAATTGTATAAACAAAGGTGGAAAGATTTGGTGTTATAAGTGGTCCGTGACTTACAACACTATTGAGCCCAGAATTATGGTTGTAAGTCATGGTCATTAAGTGATCACCTTGCTTAACAACCACAATTCCTGCTCTCCCCACTGTGATTGTTGAGCAGAGCATTGAGTGCCTCAGGGTGGTGAAAGAAGCCCTGGGAGGCCTGGCACAGGTTCACATTACAGCACCTCCCAAACTCATATGTGACATTCCCAAACACTCCCCTACCCCAAAGCACTCCTTGCACAGGTTCCTGCCCCAATGGATTTCAAATGCTTTGCCTCCTCTTTATGGTTTATTCCACTTTTCCGTTTGGAAGGAGAATTGGCAAATTTGCTGCCTGGCCTTCCTATACAGAAGCCTCATGGTATTTCCCAGAAGTGGAGGGCATTTTGGGAGTGGGCACAATTCTCAGAACTCATGAACTGCAGCTTCCTCCAAAATGTGCCTGTTTCCAGAATGACACCATGTAATCTCTGTATTGGAAGGCCATACAGTGGATCAGCTGGTTCTCCTTGAGAAAGGTGATTCTTGGAAAAGGAAACTGAACTGAGGTGTGACAGGAGACCAAAGGTTATGGGACCCAGTGGGGAGGGAAGCAGGCCCAAGACCTGTGAGACCTAGACAGGTGGGTGACAGGCCCAAGGGGTCCAGAAGGGTAGGATGGGGTTGGGTAAGATAAGCTGGTGGGAGGAGCTGCAGTGTCTCTATAGTCGGTCTAAGACTAGGTAGATTTTCAAGCACTCATATTTTGTTATTGCGGCCATGGGATTGCTACAGTGTCCATAACTTCAGATACAGTCATAAGTCTCTTTGTTCACTGTCATTGTAATTTTGAACACAGAGTCATAAGTCAAGGACCATATGTACCCTCAGTTGAGGAATAGTTGGTGAAAATAGAAAGGATGGAACTTGCTGAAATGGCTAAACTGACTGCTCTGATCAGAGAAAAGACAGTATCTACATTTATTTCTGACTGAAAATCTTTTACTGATATTTTTCATGAAAAAGAAAAAAAATGAACAGTTTATGGCTTCAAAGATTAGACAGAATATGTTCTAGAAAGAAGAGGCAAATTTATAAATGTACTTATCAGTGTTGTAAAGAAAATTGGAAACTGAAATGTATAATTTGCTAAGATATGAAACAGAATAACAGAGTTAGAAGGGACCTTGTAGGTCATCTAGCCCAACCCCCCCACCCAAGCAGGAGACCCTACATTATTTCTAACAGATGGCAGTCCAGTCTCTTCTTGAACTACTTTTTTATTTCTTTTTCCTATTTTTCTCTTGCCCATCTAGTTTTCTTTTCATTTTTCCCTTATTTTTTATTTTATTACTTTATATTATTATTATATTAGTTTTGTTTTCTTTTTAAAAATTGTTAATAAAAATTTATTAATTAAAAATAATTTCAAAAATTCAAAATGCTTAGGAAATCTCTTTGTAAATGTATTCTTAGATAAATCATTTTGCAAAACAATAAAGGTTTGCAGATATTTGAAAAGATTAAAAGAGCTTCAAGATTGTTTCTCTGACATCAGCTCCATAATATACTCTTCTGCTGTCTTTCCAGGAAGTAATGAATGTTTGGTTAATAAGGGAGGTTGTTCCCATATATGCAATGACCTCAAAATTGGATATGAATGTTTATGCCATGAAGGCTTCCAGCTGATTGATCAAAGAAAATGTGAAGGTAAGAATGTCCTGACATTTAATTTTCTATAAGAAGCTTTTGATTTAATGCTAGTTTTCCCAACTTTTTAGCCTTTGGATGTGTTGTTAATGTAATCCTCATCTCCAGTAAGCATTGATAACAATGAGAATAAACAGATATTTAAATTTAGCTTATTTGGAGATGAAAATTCATACCTGATGAAGAGTCTATGGAGATTCTCAGTCATGGTTGTCCCAAAGTGCTTTTTCAAGAGGTAACTGGACTTTCTTGTTTTTCTTTAAAGACCTTTCGCTTCTCATCCAAGAAGCTGCTTCAGCTCTGATTGGATGGTGGGGAATTGAAGGATTTATATGCTTTTATATTTATATATTTATATTTTCTGCAAGGAATAGAAATCCTTCCATCCCCCAGTCAGAGCTGAAGAAATAAACCTGGATAGGAACCCTTGCCCTTCCTCTTTTGCTGGATACCATGAGGAACATCCTTGCTTTCACAAAGCACATAAAGTCTTTTTCAACAAAAACTTGACCAGAGAAATGAGCTATTCCTTTGAATGCTTAGCAACATTATCTTGATTTTGTAGATATTGATGAGTGTCTCAACCCTGATGCCTGTAGTCAAGTCTGTGTGAACCTGAAAGGAAGCTATAAATGTGAATGTAAAGAAGGATATCAGATTGACCCACCTACCAAGGCTTGCAAAGCAATTGGTAAGTCTAGGATTCTGTCTGTGTAAAGTACTGGTGAAAGCTTTTGGAAAATCTTCGACTATTGTGTATATGTACTGTATGTAGGGACATGGTGGCTCAGTGGCTAAGACACTGAGCTTGTCGATCAAAAGGTCGGCAGTTCGAATCCCTAGTGCCGCGTAATGGGGTGAGCTCCTGTTACTTGTCCCAGCTTCTGCCAACCTAGCAGTTCG
>JAOYMU010000098.1:764920-776113 GCA_025802295.1 Psammodynastes pulverulentus
AACTAGCACATGTGTGCGAGGGGAACCTTTACCTTTACCTTTTTTTACTGTATATGTGTGTGTGAGAGAGAGAGAGAGTGAGAGAGAGAGAGAGAGAGAGAGAGAGAGAGAGAGAGAGATAGAGATATTAATGGCCCTGGACTCCCAGTGTCTGTTCTTCCTTTACAGGCACTATTGCTTACCTCTTTTTTACCAATCGCCATGAGGTCAGGAAAATGACATTAGACCGCAGCGAGTACACAAATCTGATCCCCCATCTTAAAGAAGCAATGGCCTTAGATATGGAAATTAGCAACAATAAAATCTACTGGTCTGACAACTTTCACAAGAAAATATTCAGGTGAGTTAGCTGGAGCATATGTGCTGCTTTTGTGATTGTTGAGTGAACCAATATAGCGAAGAAGCAGAATTGTCCTGGGAAAGGGAAATGATTCACCAGCATCCAAAAAGGTCCTGTAAACAGATTTGTTTGTGCGTTGGTGTCTTGGGAAATTAACACTTCCCTGGGTGCAGTGAAGGCAGGTTGAGATCTCCCAACAGTTTAGGGAACTCTACTGTCACTTCAATAATTAGGTTGAATGACTCTCCTAATGCTGCTGCAGAGCAGGAAGAAACAATATACCTCCAGCAAGCCCTATTGCCCCTGCACACTCCATTGCACATATAAGGTTTTCCGTCTGTTGTCTGCCGAGTAGTGCCTCTTGATGCCAGCAGAGTTTTGTGGATGACAATAGTTCCTCCTCCTTGAGAGTGTAGATGGTGCCAAAGCCAACCAGGTAGGATCTTTGCCAGCTAGTGGCAAATCCCAAACATCCCAGATGACTTGGCAAATTTTTAGAGTTCCTCAGCCATCTCAGTAATCCCATTTCCATCCGTCCTATTCTTGCTAGAGACAGAAGGGACACAAGCAATGCCCAACCCTGGTGCAGCCTTTCAGGCCCTCACCCAAACTTCAGACAGCCTTGATATTCTTATATGAGGAACAAATGCAAGGGAGTCAATGATGATAGGATCCATTGTTATTGTCCCAAATCACATTCTCACAGATCCAGTCTGTGTTGAAAAGTATATGCAGCAAGAGTTAACTTGTCCTAAAATACCTTCCTCTTAACTCTGATATCACAGAGAAGAATCCATATTCTAAAGCATGTCCTGTGCTAGCTGCGGCCAATCTAAATCTCTTTTTATTAACACAAAATCTTCGGAAGTCCCATCAGCTTCCACTGGTGTCCGTTGATGCTCAGGCATCAGGATGTTAGGAAGACAGGCAAAATAGCAACCAGGGATTTTGCTGTGGATCAAGTGAAAGTAATTAAATCTGAGGGTTACTGTTAAGAAAATAACTTAAATCATTTGGAACGACTGCACGGAAACCTGACATAGGCATTTTGAGTTTATTTATTGCTGTTTGTATCAGGCTAGTTAAACTTTCTCTACTGATTAGCAAGGTTCAGTAATTAGTTGTTTCTGAATTATTGCTTGGAAGTATATGAAAAATTGATGCAATTTGCCCACTAATCCTGCACCCACCAAATTTTTCCATTGTGCAGCCTTTATTTCAATGAGGCTTCTTTGTTTGTCTTCCACTCAGTACCCCAATTGATAAGGCTGGCAACCATTCCCACCATACCACTGTGATTAGCAGTGGCATCAAGGTTCCAGATGGCCTCGCTGTTGACTGGGTGCATCACAATATTTACTGGACTGACTCTGGCCTAGGCACCATTTCTGTGGCCAGCAGTGAAGGCTTGAAGAGGAAGACTCTGATCAAGGAGGTTGGTGCCAAACCACGTGCCATTGTGGTGGATCCAGTCCATGGGTATGAGTCTTCTTGGAATATTTATTGTTGGAAAAATGTGAGCGACCAAGTCCTTCTGTGGGAACATACTGTAGAAATGGCTTCAGAATTATTAAAGGAGAAGGCCCTGAGGTTTAATAGGAAAAAGGGCATACTTGCATGAAGAAGATCCTAGACTGAGCACCTGGCATGTTCACTAGATTTTGGGAAAAGTCTACTCAGAAACCTGGGCAACCAAGGTAGACCAATTCAGCAGTCTCTATAAAGACTGCTTGTTACATCCTAGATCTGAAAATTTAGGACAGCACAAGCTGGTTATTATTTCTTCTTGTGATATTTCAAGTGTTAGAATTGTGGGAGCAGGAAAGACTATTGGGAGAAACAAAGGCTTGGCAGACTAGGGAAAAAGCTATTGGGATACAGATTCAGGATGGTGATGAATTTTGCAACTGTGGATGAGTTGGTTTAAGTGGACTTCTAACTTTAACTGTCTTTTTCGCACTCCCTTTCTCCTCTTCCTTGGTAGGTTCATGTACTGGACTGACTGGGGGATGTCTGCTAAAATTGCCAAAAGTGGTCTGAATGGAGTGGACAGTTTCCCCTTGGTGAAAGAAGGCATTCAATGGCCTAATGGAATAACGTTAGGTATGTCCTGCATAGCTGAGAACAATACCACTTCAGAAGACAATATGGTTCTGTTCATAAAAGAGAGACTTTTCTTTTTGAGTTTTCTGTTGCTTGGCTTCTGCTATTTGTTCCCTTCCCTGGCAGTCATTTGCCTCATTTAGAGAAGCATAATACAGTTTTCTAAACTCTTCCCCCATTACTAATGTTGGACAGCCTTGGGTTGGAGGCAAGCAAGGCTATGATACAGCTCAGGACATGGCTGGATAGTGAACCCTAACCCAGAGAATCTGCTTTTTCTAATGGATTCATACTTGTTTTCCAGTATTTGCCTGAGCAGCAAACATGACCTGGTGCCCTTTTTCTATTTTGGAGCATAATTCCAGTAATCCTTGAGTTTAAAGGAATCCAAACCATATGAAGGGAATCAAGTTTTTCCTTGTGGATTTGCTTTGAGGGCAGATTTCCCGGTAGTAATATGAAAATGAGAGTAGCTTCCTGGAAGTTGTTTGGGACAAAATGTTTCTGATATCGAAAGCAGTTTAGGGAGACAAAGGTCAGAAATTGACCTTTGAAATAAATAGCAATAGCACTTAGACTTATATACCGCTTTATAGTGTTTTACAGCCCTCTCTAAACGGTTTACAGAATCAGCATATTGCCCCCACAAACTGGGTCCTCATTATACCCACCTCAGAAGGATGGAAGGCTGAGTCAACCTTGAGCCTGGTGAGATTTGATCTGCCAAAATGCAGGCAGATGGCTGTAAGCAAAAGTAGCCTGCAATTACTGCACTCTTAACATCTGCACCATGGGGGCAAATGAGCAATTCAGCAGTCTGACTTGGAAATTTTTTTGGGAACCCATGTGACTCATTTTCTATCGTAGATTGTTCTGGCTTCATAGAGGGTTTTTTTCTTTGTGTTGGAACAAAATAACATGTAGAATATCGCTGCATATCATTTTAACATCTTTCTTCTGTATTAGATCTGGTTACCCATCGCCTTTACTGGGTAGACTCCAAATATCACTCAGTCTCTAGTATTGATGTGAATGGGGGAAACAGAAGAACTATCCTTGTGGATGAAGAGATGTTGGCTCACCCTTTTGGCATTGCAGTCTTTGAGGTATTGTAGGTTGCTAACATAGTTCTGGATCTTTGGCAATACAGGTAGTCCTCAAATTATGACCACAATTGAGCCCAAAATTTATGTTGCTAAGTGAAACATTTGTTAAGTGAGTTTTGCCCCATTTTACAACTTTTCTTGTCATAATTGTTAAGTGAATCACTGCAGTTTTTAAGTTAGTAACATGGTTGTTAAGTGAATCTGGCTCCACAATTGACTTTGCTTATCAGAAGGTCACAAAAGTGAATCACATGAGCCTGAGACACTTCAACCATCATAAATATGAACCAGTTGCCAAGCATTTGAAATGTGATGTGATCATGGGGTTGCTGCAACTGTTGTAAGTGTGAAAAATGGTCTTAAGTCACTTTTTTCAGTGCCGTTGTAACTTTGAATGGTCACTAAATGAACTGTTGTAAGTCGAGGACTACCTGTACCAAATAGTGATGCATGGTTGCTTGGATAAGATACTTGTCCTGAGATGGAATATAATTGTAATATCTTTTTCCTGGTTTATAATCAAAAGAGCCATCATCCCCACCATCAGATCAGTAGAGGTGAGAGGACAGAAATAATAATTGTAAAACCCAGACCAATTTAAATACATGTAACCCATTTTGCAGAAATACTTAAAAAGTTGCTAGCATTTCTAAAAGCCAATAAATAGAGTATAAGATTATAAAGAACAAATAGAAGAATTGGCAGTGGAAATTCTAATTTTATGCATCTGGGGTGCACTTGAGGAAGGCTG
Organism: Psammodynastes pulverulentus; assembly: GCA_025802295.1. Taxonomy (NCBI): domain Eukaryota; kingdom Metazoa; phylum Chordata; class Lepidosauria; order Squamata; family Psammodynastidae; genus Psammodynastes; species Psammodynastes pulverulentus. The sequence goes on from JAOYMU010000098.1 coordinate 769,221, forward strand.
TCAAATTGTCAAAAGCATGGATTTCTTGATAAAAATCTAGACCAGGTTTACCTCTCCAGATATTAATGAATTGTAATTCCCATCAGCATGAAGAGAGAGAGAGGGATGTTTGCCAATTCATCAGCATCTTTATGACCACAGAACTCCTATTCTTGCTTATACATTTGATATAAACAAAATAAACATGATTAAAACCAACTTTCTATTGCATTTAAAGTTTGTTTTAAAACCTAAAGCAATTTATTTACATGTTAGAAGGAGCCAATTTATCAGCAAATCTTAGACCTTTTAATCCCCCCACCCTCCTTAACTGAATGAATTCTGCTTTTGACTTGGGAAACTGTAGTGGCTGGATAACTTTGGAAGTAGTCCACAAAATTCATTGTCCAAATTAACTCCTTATCCAGGATAAAGTGTTCTGGACAGATGTCTTAAATGAAGCCATTTTTAGTGCCAACCGCCGAACCGGCTCAAATATTGTGAAAGTGGCAGACAATCTCTTTTCACCGGAGGATTTGACACTGTTTCATTCTGTGCGGCAACCAAAAGGTAAGATGTCTCTTCTTTTTTCTTAGTTTAAGGGCTGGCGTTAGTTATTTGGGTTACTACCTAAAACCCGATAACTTGTTTTTTATAAATATCACCCATTTAACTTGTCCATAGCTTGTGAAATCTTCTCTGAAAGAATAGGATTTCTCTCTTTTCCAGGTACAAATTGGTGTGAGAAGAATGGCATCCTCAATGGAGGCTGTCAGTACCTTTGCCTTCCGGCTCCTCAAATCACTCTCCACTCCGCCAAGTACACCTGTGTCTGCCCTGACGGCATGCACCTGGACACCAACATGAGAAGCTGCACCCAAGGTACAGAGATGGAGGGGACAAAGCAGGGTCCTTGTATGGAGCATGGAGAAAATTGCACGGCAATATTGAATAGCAGTTTCTTCTACCATTCAGATCCTGTTGCACCTGATACCCCAACTGTGGCTGCTACAACCGTGCACTCTGCTAAGATCTCACCTACAGCATGGCTACTATCTACAAGTAGGACTCCAACTCAGAAAACTGATCATCTGCCTGCAGAGGTGCTGAATAATGTTGTTACCAGCATCTCAGAACATACCACTCATGAGATGGTCACTCTGTCCCAGCAAGGTGAGAGGCTTCTCTTTCATCCAGGGATCCTGGATATAACCCCTTTACCTTTCAGTGCAAAACCAGTTATCAGTTATTACCATTTGCCTGACAATTGACTGGTAGCCATTGAAAAGATACAAGAAATCTATCCCGAAAATAAAACATTGGTTCCATCTTGCTAAAAATACCCTTCCATGCATTAGTTAAGATTTTGTAGTCTTGGAATAAGACTTCTGTACTGAAAGTGTAGTGTTAGAATTTACCTAATCCTCAGTGGAGAAAGCTTGGCATGAATCTGTTCTGCAACTGAAGGAGGTTTCAAAATAGAGGACAGGTGATCATCCTCTTCCTTTTCCATAGAAATTTAGTACATACTATGTTGGAGGAGTTAACTTTAGCGTCTCATGTCTCTCCCTCCATAGTTCGAAATGGCATCGCTGAAGAAACAGATGGGACAGAAAGGAGGGGTCCATCAGCACTCGCTATTGTTCTACCTCTGGGTAAGTTTCCTATTTCAGAGGAAGTCCCTGCTTGTGGGCAGGAGGAGAGAAAGATGTTCTTAACTCACAATGGTTAATATCTTTAATTAATGGCCATTACAAAAAATAAGCATTTTGCTCAGAAGGCATATTAATGAAATTACTAATTAATTATGATTTGATCTGCAATTTTTACATGTATAATTAGTATGTCCCTTGTTCTAAGCCAGAGGTGTCAAACTCGATTTTATTACATCAGGGTTGTGTTTGACATTAGGGGGCCAGGAGTGGGCATGGCCAGCTCTATGTCACTCATCAAGGCTCTGTTTTTGGCCGCGTCAGCCTCCTGCAGCCCTCTGCCAGCAAAATGGAGCTCGGGGAGGCCATTCACAGCCGGCCCAGGCTTTGTTTTTGCTAGCAGAGGGCTGCAGGAGACTGTTGCAGCTGAAAACTGAGCCCAGGAGGGCTGCGCTTGAGCCTCCCAAACTCCGTTTTTGCTATCAGAGGCATAGTGGGCCAGTTTTTTGCTGTTTCCAGGGCAGGCCCACAGGCCAGATCCGGACTTTGAATTTGACACCCCTGTTCTAAGCTATTGTGATGGATTGCTTAAAATGATATGTCTTCTTGGGGGTGGGTTTCATTTTAGCACTGATTAGTTTAGTCTCTTTTGGAATTTTCCTCATTTGGAAGAATTGGCATCTCAAGAACATCAATAGTATCAATTTTGATAATCCTGTTTATCAGAAGACAACTGAGGATGAAATTCATATCTGTCGGAGCCAAGAAGGATATACATACCCATCGGTAAGCCAACATTCAAGATAAAGCTTCCACAGGGAGTTGGTGGAGCAACATAAGACTATATTTCAAAATTACTGCCAAGATACATGACTTCCTTCACTTGCTTTACAAGTAGTCCTTGGTGTATAATGGCAATTGGGGGCGGAATTGTTGCTGCTATGCAATGCAGTTGTAAAGTGCAATCACTTTGCTTAAGTGTCTGCAATCTATGATGTCCCAGTTGCCATCATTAAGTGAATATCCTGGTCATTAGATAAGGCAGCCCTCTACAGATGGCAGCAGCTTGCAATCTCCCCTGCCTTTTTCCCCACTGACTTTCTAGGAAACATCAACATGGAAGATTGTACATGGTGATTGCATGATTGTGAGGTGCTTGGCAACTGGTCATAAGTGTGAACAAGTTGCAAAGTATCCAGATTGCAATCACAGGAGCACTGCAGTAGCCTAATTTGGGGGACTGAATGTAAGTTCCTTTGTTCAGCACTTTGAACAGCTTTGAACACTTGCAGAATGAATGGTTGTAAGTCAAAGATTACTGGTACTGTTCCTAACCCAGATTAATTCCTTATTCTTTTAGTCTCGTGGGAACAGAAATTGCCTTCAGTAATGTTTTGCTTAAATTGGAGGGTAGAAACTGGGATACTTAAATTTCCAGTTTATGCAAGTTTCTTAACAAAAAGTTCATATTAGTTGAACTAGAATTTCGATGTTTCACATCTGTGGCATGTACAGAATATAAATGGAATATGTAGTTGCTCTTAATCTGAATTCCTTTAAACAAGTACAAATGTTTTATCAAACTTTTTTTAGAGTTGCACAAATCAGCCCTTTGACACTTAAAAAAAAAGATGGTTTAAAAAGTATTTTAAGTGCAGCCTAAAAGTTTGCAGTGTCAAACTGTTACATTAATTCAAAAATTCTGAGCTTACCAATTGTCTTTTGTCCTCCACTGCCAATAACCGATTGGTTTCTATTTTTAGAAATGTGGGAGTAAAGCAAGCAGTTTTGGTTCCATTCTTACTGAACCATCCTTACTGAAGGCAGATGAAATTTATTCAGAGGAATTGTTGGTTTGCTCCAAATGATGAATTAACTACATTACTGTAATTCATTTACCAATACATTAAGGTTTTGGTTTGCTAAACAGGTAACTTCATGAAGGTTCCAGCCCTTGGAAGCTGGTGTTCAGTTCCCTAACTTGGTTTCATACCTTTCCTATAGTCCAGTATTCCATAAAAAGGAAGATGCTTTCTTTCCAAAGTGCTTAGCATCTCTCTTGAACTGTCAATGATTGTCCTATATTTATGAATCTATAGCTTTCCAAAGTTGAAGCATTTCTTAAGATCTGAAAGTTGAGTAAAGTGGATGAAATTGCAGAACTTAGTTTGTCCTCTACCATTAAAGATGGGAGAGAAAATGCCATATAAAACTTGGCTGGCAAAGATCACTTAGCTGCCAAATTAAGATTTGACGTCAAGATTTTCTGAACCCATTCCACTTAACGCACCTCAATGGTTGTTTTCTTCATTCCACATCTTTCTTTTAGAGACAAATGGTCAGTCTAGAAGATGATGCAGCATGAAATTGCCTCTACACCTCAAGTGCCTCTCTCCGGACTTTGCTGCTTATTTTCTGGGAAGAAGACACAAATGGTCTGACTTCAGTTCTCTCCCAGGCATCCAATACTACTCCCTGAGTGACTTGATGGATTGTTCTCACTCTCCTTTATTTTGTTAAGAAGGGCGGGGCATTTGTCGGCTTCCAGTTTATCAGGACATTGAGCAATTTATGGCATTGTTGGGTTTTTATGTTTTTTCTATATTTATTATTGTGCCCAGCACTAACAGGACACTAGTACTTCTGATATGCCCTGGGTCTCCTTAATCTGACATGGTAAGAATATTCCTAAGTGTGGAAAACAGGGTTTCAACAAATAAGTTCTTCTCTGGATGCAAGTTTGGGTGTGGTGAGGTCTCCCTGTGGAGAGATCTTTATGCCCCACTTTTTACACATGAAGTGAGCTTGGAAAGGTTGAGAATCTAAACCTAATTTGAGACAAGAAGCCAAAATCACCTAATCCACAAGCTTCTAGATGCCACCTTCCTTCCCAAACTAGACCAGAGAAGTTTTAAAAATGGATCGCATCATCCATGTTGTCAACAAAAAATATTGACTTTTATTTTCTAACTCCAAAGGAAAAAGTTCAAGATATTGGATCTGTTGTGAAACTCCCTGTTGGTTCAGGGTTGCCTGTTTTCTTCCAGCTTTCCCTGTCCAACCTACCATGCACTTTTGTTTGTTGGTTCATTTTGTGATCTACATAGCCTGTAATCTTGTATAACAATATTTGCACTTGATTGTTTTCCTTGCCTCTCTGGTCATCTATGTCCAGAAAATAAGAGGGTGGAAAAAACTAAACCAATGACACAAACAGGCTGAGTGTGGGGATGGGGTTGGGTTGTTGCTTTTGCTTGGTGCTGGGCCTCTTGTGCCTTTAGTGCAGATAAACAAAAATGGGCAATAGACTGCTGGCCAAAAAACAGGAATTGGAAGCCATTTTTTTCATATTCTGTCTCAAGTCACTTCTGTGCTGTTGCCTTAATGCTGCATCTCTCTTTTCTTCAGTGTTATCTTTTTATACTTGTATCCCTTCGCTTTCTAAAGGAAATGTTTTTTATACTGGGAGGTAGATGCACAATTTTCCACTAAATTGTAGCCCAGAGTCTATTTCATGTAGAGTAGAAAGAACCTATCCCTAGAAGTGTCACTTTCTATAGTTGAAGACAGTGTTTGTCGCACATTCTGAAGTGGCTTAAAAACTAACCGTATTTTCTGTTTGGCAACTGAGTTTTCTAAAATGGTAAACAATATCTTGACCACTTGCTACTTTTAAAATATTGGTATTGATACAGAGAACTAGAATTAGGGTATAAATATAAAAGAACTGCTATTAATATAACCTTTCTCATTCCATCTCAGAAATAGAAATTGTGCATCCTGTCTCCCTTCAATAATCTAACAATCATTGACTAGAGTAACAAGGATTTTTTGCTCTTGGCCTGACACTTCTAATTCCCTTCCCTTTGAGAGGAAAAGCAGTAAATGCAAGGTGGGAGTTCTCAGACCTAAAGCTGTGAAAGATGCCAACCTCTTTCGCGTAGTATAGTATGTGTAAATAATGTATGTAGTCTATGTTGGTATAGATTTCCTTTGCACAAAAGTTGCCTTGTCTATTTGTACATATGTTCATAAAAACATGACTTATTTATTTATATGTTTATATTATTGAACTTATTAATTGGCCTTTTTTTTCTGTCCCACCTCACATTGCCAGTCTTTTTCATTCTTTTCCCTTCCACAAAAATTGCTTCTAGTGTATCCACTTTTATGAGTATGATGTAAATGTTGTGCCCCTATTTGAAGTAAGCCTGACAAGGTAAACACAGTACAGTATTCAACACACACAAGTGGAAGTGTACTTTTCAAAGAGAACACAAATCTATTGCTACTTTACATGGTTTGGACCTTCTCCCTTAGACTGATGGTTTGAGTCACAGATTATTTTTGCTTTCCTACTGGTGCGCTGACTAGCATACCTGTTAGTGAGGAATTGATACCAAATGAATAGTTAATTGTCTTCTGCAAGATTTATGAATCTAGTGAACTTAGAAGAGGTATATTTCCCTTAGATTTAACTGATAGACAGCATTTTCATACTAGTTATGGCACTGCATGTTTTTGTTATTGTCATGTGTTGCCCAGGTTCTTTCTTCTGGATTAGCAGAATTGACTACAGCTGGAGGCAGCTGGGAATCAATTGTTTTTGGTTCTGGCGCCTTTTGCTGTTGCATTGTGAATTTGTAAACTTTTAATTATGTATCACTATTAGAATTGCATGTGAGTGAATTGTGAGGGTCAACCAAAGTTTCTAATGATCAATAATTACAGAAGATTCTATTTCTACATCTTCAAAAAAGGACAGGAAATATAATGTAATAATTTAGGGGCCTTAAATAAATGTTGAATGTTTTAGGGTATTAAACATCATCACAGATGCTTTTTCTGAAATCAATCAGTTTGATAAATTGTTTTAAAGAAAAAAAATCACAAGGTTGATAAAAGGGGTGCCTCCTGTGAGAAACTCTTCTCTTGGAGTGCTAAACAGCTGTTTTAATATTTTAACCTCTTATCAAAGTAATTGGTTATTAAAATGACGATCCTTGTGAAAAGTCTCACCAATTGGAGGCCGAACCCTCAAAACAGTCTAGGCATATTCTGTTGGGTTTTCTTTTTTTTTTAATAAAAGTTTTATTGGTCAAAAATGAACAAATATATGGCTTACAATAAGTAGAATTTTCAATTATCTTTGCAGATAAAATTATATCAGAATTTTTTTCTTTTACACAGCTATGCATTCAATTTCAAAATGTTATAAAACATAAGAAGAGAAGGTTAACCAGAGTAGTAACACAACATAAA
>JAOYMU010000098.1:779953-794955 GCA_025802295.1 Psammodynastes pulverulentus
TTAACAAAGGTGGGGGCTGCTTTCCAAGAGCATGTTTCTCCTTTTCTCATCCAGGGAGGTATAATATTCTGCCTTTTCAATATTTCCAGGAATATTTCATTTTTCTAGAAGAAGGGTGGGTGCTAACTTTCTACAGTTTTAAATATTAGTTTTTAACATTCCCTTTCTTGGACACAGCAAAGATGACACTGGGGCTCAATCAGGAATTGACATTGATGCAAAAAAAAAATCTTCTCAGAAAAAATCAAAAGGACCTCCCTTTTTCTGTCATTTCCTAACACCCTTTGATTGGGAGTGGGCATGCTTTGTAAAAAATGTGCAGGTGAATAATTAAAATAATAGCTAATTTGGCCATAATAAAACAGATTATTACTGGCCAATTTACATTTCACCAAATATTAAAATAAAATACTTTTGGATATACCGTAGGTCCAGTACCACCAAATATTTAGATTGTAGCGTCAAACCTCACCCAAAAATAAGACTAATTTCAGCTTCCACCAGAACTAGCTGCAAACAACTTTTCAATACAGAGGGAGAAAAGCCCTTTACTATTTCATGACGATAGAATCATTTGCAAACCAAATGAAATATGACTTCAAGATACTTTTATTAAATTATTTTTCCATTAGGCATCCATGTCATGATTCATCAAGCCAAATCGATGTACACAATCCCCCACAGCATTAAAAGACAAGTTTTCCCTGCATCTTTGAGAGGCATGAATTCATACATACCCACAGCCCAATTTAAGGTTCAGAAAGTTTGCTTGGAACTAGATTCACTACACTATATCTCTTCCAAGGAGTCAAGTCAGCAGAAGGAGGGGAGGGGAATAGAAGGGAGGGCAACCTATGGACTCTCTGTAATGATCCATCCTGATGAATGTGGATACTGCAGACAGTATTAGAAGAATTGCAGTTTGGGCATTTGCTGCAGGCAGACCCTCCTCCCCATAAGGTGGATTGTGTCCTTTGGAAGAATTACGTCTCTGCTCCATAAATAAACATTTGGTAGAAATCTGAATTTAGATGGGTTTTATTTCTGATGGAAAGAAAGAAAATGTATAACAATGTTTCTACAGGGTTTTTTTTCTGCATAGCTTTAATCAAGAAGCAAAGGCAGTTCTCTATTCTATTTTTATTATCGTGTATATAAATGGCATCAAGTTCATAGAAAATATCATATAGAAAATATAAAAGATTACATGTATATAAAACAACATCTCAAATACAATATTTAGATTCACTCCTAAACATGTGCATTTCTGAAGTTTCTGAAACTGTCCTTATTGCTTTTAAAATTCTGTTTCAAAGCAGCAGCAGATAATGAATGTTAAGAAGAAATCCTTGTACCATTTATGTATTCAGAGTCACAGATAAACCAGCCAACTTCTAACAAATTGTGCAAAGTGTCAGCCAGATGATTTGCAGCTCAGACAATAGTTCTTCTGCCAGCCTCTTTCCTACCCTTTGGACATAGCCTTCTATTTTTGTTTAAAAAATACCTCATGTAATTTGTATTGGAATAATTTACAGATAATCATTTTCTTGGTGTATATTACTATATATTAATATAAAAATGAGATGTGCCCTTTATTACTTCAAATGATTAGCAATTACAAAAACCTCTTGTTTATTATACTTCTTGCTAGGAGAGTAAAGTTTGGCATCTGACAAACAAAGAATTACATGCAGAGGGCTTTTCAGCTTACAAAGCAAATGGAATATAAATTTTCATCCACTAATCAGCTTGGTTCTTTCAACAAGTGGGATTGATTTGCCTAACTTCTAATATTGATTTCAATATTTAGGCAAATAATATCAATTACATATTTTTCTTGCATCAAAACTGTTCAGTTTCAGTAAATCTTACTAAACAGAGCAATTTACTGGGAGAAAATTTCCTGTCCATGCACGCGCAGATGGTCGTACTTCTGGTCACGACCAAATCGGGTTGCGGCTGAAATCCTGGAATGGATTACAATCGCAACCCGAGGTTCTACTGTATAATAGCATATATTTGTTCCATGATTCTTTTATGACTTGCATTGTATAAGCAGTGATATATTTATCATACAAATATATTGATGAATTTATAAAATCTTAAAATTCAATGTCAAATACTTAGATCTATTTAAACACTGATTATTTTGTGATTTTGCACTGTAATAAAAAAATAATTTCTGCTTTGCACAAGGTTAAGGATTTCAAAAATTTAATTCAGGAAAATTAAATACATAATTTCTATAGCCTTAAAACAGAAAATGAAAGGAGTTTTCTCTGGAGTTGATTTAGAAAGACACTCCTTCATTGGCCTCTTTAAAATATTTTTCCCTGTTTGCAATGGAACAAGAATATATCATAGAATGACAGAGTTGGAAGGGACTTTGAGGCCTTCTAGTCTAACTCTTGCTGGAGCAGAAGATCCTATACCATTTCAGACAAATGTCTATCCAATCTCTTTTTGAAAGCCTCCAGTGATAGAGCACCCATAACTTTTGAAGGCAAGCCATTCCATTGATTGATCGTTCTCACCATTAAAAAATTTCTCCTTAGTTCTAGGATACTTCTCTCCTTGGTTAGTTTCCATCCATTACTTCTTGTCTTGCCTTTGACTCCCTCTTCTTTGTAGAAGCCCCTCAAATATTAGAACATTGCTATCATGTCTCCCCTAATCCTTCTTTTTTGTAGACTAGACACATATCCAATTCCTGCAACTGGTCTTCATATGTTTTTGCCTCTACCCCCTAATCATCCTTGTTGCTCTTCTCTGCACTTTTTCCATAGTCTCAACATGTTTTTTATATTGTGGTGACCAGAATTGGATGCAGTATTCCAAGTGTGGTCTTACTATGGCTGTAAAGTGGTATTAGAACTTCATGAGATTTTTATTCTATCCCTCTATTAATGCAGCCTAGGATTGCATTGACTTTTTGGCCGCTGCTGCACACTTCAGATTCCTAGATGAAGAGAAGCAAAGGAAGTTCATATAGAGACATAGATCTAAAGTCTGCTGGGTCCCTCTACAACAATGGAAACCACAAACTAATGAAGTTCTTGGCAACTTTTTATTGCTCAAGAATTAGCTCCATTGATGCCTCAATTTGGATTTATTTTCCACTCAGCTTTAGTCAATCTCAGTTGCTCTAATGCTGATTTTTCCCTTTTGAAGCACCAAAGCTTTCTGATAGGCATGATTATTTTTTTTTCCTGGATCAAGCCAGCATCTCTCACGTTTTACCTGCCTCCACATTGTGCTCAGAAATTAAACTTCACAGGTCTTTCAAGGCTTTGCAGTTCCCCTCACAGCAAACTGTCATTTTTGGGGGGGAATCACCTGAGGAATGCACAGAAGAAGTAAAAACATGGAGATGTGGGTGCTGATTGAATAGTTTTTGCATCTTCTTATTGATAATTAGAAGGAAGTATGGAGAAGTTTGAATTTAGCAGTGAGGCCAATGCCTGTGAAACTACTTTTGAATGTTTGGGGAGGGAAACTGCAAATTGTTCCTTCTGGCTTCCTTTTATGCCCTGCAGTGTCTCTTGCTTCTTGAACAAATTGGGATAAAAACGATAAGACACATTAGTTTTGATGAAGCAGAAAAGCCATAGCAACATCCAGAGACCTTAAACTTCCAACCTTCCCTTTGGCTCACTATTTGGTATAACTGCATCTCACCAATCATAGCTGGATACATGGCCACATTGTTGAAATGACGCTCACAAAGTTCGTTCTCTGGAAGGTCCGCTTCCCTTCCCTCTGAGCAGAGTGGATGGTGAAATTTCAGCTGATGAAGGCAGTGAGAGAAGCTAAGGACAGGAAGCATTTCTAAGGAATTGTATACATTGGCAATGTATATGGTTTTATAGATATATATTTCCTTCATCCAGACTGTCAAATGTTCAAGCAGAAGTAAGAAAACCTTTGGATAACAATATCATCTTACTTTGGGTTACAAAGTATCACTGAATATTGTATCTTCATTTTCAAGCTTCAGCTGCTCCAAGGTATTCTGAAAAAAAAGTACCTCATTATTGTTTCTTAATGAAAGAACCACACTTTTCCAACCTCATTTTAGCATATGATTTTTAATCAACCTTTCCCTTATCCAACAACAGCTACACAAACCCAACAATCTATGGGAATCCATATGCACAGATCCCCTGCTCACTTACCACTCCATGTTGAGCCTAACAGCCATTTGGAATGGATTATAATTATACTCAATTTGAAGATTGGAATATGGGAACACAGAGTGATAAACAACTTGCCCAGAGGGCATATGGCAAAATGGATTAAATAAGATCTTAGAATTCTCTTGATCAGTTGCAGGTGCCCAACTTCCCATGTCACTTCACTGAAAACTGCTGGCAATTGTCAGGTAACCAGATTCTCCCCTGATTATCACCAAAACAGGGTATGTTAAACTCTCCAAAATGGAAAAAAAATCTGATCCATCTTCTTAGTGATATCATAGCATCACAGCTATGATTCTTATAGTTCTACCAACAAACTTTTTTTTTTAAAAAAGTGAATCCATAGAAAAGTTACCCATCCTGTTATTATCACCAAATGCATGTCAGTTTCCCGCAGGGACTCTGAATCATGTTGTTCCTGTTCTACCTTGGTTGTGCTTCTATTACAAACATTAATATTACATTAATGCTACATTAGAGCCACCTAATATTTTTTTCTTCTTTTCAGTCATATCCCATTCTCAGAAACGTCTGGACATGTTCTGCAGATTACTTGGCAAGAGTTTTCAGAAGTGATTTGCCATTGAGTCCTTCCAAGGGCTGAGAGAAAGTGATTGGTCCAAGGTCACCCAGCTGACTTTGTGACCAAGATGGAGTAGTATTCATGGTCTTCCAGTTTTTAGCTTGATGTGTTAAGACTACACCACATTGCAATTGCATTACTAGAATAATTTCTTAGTTGTAAGAAGTTTATTCTGCCTGAAACCTGTTTTTTTCTAGAACTATATGGCTGTTATCTTTGGAGTTAAAAAGGCTGTAGACCAAATGAAAGAGGACATCACCAACTATGGTTAGGATTGTGGGGAAAAATAGTTCTATGAACAAAGCTTAAGGAAACTCTTTAGCTTAGAAAAAAATCCACACTTTCCAGCATTATCACACAGAAGAAGGCAAAACCTTTTTTCTTAGCTGAGAAAGCATGTTCTAATGGGCTTCAATTACAAGATACAGATTTTGGTTGAAAACTATGAAGAACAGGCTTTGACAGAGATTCTTAAAGAAAAATTGAATAGCCAGCTACTGGGAATGATCTTCCTTGACGTTTCCTGGATTTCAAGAGGAAATGGCTTACAAGTAATTTTATGACAGATGCTTTTACAATTATAGGGAGTAACTCACCAGTGATATGGCTTTGGCAATGTTCAAGTGAGCATACAGCATGATGGCAATGTCATTCTGACCTGCTTCTAGTGCGATGGAGAGAGCTGTGCTGCCATCCTATAGAAGAAGGCAAGAAGATACACAAATGTCTGCAGTGATGATGAGGCTTATGAGGTTCACTGTTTTTGTCAAGGAGAAATTGTCATCATTTTGGTTGCCCTCCCACTTCCTGGAATTCCAGGAAATGCTATCTGGGACTAAGCCATATAGATCTTTAAACATTAATACAGGGTAGTAGTTCAGGTATGGTATTAGACTTGCATCAGAGAAACCAGGTTCTTTATCGTAGTTGGTTGACTCCAAGCCAATCATTTCCTCTCAATCTACTTTACAAGATTGTGATTATGGAGGTAAAATTAGGAAATACTCCCTATGTATGCCATCTTGAGATCCCTGACAAAAGAGTATTAATGCAATAAATAAAACAAATTACCATTCTCCAACAGTGCTTATTGGAACATTGATTGATCAATTGATTGATGGATTGGATTAATTGATTTGATTTGATTTATTGATGCCCATCTTATTCTAAATGTTCACTCCAAAGACATCCCCTCCACCATCTATATGTAATAACAAACAACTGTCTGATTTATTTTTCTTGGAAAGAGAATATTTGGCAATGTGCACAGAGGGTCTGATCAACTACACAATTCTCATTTTCCAATCACACACTTAGATAATAGGAAAACTATGGCAAATTACGGTAGAAGGCTCAGCCAAACATAGGACCATAGGTGTGTGTGTAGAATGTTAGGGTAGAATTACTTGAATTTAATAGTCAAATGTGGAAGAATTGGATGATTTTATTCCCAATATGCCCTGCCTCCTTCACTCTTTCTTTCCTAAGATTGAGCAGCAGTTATTCAATTATGAGAAATAATTACTACGTGTTTCAAATAGTCCAGTACTAAACCTTGGCACTGAGTAAGACTTCTAATTTTCCTCGGCAACTGAATGAAATCTATTGTGCAGAGTTTTTGCTATGGGCTCTAAGATGGAAGACAACCTAACAAACTCAATAGCAGCAGCATAAGTATAAGCAGGACTTACATTGTCTGACTGGGCAACATCACACTCAGGGGTAGCCAATAGCAGGCGGACAATCTCAGCATGGCCATGTTCACAGGCACACATCAGTGCAGTAGAGCCATCATCATCTTGCAAGTTGACATCTGCGGCATTTGCTAACAAGGCACGCACCATCTCAAGACGCCCATGGCTGACAGCTAACATCAATGCAGTCTGCCCAGCCTGTAGGAGTAGGGAGGAAAACCAAAGGAGTTAAGGGGCTGCCAAATGCAGAGTAGGGAAAAGCCTGTTGCAATGCCTAGCTCTTAAAAACCATGTGTATTAAGAACAATCTAAAATATTGAAGACGCATGAACTCTATTAAGATTTTGTATATCTACTACAGCCAGTTTACAGCATTTTAAAAGATTTTGAACAATTTCCATATACTCATGTGAGAGTATGATTACTACTTTCTAGTTGTCACTATCATCGTCATCCAATTTTGCAAGAATCTATTGATAATAATAGTACCTGGCTGGCTTTGGCATTCACATTGCCCTTTTTCAGTAGCTGCTTAATAGTCTCCATGTCACTCTCTGTCTGAGAGGCAGCCAGTGCTGTGAGCATGATGGCTGTATAGCCAGCTTTGTTCTGTTGGTCCACATGACACAAATCTAGAATAACGAGACAGTATTAGACAACTTCATCCTTCTGGAAATAAATATTTGAAAATTGTGGGTTCCACAATTTCAAGTGAGCTCTGGAAAGCAGTGGTAAAATTTATTGACACATTAGTCTAAGGAAAGAGATATCATAAACAGGGAAGTTATTATTATCTGCCTTTCTTTTGTCAAAAACCTATGAAACCTCTATTTTTAACCCAAACATGGTACACATCTTTTAAGGAAGATCAAATATGATAGTACATTTCACATATATACCAAACAATTGGTAACATCAGAGAAATGTGCAAAGATTTCTTTAAGTGTATGGAAAGGTGTAGGGTTATGTCAGGAGGCACTAGGCTGGGAACAGTACCCTCCTGACATAACCCTACATCTTTCCTCCGGGTTTCCCAAATAGTTGGCCTTATGATCAACTTCTAGATATCAATCAATCAGAATAGAGCTGGAAGGATCTTGGAGGTCTTCTAGTCTAGCCCCCTGCTCAATCAGGAGACCCTATACAATTTCAGACAGGTGGCTGTCCAGTCTCCTCTTAAAAACCTCCAGTGATGAAGCACCTACTTGTACTGTTTTTGGAAGAATCCTCACTCCTTGCATTAGACCTAACCCTTTCTTGCCAAAGTTCCAGACTGGTGTGCTGCTGTGGCCAGAGCATTGGTCTGTGAATTGGAACATTCAGCTGTAAACATTTACATTGAGTGGTCTTTATGAGTCTCTTTCTCTTTTACTTCATAGGGTGATTGTCAGTGCTAAGTTAAAATCTAGATTCCAAGGAGGATGAAAGTATGTTGAATGCAAATAAATCCAAGCACAAGTCTTAATGCAAAACCAGTACACGCCACAGGGTGCCTGCAGAAGGTTTCTTGGTTCATAAAAAGGTTTTCTGCATCATTTAACTTTTAAAAAAGATTCTCCTAATTTAAAACATGAAGAGAAAAGCAAATACATGGTGAGGCAAAATGCCAACCAATTGCTTCATATTTCTTTCAAAAGATGTCTTCGGATCCAAGACCGCTCCACAAGCTTTTCAGAAAACAAAAGTTAAAGAGGCTGAAATGCAGGGTTTGGTTGGAAATCTGCCAAATCTACCTGGTTGGAGATGGGGGTCAAAGTTAAAGGAGTTAGAGGAGAAACCTTCCTGGGGGTGTGTGTGTTAATCTCTGCAAGTTATGTCAATGTGGCAACTCTGTCAAATAATCTATAGGAATTATATTTTAAGTTGGCAAATCATTTTGTCCACGACAGCAGCCCAACACTATCAGAATTCAAACTGTCCTCACCAGCCTACAGTGGAGCCTGCCTTCTGATTCTTTGGCACCTGTGGCTTTAAAGTTGCCCTAGGCTCTAGAGCCCCAAGTGCCCTGGCAAATGGTGAACTGCTATTGCTGTTCGTTTAGATGGGTTATTCTGACAAAGGGCTCCCTCCCTTTTTTCTGTCCCCACCTACCAGTTTCAAGCAGTTTTGAAACAAGGGGGAAGTTGGAATGCGAGACTGTGTAATGCAGGGCCGTGTTGCCATTGACATCCGCCATATTGATGATGAATTCTAGAAACTGCGGGGAAACAGCCCGGAAATCTGTCAAGTGCAGCGAGATCAAATCTGTATCGGCTTCTTTGTGGCAGGAAAGCTTGAGCCAATAGTGGAGCATTGAGGTATAGGCTAATTTCTGCCAGGGTACATATAAGAAAAATAACAGGAGAGGTAGGTAAGAAATTGTTAGGGCCCATTTTTGCATGCTGTCTTCATGGCTGAATGCTCTGTGCTTTTTCAATATTTCCATTGCTTATTATCTTTTGGCAAATGGGCAGGGTATCAGCAGATGCTATTTTATCTATATGCCCACTCCAACTTTAGAAATAAATGTGTACCTGGATAAGCTAACATTTACAATTAAGGAAGAAACTGAATATTTTTTTACTTGGGACTTGTTTTATCAATGGTTAGCTGATAAAAACAGGACCTAGAAACAGGGAACTATATGAAAGGATTAGTGATATAAGGAAGATACGTTAACTTGGTTAAACAAATAGTATGATTATTATGGTTATTAACACTAATATAATTGATATTAATGCAATGAATATTGTTGTAAATACTGTGATGATTATTTTCTAAAATGATTTCTACTCAGACAACACACTGCTCAATTGAAATTGGAATTTTTGTATGTTATAAAATAAAATAAAAAATTATTACAAAAAAAGAAGAAATAAATGTATACCGTCCCTCCATCCATTCGTGGATTCAAACTCTCTAAGTATTTCTGAAGAACTGCACAAGCTGAAAGCAACTCCTTGCTGAGACCCAACCTGGTAATGGAAAGAAAGTGAAAAAAAGAGGGACACTTTAGCTCCTGTCTGCTTTATATATATATGATATATATGATATATATAACGTTAGTATTTAGAACTATGTGCAAAAAACTGGTTTTTTGTCCTCTCCTCACTTTTCCTTTTTCATGGCTATAAGGAAGAGTTAAGCAGGATTCATTTACAGTTCTCTTGATTTTGTGTTGTTTTTAAACTTCGAACAAGATCCTGTATTTTGAAAAAAAATTATGCTTATTTTAGAGAGCCAGTTTGGAGTAGTACTGTATTAAGGTCCCAGAATCAAAACAGGAGATCTTGCTTTCTAATCTGGTTTTAGGCATGAAGCCAGCTGGGTAACCTTGGGCCAGTCACTCTCTCAGCTCTAGAAAAGCATGAATGGCAAACCACGTCTGAAAAAACTGCCAAGAAAACTGCAGGGATTAACTGATCTGAAAATCAGATACAATTGAAGAAAAAAAATGTTTTATTTTAAAACCAGTCAGCATTCTAATTCATTTTGTGGTCAGCTTGTTTATTAATTCATTGGAAGTGTGCTATAAATCAAGTGGAAGAGGGAGGAAAAAGAGGGAATATATCAATCAAGTTTTTGTTCAAGATTACATGGGGCAATAATCCTAAATTGTGGTTTAGCATTACATTAGGAAGTTTCTCTGAGAGGGAAAATTAATACAGAGAATTTACAGTGAATTGTTCTGTTTTGTGCAAGTTCAGGGTTATTATTCAATGACAGTTGTGCAACAACTGTTATAGCCTTTACAATAGAACACATGGAGAGAGTTATTTTACTCAAGAAGAAAAGAATTCTGAAACTGTTTTCAGGACTGGGCATTTGGTAAAACAGGGAAGGACCATTTTGTGATGCTCACATATATCCTATTATCAAATAGCAATAGTGCAATTTCAGCAGGGATTTTTTGGGGAGGGGTGGAGTTTAGGGTCAAGAGAGTAGGTCCCTTCCAACTCTGTTAATCTGAATGTATGATGATAGGTGCAGGTCAGCTTTAAATTTATTTTAAAGAGTTGAGGAGTGAAATTAATGGCTATGTAAAGCACACAGTGCATAGTGCAGCAGACTCTCAAGAGCTTTGAAGATGTCCAAACTGATGATTACCCAATTTTGTCTGCTGGTTTCTTGCTGGGACCTTCTGCTTTGGTTATTTTCCCCATCTCGACAGGGACTCCAGGATGTAATGTATCTGTGGTTATTCCAGAAAGCTTTGGAGCTTCAGCTACAATTCTGTGCCCAGCAGGGAGGCCCTCACTTGCCTCATGGTATTCACTCTCAGTGCTTTCATTGTCTGAGATGTTCTCAGCTGTGCTGGAGTCCTCAGAGGAGGTAGACTCATATCTGGAACAACACAGGATTGAAAAACAAGCCAAAAGAAGTTTGAGAAGGTTCTCCAGATTCTCTTCAGAATAGAGACACTATTGCAAACCCTGACTGTGTGCTACCACTGCATGGAGAACTTCAGAATGCCAGGTGATTTGGGATCTTGCAGGCCACAATGGGACAATGGAAACCTGCCTTGGTACAAATGGCAACTTACAATAAAAGCAGCAAGGGTAAGTAGAGCTCCCTCCCAGTGATAGATTATGATAGGACTCCTAGGCAAACTCTGATAAAATTGTTCAGTTGTTGTGTTTCTTTGAGGTGAAGATGGTATATTGCTTCTCTGAACTCCAAATTAAAGATTATGGAAGCAAACATGAGTCTGCTGCTATGGACCTGCATGCCTTGCTTCCTCAATTAAAGAATTGAGGAATGAATTGGGAGCTTCCCATTTTCTTTATAATTCTGAAACTGAGATTTACCCTCCATTGACACCCGCAAACTGGAGGCTCTTCTTGCTAGTCAGTATTTCGGTAGGTTCTTCCTTCTTCTTCATAATTGATGGGATCCTTGCAGTGGATGAAGCTATGGAGAAACAAATGAAGATAGTAATATCAGCTTGTCAGAGGATTCCATGGCACCTTTCACCACCCCACCTTCTTACCTTGATCCTCTTCCTCCTTCTGCACATCCAATTTAGGTTCTTGAGAGAGGCAGGGAACCACCTGTTCTCCTTGGAGGGAGTCAAAAAGAGAATCTTCAGTTTTCTCTAGTGATTCTTTGAGCTCTGAAACAGGAGAGTGGCAACAGATTGCTGCCTCTTGGGTGTCTTTTTGATTAGTATGTAGTATCAATATTGCTGTTTTATGGGTTCACATTAAGGAATGCAATATTGCTCCATGTATGCAATACAATACATGGCTTGATTACAACCTGGCCAAGTGCCATATAATAACTTAACATTCCAAGCCTGGAAAACAGGGTACAATGTATGCAGGTATGTACGACCATCACTGAGCCCAAAATTTCTGTTGCCAAGCAAGACAGTTGTTAAATGAGTTTTACCTCACTTTAACAACCTTTATTGCCACAGTTGGTAAGTAAATCTGGCTTCTCCATTGACATTGCTTGCCAACAGGTCGCAAAAGGTGATTACATAGCCTGGGACACTGCAACTGTCATAAATACATGCCAGCTGGCAGGAGTCTGAATTTTGATCATGTGACCATGTGATTACTGCAATGGATGTAAGTGTGAAAAATGGTGATAAGTCACTTTTTCAGTGCTGTTGTAACTTCGAATGGTTACTAAACAAATGGTTATAAGTTGAGAACTACTATGACTTTTTTACCAACATTCATAAATTCACAACATCATAATAATTTGTAGAAAACATAAGAGATGTGTTGATATTGAAAGAAATTGCATAAGACTAAGTATTGTGTGTTCTGTGGATGAATAGTAAAGTTATGTGGAAAAAAAGAATAAAAGAAACTTGCAGTCAAGTATCTTTCAGGCTGTGTCCAATATACAGGCTTAATTGGCTCCTCTGAGAAGATTGCTTCTTCATCTAGTTTCCTGAAGAGCCTCCTTGGTGATTAAATTGGAGTTTATGCCTCCAGTTTAACAGGTGCTCACCTACTATTAGAGTAGCTAATATCATCTCCCTACTTTTTGGGATGGTAGCACATTTGGAGTTCTGTAAATAATAACTTCTGCATTTTTACCAATGGCTGCTGAGGAGCTTGCACATACACATAATCGGGTCAGCACAATCAGGCTGCTAAACATCCCACCCACATACCCTTTGCCATGAGATACTCCCTGTTATTATCTTTTTTCAACACAGTTGGTGCATTTCCAAAGTGAAGCTGACTGCAGCCACAAGAAAGAGTATAAAGCCCATTAGGGGCCAAATATTGAAAATCAATCCAGGCGACTGGAGTTTTGCTTAAAGACAGGGCAGTTCTCCTTCCTCCTTTTAAAAAAAATAATAATTTGGTAATATAAACAATTATTTCAACTGTATCATGGGGGATGTCAAGAAAAATATTCATGGACACATTCAGTCAAGCATTGTTGGAGCCTGTATGTAATGCTACTTAAATATATTTATTTACTGGATTTTACTTACTCATTCCGTCAAATTCTTGGCCAGTTTCTCCCCCCCCCCCATAAAAACCATTTTCTAAATGCATACGTTTGCTGCATAATTTATTATATGAAAGTTATCCCTTAAATTTGATCAAACTTCTGTTATGAATATAAGCTGTTAATTTTGCCATTGCTACATAATCTCCAAGTTTAAGTTTCCAAATTGATATAGTCAATAACAGATATGTTTTCCAATGCTCTGCTAGGTTTATACTCCCAGCCACGAACATGTATCTTCATAAACTATAACATTTTTGTTAAAATGTCTTGGAATTACATCTAGTAAAAGCAAAATATGGTTTCAATTCAAAAACTATTTCTAAAATTTCTTTCTAGTATTTTTTCACTCTTTACAAGTTCAAATGTTTCTTCTGTGTCATTACATTTACTATATTATATATTTATCTTGGCAATTACTGACTGAACCTATAAAACATTTTGTACCAGTTTTCTCTTAAGTTGTA
The DNA here is from genome assembly GCA_025802295.1 of Psammodynastes pulverulentus. Lineage (NCBI taxonomy): Eukaryota > Metazoa > Chordata > Lepidosauria > Squamata > Psammodynastidae > Psammodynastes > Psammodynastes pulverulentus. Next base: position 793,353 of record JAOYMU010000098.1, read on the forward strand.
ACTTGGAGTGAATTCTATAGATTTGTATTTAGTCATACCAGGCATTGGCTGTTTTAAAAGAAGCAATGGTTATAGTCAGAAGCATACAGAGAAACTAAACTAACAGTAAGAACAGTTTAGCTCTGTGACATTAGGGACAGAGAGTGGAAAGATATTAGGAGAATAAATAAATAAATGATTAAACCTTTCACTCAGTAGGTGACAACACGTAGGCAATTTTAGCTGATTTTGAAAAAAGGCACCTCAAAAGATCACTAGGAAATCCCATGTCTATTCAAGACTGGGAAATTGAAAACAATATCCTTAAAGAAGACAATGGTAAATCACTTCTGTATTGTTTTCAAGCAAATAGATGTATTTGGCCAAATAGCTACCAGAAATCAAACTTGACTTGAGGTAGTTTTTAGTTTACTTTTAATTAGACATCTCAGGAAAATAATGTGTTCACCAGTGATTGCTGTTTTAATCAAGGCTATCATCTCCTTGCATTTGTCTACAATTTCCATTCAGCAATCACCAGAAGAAACTTACATCAAGTCATGAGTTATTTTAGGAATTGTTTTCTTTTAGTCCTGTTACCCCACACCAAGGTAGGGATTACAGGAGTGGGATGACATCTTTTCTATCATCCTGCAGACCACCCCTTGCAATAGACCCCAAGCAATGCAGCTATTCCACAAGCAACACTCACTGCTCTGAAAATAAAGAGTGCGAGTCCCTTTCTGCAATCAACTGTGCAACTGCAGTAGGAAGAAACTCAGATAAATAAGATCTTAGGGAAACACTCTAAAGGCACATTGATCCATGGAGGCTCAGTTGGCTTTCATGTTGCAACTCTGCAACAGCTGGAAAAGCTCCCAGTGTTTATCCAGGTTCTGATACCAAGAATGTAGGCCGCTCATCCCAAAGGGACCAGAGTTAACTTCTACCTCACGTTGGAGATTCTGCTGTGATTTCAACATGCAGAGTTAAGAACACACCAAGTACCAGCAGGGAGCTGAGAAAAGAATTGTGAGCGAGAGTTGTATCCTCCAGAGATTTGTAGTTTAGTCTAATTCTGAGCCTGAGGAAGCACTTCTGGCCCACCCCATAGGTTCTATTGGACAAAGGTAACTTTAGCTTATCTTCATCATAACTTTAGCTTCCAATAATCTTTTTGCTCAAGAATATTTGATCTCCCCACTGGGAATTTCAGACTATTTTAAAACTGCCTTTTTGTTCTGCTCCTACTATAAATTGTGCCCAAAAAGTCAATTCCTTCTATGAACGCTTCTTTTAAGATTAGACTTGAGAAAATAGTTGAATTTTGTCATAAATTTGCAGGCCAGGCATTAACATTTTTCTCCCAGCTTTGACAAGAGGACTCTGCCAGAATTTTTTATCTCTCTAAAGACTATAAAAATCCTGCCAAGTGTTTTGTCCTGGCTATTTTTAATAGGTCCAGCTATAAACTGACTTTAATTTAATATAGTGCTGTGTGTCATTTTAAACATGTGCATGAATTGAAAGTATAGACCAGTGGTGGGATTCAATTTTTTTTACTACCGGTTCTGTGGCCGTGGCTTGTTTGGTGGGTGTGGCTTGGTAGCCATGTGACTGGGTG
>JAOYMU010000098.1:869641-881097 GCA_025802295.1 Psammodynastes pulverulentus
ATATTGCCCCCACAATCTGGGTCCTCATTTTACCCACCTCGGAAGGATGGAAGGCTGAGTCAACCTTGAGCCTGGAGCGATTCCATCTGCCTAATTACAGGCAGCTGGCTGTTAGTTGTTAGAGACCCCACACACCCACTTCAGGGTCTGTTTCTGTTGCTACCCTCTGAGAGGAGGTTTCCAAAGTATTTCTAGCAGGACTATCAGACTCTGTAACAGCTTTGTTCCCTATGCCATTCATCTGGTAAACTCCGCCATGTGCACCTATAAATCTGAACTAGACTGTGTTGTTTCTCCGTGTCATATATGTCAGCATATGCATAATTTTGTATTTATGTATTTATTTATTTTGTCATGTTTATGTAGTGTATATTGAAGATAGTGACCAATGAAATTTCATTTTAATGTATGCCGATTAGTGTACATTCAAAGTGACAAAGTGATTTTAAGTATAAACTCATATTTTGGGAAGCAGTATCCTTTCTCTTTAAGACCAGTTCTGAATGCTCCACAATAGAGATAGTAGAAACCTCACATTTAGACAAGACAGATTTACTGAAACTCAAAAGCTTTATCGTAATGAGTAAGGCTAGAACCTACTTGCACAATAATTTCCAGGGTATCCAGCACCACCATGTTGGCCTCTGTAGCCAGGTTTCCATCTACCAAAGCATCATGTTCTATCTCTTCTTTTGACCTAAGCAAGTGATAAAGAAAGTGAACATTAGATTAATATCCAGTCACGCAAAATGTCTCAAATTTGCAAAGTGATTTAGTTGTTTTCTGATCACTGATCATTTGCCTTCAGAGCAAAAGGGCAGAATGACTTTTTCCAAAAGGAAGTCTCCCACAAGACATGTCATGTGAAAGTAATGGCCATCCCAAAATTGTTAGCTTATCCTTCCCCAAGAAAAATGACCAAATGGCAATAAAATTAGGCTATTGAGTTAATGGAAAGTGATGGACAGAGAAGCAGAAATAAAAAAACAACATTTGAATACTGTTTCCTGGGACATGACTGGTATGTGTGATTGTAGAAAAGCACCATAGATTTCTTGACTTGGCTGGAAATTTCCCAAATGGATCTATTTGATTCTATGATATAGAATGCTAGATAATATAGAGTGATATCAGGTAGCATATGATATAAAATGCTGGACTGAATAGGCCTATGGCCTAGTCCTCCAGGGCTTTTCTTATGACTACACTTTTAGGTGCAGTGAAAAGTTATTATTTACTACTGAACCAGATTATAGTATTATTGTACTATGAATTAACTCATTTGGGGAAAGGTAAAATTTGGATTACAATGGAAGAGTTCAAAGAATAAAGGCTGCATTACTGCCTTTTGGGTCTGAAGGAAACTCACAGAAAAAGATGAAGCTAAGACAAGGATCTCTATTTCTCAATTTCTGAACTGACATGCATTATTTAATTTCTTTTGTATTACTTCCAGAGGCTTCCACTCATACAGCTGTTAGAATAAGAAAAGCCCAGTGAAGTGGCTCTGAAAGGTAACATACAATCACCAAATCAATTTCTTCTTCTTTGGAAGAAATGTGTACATGTAACTAATAAATGAAAAGGAGACAAAAAAACCCTGCTTTTCCAAACTACATGTGGCTGATCAAATGTGTATCACACTGACTCCTCAGCAGCAGAATATGCCCATCCTCCTCATCCTAGCTATTGTCTATCCACTGTAGGATGAAGGCCTCTTCTGCATGTTTCCAATCAATGTGCAGATATGCCAGAATTGCCCACAAACGCACTTGTCCACCTTGTCCGAATTCTGTCTCCAGTGAGCAATATTCTTCCTCCAGCGAACATTTTCCTGGTTTCCAAAGGGACTGCGCTCTGCTGAAAAAGGGGAAAAGGATCTGGCTTTCACCACTGCATACATACAAAATGTGCTTTGAGGGGAAAGTGCTTAAATGACTAGCTTCTTCCCCTCATCCTTCTTTCCATCCTTCCCCCAGAATGGGAGACCCATCTGGGTTCTTGATTTTACTTCAAACAGAACTTCCTTACTACAAAAAGGACTTTATTATGTTCAACACTGAAAAATCAGGATGTCTTTAATTATGGATCCATAGCACTACAACAAATAGAACTTCTTTCTTAATTCTTTCCATTTGAACCGATCTAAAAACTAAAGAAAATCAAATCCAATGTGTTTATTTTCTTCAGAATTTTTACTACCACTGACTAAATTTGCAGTAAATATGGCCCAGAATTGGTCCATCTTGTGGGGACAGGGAACTGTGGAAGCAAAGTTGTGCTGGTGCCTTCCGTTGCCTCATGCACTTTGGCTTATCTCACCTCGGCTGCGTCGTACCATTTCTTGACGTGCCCCAATAGTGCCTAAGATGGCTTCCTCCAGTCGCGCCTTCATGTCCAGAGATTTTTTGAAGGTCAGGCTATTGACGCGTTCAAAGGCCTTTTTGCCCTATGGGATGGCATCAGTCCTCATTAAGAAAGAAGAAGATACTTGACTGCAGGAACAAGATCTGCCAACCAATTGCCCACAGTTCTTCAGAAATAGGAAAAATAGTTTCCCTTAGACCAAAGTAATGAAAGGGCTATTCAGGAGTTCAGCAGGGAACATCATGATTTTTGGCTCCACTAAAGCTGTTGGTGCTGAAGCCAAATCAGCTTACAATCTCAGCACCAGATACTTTAGAATGCTGTCACATCTCAGTTTCACTAAGCCCATTTCAAAATTCCATTAATAACCCCATAGTCCCTCCATTTCTACTCACTAGCACTAACAATCCATTTTTTAAAAATTCAAGAGATTTCTCAATATTTTATGGAAATGCTGATAACATGGAGACCAAATTAAATTATTTTTAAGTCACTGGGTTTATTTTTTTCCTGCATTTGTCTTCCCATCTAGTTTCCACACAGAAGACTCTAAGAATAAATTTTCTGACTTTGGGAGGATACAACATCAGTCTTTCCTGTCCCTAACTATAAACCAACCTGTTCTGCTGAGACTTTACTAAAGCATAGCACAAGAATCATTGTCTTTTTAAATTCAGTTTTGCTATCCTGCTATTTAACTCAGATGAATTAATTATACTGATATTCATTCAACTACTTCACAGGCTAAATTATGGTTATATTTTGCTTAAAAATTCAATATATTATTATATTTTTTCAGCTTTTCTTAAGTACCATGTTGCTTTTAGACAAAGATTTCTTATACAAAAATGTTTATGAATTATACTTTTGGTTTTCATACCAACTTCTGGGGAAATAATATATGAGCCAAAGGCAGAATTTTTGTTTTTATCTCAAGAAGAGGAAGGGAATCAAGCTTCTTCTAACCTTGTATTCAAAGCAGGAGACACAAAGGTAGAGTAAGTCAAGTAGACGGTTCACATGGAAAGCTGAGAGGTCAGCCAGCCAACAATGTAGCACAGCGCCATCAGCATTCTTCAGTACCCAGAGAAGACACATCAGCAGATTGCGACTTGCCTCAGCAGACAACATGCTGTACTGGCGGGGAGGCTGCAGACAAACAAAAGCCATGCAGAACAATTCATGAACAAACTCTAAACATGTTTTACGCTGTGCATGATAGGAGTTCATTGATCTAATCTACTCTAATTGGAAGACGTGCTACCATCCAAAGGAGGGAGGGGAAGAGTTGTATTTGCAGGCAAGGGTTATAGCTTGTGATCAAGCAGTGCTTTACATGAAGATGGCTCCAGTTCAATCCCTGGCATCTCCAGTTAGAATGTGTGTGGATTCAAGGCATTAGGAGAGATACAAATCCGAGATGCACATGGTCTCTTTGAGATAAAATTTCCTCAAAGCTGGAAATTGTGAAGCTTCAAATCCAGAGTGTGATGTTCTGTTCTACTGTATGCTCCCAATTTCCAAAATCAATAGACACTCACCACTGATGGCATTTGGAAGATCGTAGACCGATGAGTATGAGGCAAAAAAGAGCCTGCAATGGCCATGGCAACTGACTGGCTAATGGTGCTGCCATCTCCATCTCCTTCGTCAGTCATCACTGAAGCAAGCCGCCCTCTCTGGAGGTGGTTCTCTGTAAAACAGAATTGACTAGTGTTTGAGTGATAGAAGTATTTTTTTTTCACCCAGTCAGCCATTTTAATGGTGTTCCATCTATAAAAATAAAACAGTAACAAAACGATTCTGTGTTTAGATATCAAAAGCAGCTAACAAAAATCAACAAATCATCTGCTGATTAAAATATTGGAAAAACACAATGAAATGGCACACCAAAATTAAAATGTATTTGAAGCCATGGAGGTAGTCATTTTATATTTTTAAAGTAAAAGCCAACCATTGTTGTTAGAACAATAAGTTTGGAAAAAAAGGTACTGATATGACCAAGCCTGGGGCTGCTAGAATCTGGATGAAAGCAAATTCTACAATGCTGACCAAATAAATCCAGGAGAGCAAATTCAATATTTTCTTTGTTGATTTGTTTTATTTATAAGGCTGCTCAATTGACAAATGACTCAAGACACTTTGCAAAAAGCATAAAATCCCACTATGGGAAGTTAAAAAAATAAATTTCAAATGCACAGGTACATAAATTGCTATGGCCAATGTGTAGAACCAGATTTTTAAGAAGCTTCTAAAGGTCAGCAGGTTGAAGCCATATCCATCTCAGGAGAAATACTATTCCATAGGACAGATGTAGGGACAATCCAGGTTTTGCCAGTGAGTGCCATGCAAGGGCTTCAATTCACAACATTCTGAAGCCAGTATGGCCATTACAGAATTCTTGGAGTCGAAAATCATGGGTGAGAACACAGGAAGCACATCCAGCCAATCCCAAGAGATCTCAACTTGTCTCCAACTATAGGGTTTAAGCAAGGCAGATCTATATTTTTTTCCCCAAGGTCAAATATCTGAGTTGACCCAATCCTAAAGCCTAATGATCAGGTTCCACAATTAAGCTGTGAGATACCTAGATCAAACCCCAGTTCTTTAAGCTCTAATATTCTTCAAGTTCCTTTCCAAATCTTCATTCCTTTGTAATATTTTTGTTTGCTATTTCACTAGCCTCTCGCTCCATCTCTCAATGGTCATTCCTTCAATAATACTTGCTTTAATTCTGCTTAAACTATTGTGTTCTTCAAAAAAAAACCTGGTATAGGATGAACAGTTGCCATGTTTCCCCCAAAATAAGACCCAGCCTTATATTTTTTTGCTCCAAAAGACACATTAGGGCTTATTTTCAGGGAAAAACAGTATTAGGGTAATGGCAAGGGATTAGCCCCCACTGCCCTGGCCCCAGCTCAGCCCCACCCTCCTGGGAGCTAACAGGGTTCTACAGCAGCGGCAGCCCTCTGGCTCCTTGGCAGGTGCACTCTGGGTCTGCGCAGCCCAATCAGCGCAAGTGAACTCGATGCTGTGACTGCTGGGCCAGCCCTCCAAGCAGCAGGCAGAGGCAATGGCGCGGAAGGGGAGGCACATGATATGGCCTGCTGGACATGCCACACAGCTGCCTACCTACTCCATCCTACCATCTATCTTTGCTTACCCACAGCTGTGATGGGACAGGTGGCCACGCAGCACATCTGGATCATTTGCCCGCTTGCGCCTCTGCCTCCACTGGCTGGAGGGCCAGCCTGGCAGTTGCAGCACTTGGATTCACCTGTGATGTGTGTGCCGGCCAAGGGGCTGGTGGATTAGGCTGCTGCTCGAGACTGTTGGTCCCCATGTGATTGCCACCTCCTATGCTGGCCACGCTACCCCCGAGGACTAACAATCTTAACTGGGGATTATTTGGGGGGGGTAGAGCTTATATTACGAACATCCTAAAAAACCATGCTACGGCTTATTTTCTGGTTATGTCTTATTTTCGGGGAAACACAGTATTCATCTCCAGTTTGTTTTCCGAAGTAACTCTAATTTTAATAGGTTTTATAATCAAAAATTGATCATTATTTTTTAAAAAGCCAATCTATTGTATTTGCTCAATAGATTTTATAGTTGTTTGTGCCATCAACAGGGGCTTCTGTTATCTTCAGTGACAAAACATTATTTAGTGACAGCAGAAATTACAAATACATGCATTAATTAAGAAAAAAAGAGAAGGAAGGAAAATGGATGTAGCCATTTATAATCATGTCCCTATTTTTATGTCCAACAAATCATAATGTATCAACAGATTTTATTTTAATTTTACACATTGCTCTCTGTATATCCTTTGATACAAAGAAATGAACAACAGAACAATTATAAAATATATTATTAATGCTGATATTTATCATCTGTATACTGGAATCGATGATATAAATATGGGCAATCAATTTGTATCCATCACCAATGATTTAACTGAAAAATCAGAACAAACAGCAGAAATAGAAAATTGACAGTGGGGCTAGTCAAACAATTGTTAATAATTCAAAATTGTTTTTTCAGAAAGGATCCAGCTGGAGGAGTAGCCTTGACAAAAGGCCATAAGGCTAAAGTCACAGGACAAGGCAGTGTGCCTGGAGGAAAGGTTTAGTAACATATTATGTGTGCCTGAAATGGAGCATAATTTACTGAGTGTCTCTAGTCTAGACTAAAAAGGGTTTGAGACCACATTTGTAAATGGAAAGTGTGTCAGACCCAGATCCATCTTGATTCAGATTTAGGGCTGCCACAAGGGGGGATGGGTAGCTGTGGGAACGAGAGAATAGTGAGAAGGGAGGATAGCCACAACATTCTTTCGCCAGAGCTCAAGGTCGAGTCGCTAGAGTTTGGAGGGGAGTGACTAGACTTGGCGGAAGTTCAGAATTCAGGTAGATTGGAGAGCATGACTTGAGAATCATTAAATAGGGGCTGGGTGTGAGTTTTAGTGTAGCAGGGAAAAACACAGAAATTCAGATTCGGGTTTTGCTTGGATGGACTTTATCTCTGAGTGCTGAATTTGGAATGGAGAGTTTAGTTGGAACACTGACATTAACCTGAATCTACCGAAATTCCAGCTTTCACAAGAGTGGTGCCACTGCCCAGAGTCCTGAGCCCCGAAATGCTCTCCAAAACACTGGGGATGCAAAGACTCACAGAAGATGGAGTCCATCGAAGGAGACCACCAGAACCAGAGACCATCGAAGGAGCCACCAGACCTGTGTCAGGGGAAGTTTACGAGACATGCTGTTACCCTTCAAGTTACAGAAGTGGCCGCAGCCGAGGCCACGCAAGCTGAAATCCGGAGAGGCACAAGACCCCTTGGCAGACCCCACTGACAGGACCAGCCACACGGTTTGAACCGGGACCAGCAACTTGTGTCCTCCCACCTCCGGGAGCACTATGGCAACTAGAAACAGGAGCTGCCTATGAGTGGAGACCACCACAGTCCATAGAAGCTGGTGAGTTCCAAGAGTGGAGGCTTCAACCAGCATCACAGAGCCAGTCACTAGCCAGGCTACCCGAAAAGTTTGAACTGCTGAGTATGGATCCCACAGTCCAGACCTCCCCACGCCTGGTTCAATCAGGATGGGTGCTGCCACAGCCCATTTTCAACTATCCAGGATCTGGAGGTATGGCAGTGCAGAGCAGAGCATTCACTTGTTTCCATTTGGCAGTGGCCAGCCCAAGGCCCTGGCCCAGTCATCAATGTCCTGACAATGAGGGATGGGTTAGCCTAGAAGGGTCCCAAATTGTACGTGCCTGCCAGCCTAAGGCTGAAAGTGCTACAATGATGCCACGACTCAAGACTGGCTGGACATTTTGGGTTCCTAAAAACCCTCAACTTGACAAGGCATTAATTCTGGTGACCAAAGATGAAAGCTGATGTAGAGGATTACGTCAGAAACTGCTCCATGTGTGCAGCAATGAAAATGTGGCCAGGAAAACCGCCTGGTCTACTTCAAACCATGGCTGATCCCAGCCGCCCTGGGTGGAAATAGCGATGGACTTTATTGTAGAACTTCCAGAAAGTGGAGGGAATACAGTTATTTGGACAGTGGTCGACCTATTTTCTAAGCAAGCACATTTTAGCGCTTGTCCTGGATTACTGTCAGCCATGAAGTTAGCAAAAATGTTCATCAAGCAGATTTATAGACTTCATGGAGTGCCGTGATATATCATCTCGGATCGGAGAGTGCAGTTTACCGCCAAGTTCTGGAGGGAGTTCCTACGGGCCGTACGGTCCTCGCAGGGGTTGAGCTCGTCGTTTCATCCAAGTACGAATAGGACCACGGAATGGACAAACACGATGGTGGAGCAAGTTGTTACACAGACTATCAACAGGACAATTGGGTCAATTTCCTGCCTTTCGCTTAGGTGGCTTATAACAATGCAGTCCATAGTAGCACCAGCTTAATCCAGGTCCAGGTCACTAGTGGAATTGACTTTGTGCCAATGCCTGAGCTCTTTAGAGAGCCTCCCACCTCGATGTCCTTGACCAAATGGATGGACTCACTATGAAAGGTATGGAAATTCTCCCAAGTGGGCTCTCGCCCAAGCTGCTGAGAAGTACAAGTGGTAAGCAGGTAAACACTGGTCACTAAAAGTCCCTTTCAAAGTTGGTGACGGGGTCTACCTGTCTACTAAATATCTTAGACTGAGGCTGCCCACTAAGAAACTAGGTTCCAAATTCATAGGCCCATGCCCTATAGTGAAAATTATAAATCCAGTCACTGTGCAGCTAAGTCTCCCATGCTTATTGGGAAAGGTGCATCCAGTGTTCCATAGCAGATTATTGAAACCAGCTGTTTCTTTCCAACTAAGACCTAGAGATCAACCAGCTCCCAAACCAATAGTGGTCCAGGGGGAGGAGCATTATGAAGTAAAGAAGATTCTTGATTCCAGGTTATATAGGGGCCGATTACAATATCTCATTCAGAATTGAGGTGGATTGGAGTATGTGACTTGAGAATCATCAATAGGGGCTGGGTGTGAGTTTTAGTGTAGCAGGGTAAAAAGCAGGAATTCAGATTCGGGTTTTCCCCAGATGTGCCAATATGACTTCTCTAATAAATTCTTGCTTGGATGGACTTTATCTCTGAGTGCTGAATTTGGGATGGAGAGTTTAGTTGGAATGCTAACATAGTGTCTGACAAAAAGGAATGGAAATGTATGTGCACAGGACATAAAACAGGATAATTTTTATGTGTTGCAAGGACAGATTCAATGTGCCCAAACATTTGGAAATGTGGTACAACATGATTCATGTGTTCATCTCTTGCATAGTAAGCTTGGCGATGCCAGCTTCAGAGTTTTGCAACAGATGCAACAGTTTGCAGAAGGTTTAAATTTAAACAGGTGTAAGGCATACTTGGACTGTGCAATATGTAAATCATCAAAGTCCAAGGGACTCCCAGTAAGCAAAAGTAGCACAAGGCAGACAACAAAAGCTCTAGTGCTGGTACATGCAGATTTGGTGGGGCCAATGCAAGCCAGTTTGGGAGGAGCAAAGTATGTGCTGGTCATTGTATATGACTACAGCAGATTTGGTTTCTGCTATTTACTAAAGAGTAAAATGGAGGTGCTACAGAAATTTAAGCAATGAGTAAGCTTTGTAGAAAGGAGATATAAACAACAGGTATGTCAGCTGCAAACTGACAGAGGTTCAGAATTCATGTCAGCAAGTTTTCACCAGTGGTTGAGACAGGAATAAAACACAGACACACAAATCTGTATACAGCAGCTGAAAATAGTGTAGCTGAGAAGCAGAATGAAGTCTTACAGACAATGAAGGACTCACTGCTGGAGGATTCTGGTCTAAGCAGATAATATTGGGGTGAAGCCATGTTGACTGTTAATTATTTAATCAATAAGCTGTGTTCATCTATAAATGATACTCCATATGCAGTGTTATATGGGAGAAAGCCATGTCTGGCATATTTAAGAGTGTTTGGAAGCAATGCATGGGTACATATTCCAAAAGCAATCAGGAGAAAAGGTTAACCAAAGATTAGAAAGCTCAGGTTTACAGGCTATGACCCTGGCTCAAAGAGCTATTGCTTTAGTGATGGGAGCAAAAGAATAGTGATTTCCAGGTCTGCTAGCTTTGCAGAGCAAAATTGGAACAGAATTGATACCAATTTTTTGAATGATCCACTTAGTGATGGTAACTCACTTAGTGATGATGCAGCGTTCAGGGAGGAGAATTTGAAAAAGAAAAGAAAAAGAGTCAGGAGAAAATGATGATTTGGATAAGAAGCCAGTGAGGGTTGAAACACAAGAGCAGTAAATGCCATGCAGGTCAGAGGGATGGAACAAGAGGATTCCATCCGACAGGTATTCTGCTAGTGAAGTAAAGGTGTGTAATGTGTGGTATGAGCCAAGGAATTATCAGGAAGTATTGGCACAACCCAATATTGAACAAGTAAGGTGGAAAGATGCCATGGACATTCTTATAAAGTAGGATTAGATTTTTTATTTATTTATATACAAATTTCCAAAGAAATACCAGGATGGGAATTAAGAAATAACTAATGTTTCTGTTTGACATAAATTGATATTTTTCAGGAATAGTATCTCCTTATTAGATAAAGCTGACAATTTTAGAAAAAATGCTGCAGGAAATTGTCCTAGACATCTTTAACTTAATAACTTGTTTTAAATTTAAATGACTGATACTTCACAAAATCACTAAGTCTCACGTGACAGCAATGAAGCCTTGTAGAGTTAGAGTTTACAGAAGCAAACTCCTGAGTCACATTTTGATCCATTTTTGAAGTTCATCACACATTCAGTGGGGCATCTATACAAAATTAATATTTTATGGAAATTAGTTGGAAAAGGAAATATCAGCTTCATTCTCAGGCTTTCTATATTTTAAATCTTACTTTAGGCATTTACTTCTCTTTAATCTTTAATCTTCCTCTTTAGTTTTTAGTCTCTAATCTTTCTCCATAAATCCAATCACTTCTTTCTTAATGTTTGAAGATCCTTCTTGGAACTATTTATTTGGGCTAAATCTCTTAGGTAACAATTGGAATTTATCTCATCCAGTTTCACTGGTCTGTCCACACACTGCTCCAGCACAACATCTTAGAGTCCCGGTTGGCCCAAAATGGCCATCAGCCCTGCTGCCATTCGGGAGAGCTTTCTTCAGATCAATGAGGAAATTGCAGTTTCCTCATGATCAATGAAGTGCCTCTCCTTTCTTCACCACCCCTCCAGGCAGCTTATCCCCATAGGGTGTCCCAGCAAGCAATTGCTGGCTGCATTTCATGGAGCCCAGCGGAACTCCGTTATTTTCCAGCCGTTCTCACCATGACGTCAATTGGAAGTCCCCATCTCTTTATCTTTTTTTTCCAAACAAAAAGTTTTATTAAACATTTATATATAAACAAATACAAATATATATCTCTCAAATAAACATAAAACACCCTTACCCCCCTCCCCCCTGACTTCCCCGAACTACTCACAGGGTATAACAGATAACACACATATTCTATAAAATAATCTAAAACATCTTAGAAATTTTACCACTCTAATTATCAATTTCCCTCTTTCCCTACACC
>JAOYMU010000098.1:902739-913171 GCA_025802295.1 Psammodynastes pulverulentus
AAAAACTTCATTAATTAATTAATTCATCCCTGTTCGCTAAAGGGGCGGTTTTAGGGGCGGTCCTAGGGGTGGGTAGGGGCGTGGCCAGGGGAGGGGGGTGAGTTCCACCACCTTTTCTCTGAGCAAAAAAGCCCTGGTTACATGTGCCATAAAAACTGGACGCCTCAAAAGCAAAAGGTACTCAGGCGCTTTTTAGTCAAATAGGACCTGTCATATATTCAATGCAATGCAAAAATAAAGTGTTTTAAAATGATTGTGTATGATAACTTAGTATATTAAAAACAAATTTATGGCAGAAAAAACCAAGTACTTTCTGTGCAAGGGCATTAACAGACTAATAGAAATACAACAGTGATTGACAGCATTTCTTGCCAATAGCTAAAAAAAACTGACAGCACCAGCTAGCTGCTTGTCCCAGTAGAATTCTACCACTCTGATCCACAATGATGCTGTGATCCAGAAAAATACTGATATTTCAAACCTTTTTTTGTTATGCTGGAATCCAGAGAGGACTCATCTCAATGTGGAAGTCTAGATCCAAAATGTGAAAGCTGGAATATTACTTTTACTTAACAGAATAAGAGAATAAGAGAGTTGGAAGGAAGGGGGGGGTCTTCTAGTCCAACCCCTTACTCAAGCAGAAGACCCTATATCCTGGTGAAGATTCATTTTCTTAGTGGGTGGAGAGTATCCCATACCACAAACATGTTCCCTTCCATCCAGCTCTGTAAGAGTGAAGGTTTTTCAAAAAAATTGGGACTTTAGGTTATTCCACTTGTTTCAGATAACAAGAAAATCCTTTCAGAGAAAATGGAGAGGACCACAGATATGACACTCACCAATCTGCCCTGCGATGACAGGTGGGTACACAATGAGTTGGATCAACTTGTTGAGAATCTGATGACTGAAGGCCACCAAAGGTTCCAAACTAGCCACTCGTAAGTTGCCCACGCTAGATTTCAATTCAGACTCTATGTTGTTCTCTGTTAGGATCACATCTTTGAGTCGAAAGGGAAAGGTATATTCTTCTAGCACATGTATCAAGGTGAAGAACTTATCCAAAAATGGATCCTGCCAGAACAAAGAAGGCTGTGTGTAGAATATTGATTAAGTTTTAGCATCATTTATCTATACCAATGATGTGATGTGATAGAGAAAAAAATGCATAACAAATATTAAGCTTGGACAAGAATTTATGATTCTCCAGATACTGCTGAATTATAATGCCCATAATCTTCAACTACCATGACCACGAATGAAGTGATTATAGTCTAGTAACAAGGGTGTGTGTGTGTGTGTGTGTGTGTGTGTGTGTGTGTGTGATAATACCCAACCCTATATTAAGGAAGATTAGAATCAAATGTTGGTCTTTTTCATTGTAAGGACCTCAGGAACTACCAAGCCTGCTGTACAGTCATCTTTATTTTCTTAGGTTTAGCGAGATAGCTGTTACATAAATATGGTCTCTAATACAGACTATTTCTTAAGAGTAACTAAGAACATTCTATTTTTCTCAATGGATGTCAGGTCCACCATCATGTCCTATCCTTCTGTTGGAAGTGGGGGGGGGAGGAGGCTTGCTGGCATTTTTGCATGCTTTTCCTTTTGTTGTAAGTGCTTGGGAATTGGGGAGCAGGATTGTCTTCGGAGACAGAGCAGACTCCCTCACAGCCAGTTCCAGCCTGATTTCAAGACTGTCATGCCCTGATGGTGAACTGTTATCTGCTTAGCACCTCAGTGTTCTCAAAACAACCTTGCAGCATCACATTAGCTGCCGGTGGATTGGACAGGGGGGCTGAACTTGCTTTGGGCATTCCATGGGACTTTTCAGGTTCCACCTTGCTTTCCTGCAATCACTTTCTCTCAGTAAAAGTTCTTTTGATTTCACTTAATGGATTCAAGAATCTTACTTTCCTGAGGGACCATCTGGGGCAGGTCCTTACATTAAAGAGAAGTCGGTCAACCTGGAGAGGCACACTGCCCTACCGTGGGGACTGCGCAATAGATGTCAGCCCAAGGCAGTGACCAGGAGGAAGCTGAATGTTGGGGAAAGCTTCATCCAGACCTCCCCCTGGGCTAGACCTCTCTGATTGAACAGAGGTCAGGAACCTGGGAGACTCATCAAACCCAGGTGGTCCATTGGAGTTGGAAAGAAGGAAGATGGGGAAGAAGGAACCAAAGGGATGATCATCACCTGAGGCAGATGAGGTGGCCAGTGGTGAGAAAGGCAATCCAAGCTGGAAGAGATTGAGGAGGAGAAAGAGGAGGAAGAGGGAGAACCAGATCATGCTGACCTAATAATGAAGCAAGCCATGCAGTTCATGATTAATGCCTTCTAAACCCTGAAGGCACGGGAGGCACATGCTAAGGCTGCCACCAGTGAGGCCTGACAAACCCAAGGAGGAAGATGGGGGATGAGCATCGGCACTAGACACCATGGTGGTGGTGGGATGTTTCAGTGACCCCAGCTACTGCCTTAACTGTTGCAGGCGTAGCGCCTAGTGGGGCTTGCAGGGTAGCTGCCCCGGCAGGAGCTGGATAGGTGAGAGCCAAGTACAAGAAGGCCCCTCCATAAACTTCAATGGAGACCCCAACAGTTCCAATTCTTCCTGGCCCACGTTCTGACATACAAGCAAAAATATGGGCAGGAGATTCCTCACCAGGGTGCCAAGGTGAGAAGTACCACTCCAGCACTGGAAGGGGACGCAACCCGCTGGATGGTGACCCTCCACAACACAAATGCACCGGAGTTGAGAAACTTTGATCGCTTTATGACGGCACTTCGTCAGAGGTTCGAAGACACTCTAGCTGACTGCAAAGCGAGGAACTGCATCAAAACCATGCACAAGGTTGCAGAGTAGTGGTGGAGTATACTGAGGAATTCTGTGATCTGGCATGCTGACTTAACAACTAGCCCGAGGACATCCTCATTAGTTGCTTCAAAGATGGGCTGAACAATGACCTGTAAAATGCCTACATCTCGCAGGGAGCCCCTGCCACTCTTCATGACTGGTATGTCCTGGCTGAGGAGGTGGAGATCAACCAAACACACAAGTATCATTTGATCCAACTGTGGTAGAAATCGCCCCTGGAGAAGAGAGAGGCAGCAAAACCACAAAACCCACAGCCACATTCCACCACCTGCTTCAAATGTGGCCAGGTTAGAGCAGCAGAGTGCAAGAGCAGCCCTCCAGCCAAGAAACCCCCCCCTGGCCTGCCAGGAAAGGTCACTAAGGTCCTGCAGAAAATGATGCTGAAGGAAGTGAAGGTCATCGAATTTGCCCCGTTATCAAAATGAAGTGAGGAAACTCTGACCCACCAGCCGACAGGCAGGGACTGACTGACACCAACCAATCCCGACCCCCTGGGAAGTGGCCTGATCACACCAGTGATGCTGCCCATAGAGCTATGTTTCCAAGACTCAGGTTTGAAGGCCACCTTGCGGGCCCTTCAGGCTGCACCCAGTGCCTGGTTAACCCAGCCCTGGTTGAAAAATTAGGGATCTGCTTGAGGCAGCTGAAAGTACCCATTGCATTTTCCCAACTGGATGGATCGGTAGCAGGGGGCATCCCAGCAACATTTGTCACCGAATTCATAGAGATGAGGATGAAGGCCCATGTAAAGACTTTAAACTTCACAGTGGAATGGGCCCTGATATTAGAGATGGCTTGGCTATAGAAGTGGAATCCTTATGTAAACTGGAGAAGGGGACTGCTAAAAATACAAACAAATCACCGTCCCCGAAAGCAAGTTAGAGTCTGGAAGGCAGCCTCCTCATGGTGCGAAATCGGGCAGCACAGGGATGAGAGAAGGACCTCCCTGCTATCCCCAAGGAGTACCGGGACCTAAGAGAAGTGTTCAGTGAAAAAGATTTGGTCAAACTCCCCTCTCACCGGCCAAAGGTCTGTGTTTCCTGGGGCTAAATTGCCTAAGCTGAAACTGTATTCAATGGCCCTGAGGAAGTTAGATGAACTGTGAATCGTTCATTGACAAAAACATACTTCCCATCTCGAACTTATTAAAGACAAAAGGGGAAGATAAACCTAAACCCAGCCAGCCTCCTAAATGGACTTTAGAATGCCAGGCAGCTTTTGAGAAGCTCAAATGGCTGTTTGTGGCTGAGTTGGTCCTGAAATATCCCAACCCAAGTGCCCCTTTTGTCTTCCAAGCTGATGCTAGCGATGTGGCCATGGAAGCTGTTTTGCTACAGGAGAATGAGAGCGGCCAGCTACAACCCTGCGCTTACACTTCCAGAAAACTGTCAGCAACCGAGCAAAGGTGGATGGTATAGGAAAAGGAGGCTTAAACGATGCATTGGCCACTCCTAATCTGGAGGCATTTCCTTGAAGGGAGCAAAGTGCCTTTTGAAATATGGACTGACCACAAGAACCTATAGAGGCATTAAAATCCCTACAGAGTGCCAGGTTCCCTCCTTTTATGACAAATTGTAAATGAGGACAAGATTGGATTTACAATTTGACACAGAGTCTATCTCCTAAGCAGGTGCAATAGGCGTAGTATTTTTACCACTTCAAATTCACGTTGCACTATCTCCCGGGGGGGGGAAAGCTTTGTGGCCAATGCTTTATTCCGAATGCTTCAATATAATTGCCCTGAAGTAGAAGTAGTCACACCCCTACACCCATCCAGTCAACTGGCAACCCAAGTCACCACCTGAGTACAAGCAAAAGATAAACAACAAATTGACAATGAGGTGACAGCTGTACTTAAAGCTGCTGTGAAGGACAACAAATGGTTTAATGGAAACATTTGTTCAGTCCAGGACAAATAGCCTGGGTGGGAACAAAACTATATATACCAGAGAGCCAGAGACGGATGGTCTTGAGGAAAAGCCATGACTCCAAAGCCACTAGACGCTTTGGCTTTGTCAAGACTTTGCATCTAATCAAAAGATAGTTTTGGTGGCCATCTCTGAAAAAACATTGAAAACTATGTGGTAAGTTGTCCTCTCTTTGCCTCAGCCAAATGATGACAAGGGAAAAGCCAAAAGTCTTTCTAACCAGTGGCAGAGCTTTCAGCACCC
The DNA here is from genome assembly GCA_025802295.1 of Psammodynastes pulverulentus. NCBI lineage: Eukaryota > Metazoa > Chordata > Lepidosauria > Squamata > Psammodynastidae > Psammodynastes > Psammodynastes pulverulentus. Next base: position 907,784 of record JAOYMU010000098.1, read on the forward strand.
TGGAGAGAGATTTCAATGGATTTTATTGTGGAACTTTCAGAAAGCTCTGGGAATAGAGTTATATGGATGATAACTGATTTATTTTCTAACGTGGGCATTTTGTCCTGTCAGAAGATTCCTTCAGCAAGGGAGTTGGCCAAACTATTTTTGCACCATGTCTACAGACCACATGGAGCACTCAAACGTATCATGTCACACAGAGGGGTGCAATTTACCTCTATGTTTTGGAGGGCATTTCTGAAACTACTGAGGACTGACATGGGGCTTAGCTCAAGTCACCACTCCCAAACTAATGGGGGGGGGGTATGAATGAATAAATTCATTGTTGGAACAATATCTCAGGTGTCCCTGTTTGTTTTGTTATGTTCTCCAGGATTAAAGTTGCTGTTTAGAGGGGCAGCTTGTCAGATCCATCACTGTGTCCTGCCATTCTTTTGTAAGGGGAGGGGAGGAGGCTGGCATATTTGCATGCTTTTACTTTTGCTGTAACTGCTTGGGAATTAGGGAGGAGGATTGTCTTCAGAGATGGGAGTGGACACTCCAGTTCCAGCCTGGGTTCAAGGCCATCGTGCCCTGAGGATGAACTGTTATCTGCCTAGCACCTCAGCATTCTCAAAACCATCTTGTGGCATCATATTGGCTGCCGGTGGACTGGTCAAGGGGTTGGGCTTGCTTTGCATGGGACTTTTCAGATGTTTTATTTCCTGCCTCCTGCAATCACTTTCACTCAGTAAAAGTTCTTTTGATTAATGGATTCAAGAGTCTTACTTTTCTGAGGGACCAGCTGGTCCTTACAATTTTGCCTAATAGGCTACCAAAGAAAAAATATATTATGAATTTGGAAAAATGTTTGGCATGTATTTTGTAAAAAGAAAATTGATTTATATGTGGACTAAGATTTCAGTTTTAGATTTGAAGGGGGAAAAACTAATGCAAAAACTAATGCAAATTCCCAGCTGAAAAACAACATGATGATACAACCGAGCTTTCGTTTGTTCTTTATTTTCCTAGGGCAACATAGAAGATCAACCACTGACTTGCCTCTCACCTGAGTGTGAACAGAGGAGACAGCCAGAACTTCCACACTGAAGACCCCTTTGTGATTATCCACCCACTTCATGCCAGGTAGCTGCACCTACAGAGAAGCAACCCAGGAAAAGATTTATAAACCAAATGCATAGAAAGTCCTGCCAGTGAAAAGTCTAGCAGTCATTGTGAAACAGGCTACAATTCTGAAAAATTAAAACTTATGATTAGTCTGACCTGTCAAAGCTTGGCACAAATTGAGAGAAAGGGCAGTGGGAGTAAGAAGTGAGAAAGGAGGCATCTTTTACAATGCAGTCCAGGTAAGGAAAGGCCCTTCAGCCTCTGCCTTCTAAGAAAACAAAGCCATTCCTTACTTACATCAGGGGTGAGCACTGAATAGCTGGGTGGAGGCTTGTCAACTGACACTGGCAGGCAAAACTGCCCTGTTCTCAGCCGTCCATGTTGCATGAGAGGAATCCACTACGAAGAGAAAACAGGAAAAGTTAAGTTGCAGGTTGGCATCTTCACTTGCCACTTTTCCTCTGCAATCCAACCCTCTCTTCCTGTCCCACAGATCAGTTTTACTAAGAAAAGCAGACCTACAATCACATACAGAACATAGAACAAAAAATTCTTCTTCTCCAACCATTCCACCTTCCATATTTAAGGCAATATATTATTGGTATTGACAACAGTAAACCCCACTGAGCACAATTTGGAAGGGAATCTTTATTTTGCCCCATATTACAATCTTTCTTGCCATAGTTATTAAGGGAATCACTAAAATTGTTAATAACATCGTTGTTACTAACTGAATCTGGTTTCCCATTGACTTTGCTTGTCAGAAGGTCGCATGATCCCAGGACATTGCAACCATCATAAATATGAACCAACTGGCAAGCATCCGAATTTTAATCATGTGACCATGGGGATGCTGCGATAGTTATAAGTGTGAAAAATGGTCATAGGTCACTGTTTTCAATGCCATTGTAACTTTGAATGGCCACTGAACAAATGGTTGTAAGTTGAGAACTGCCTGTAAAGCGCATTCCAGGAAAATTGATCAAATATAAATATAGTATATACAATGATAGATCATACTCTTAATTCATGCCAAAATTTATTGATAGACTTAAAGCAGGGGATTCTCTTTGTCCCTTTATCTGAATTTCTTTGCAATGGATGATAGTGAAGATTTAAACTGGTGCCCTTTTACAATGAATCACAGGCGCTATCTTGTATCTACATAACTCCGTATTTCTTTTGAAACTCACTGTGTAACCAACAGGAGTCTCCAGAGGTGTGTTCTGCTTTTGTTGACAGCTAATGTGATAAAAGGTGAAAAGCAAGTGATGGTTGTCTGTCAAATTGGCTGGGATCTTCAGCTTGAACTCTTCATAGAACTCAGGTGATCTGTGAACAGGGATGTTGGAAAGCTACCATTTAACACTTTACAAAGTTTCTCTTTTACATATTTGTGATAAAGTTCTGCACAGGAAATCAAAGACCATTTTTCTGACAAAATTTGCATCGTTCAGTGTAGACTAACCAAACAACCACCTGTAACCTATTTACAGCCATCATCAATTCCTAGTCTGGTTGCTAAAGACTCACTTGTTATGGTACACAACAGCTGTGTAAGCCTCTTTGGCAAACTCACTGCAACTTGATTTTCCAAAGATAACCTGGAGCATAAGGAGAAATAAAAACAGCATCAGTCAGGAACAGAGAGCATGAAACTCATCTGATCAAGGGAGGGAGCATGAGAGATAAAGCAATAAAACAAGCACTTAGAAAAGCCACACGATTTTCATTATTTGCCCATAAATACCAATTTACAGAGTCAGCATATTGCCCCCAACAATCTAGGTCCTCATTTTACCAACCTTGGAAGGATTTGACCTTGAGCCGGTGAGAATCGAACTGCTTCCAACTGCCAGCAGTTTGATTCTCACTGGCCCAAGGTCGACTCAGCCTTCCATCCTTCTGAGATCAGTAAAATGGGGACCCAGGTTGTTGAGGGGAATATGCTGACTCTGTAAATTGCTTAGAGAGAGATGTAAAACACTATGAAGTGGTATATAAGTCTAAGTGCTATTGTTATTGCTATATTTCAATACTTTTCATTCTGGCATGTCTGGGAAGGGAACGAATCTCCATGTGATCCATATCCTTTCCTTTCTTACATTATTTTGATTATTCAAGTCCAGAAATACCACAAGGATAACCTACTGTTACACTGAGCTGAATTTTTTCACACCCTTTCAGGTATTTTCAATGGCTATTATAACACTGTCATTTACAATCAAGGCAACAAAATCCAATACTTTCCCCAACTCCACTAAGAAACACACACATGATGTTTCAGAAACCCTCCCTTAAGAACTTTCATAAACCCTGGCTGCAGATTCAGGCTCTGTAACATGATTGAAACCATGAGCAAGTTGCTATTTTGTAGAATCATTTCTAAGGAAAACTGAATTGAAAGCATCTGAAGCAGATTCCTGTTGGCAGAGAATAGGTCATTCTCCCTTAAATTGTTACTCAGCATGATTTCTTCTGAACTTATCAAACTTTTTGGCAGATCATACTATAATGATAAACCCTGACTGACGATTAAATTGGCTGGCAAACACCAGACAATCTTCAGTATAAAGGCCCAACCCATAGTTTGAGTATTAAATCTGCTGCAAATACAGCACAATTTTCATATGGGAAAATGTTGCACTTTGAGTTTATTTTCTAAACTCAAAATCCTACATTCTCTTATATAAAAATAGAAATTATAGGAATATAAGTTTTGGGTCTGGTCATAAGTGAAGCCCCTCACCCATCCTGAATGGGATAGCTCAAATGTGAAAACAGTCAAGAGAGAATATTTGGGGTGGTCTCTTCAGGGCTCTCTTCTGCTCCACAATCCAGTGATGGATGAAAAACAGGAGGAAGCAACTGAGGATGGGTCTCACTCACAGGCATGGCTTGGCTAGGATCCTCTCCAGCCATAAATTGCAGTTTCACTGCAATGTTTCGCACTGAGCCTTGACGGCTGCTGAAATTCAGACTCTGTGGATAAATGTAGAGTAGATTCCTAAAAAAAAAGATGAGAAAGAAAAATGTTAGACACAAGAGGAGAAAGGAGGAATATATTATTGTTGAAGCCATAGAAGCAGAAAACTTTATCTTCCAAATCAGAATGTTTTCGCATGGAATGCCCGTTCTGCTGCTAGTTTTGCTGTTTTCCATTCTTTGCTTCCCAAGTTTTTCATTTTTCCTTCCAATCTTTTGCATTATGTGCTCACAACAACACATGCTCAGTTCTTGATTTTTTTTGTGGCTTCCTCTGCACCCCTCATTGTTTATACTTCTGTAAATTTCTGGATTCCTCTAAACCTGGTTATACGTGCTTTTCATAATTAGGAGTTCGTGTTTTGTGAATAAGGATTCATATACTTTAGAATAAGTTTCTTATTAGACTATCTGATCTCCAGTATTGTTTACCATCTTAAAAAAGATGTGAATTGTTTCCTGGAAAGGTGAAAGAAAGAGAGAGATTACACAGAAAGAACCAGAGGCATGACATGGACAACTCTGATGTACAGACATTCAGATTATCCCAGCCCCCAAAATAGCAGCAAATTACATAACACTGCTCCTCTATCCCAGCCCAGCCAGGATAAATACATTGAGTCTATCCTCAAGCTGTGCAATTCCCCAAAACAAACTGAACGTCTCTGTCATAATCTGGTTCCTGCCTAGCCTTGTGAAATTTATTGTCCCAAGAGAGGGTCTTTGTGCCCCATCAATGATCAAGAGTAGAATAAGAGCCAAGTTTGAAAATAGTGCTGACTCATTCATAGCCAGAGAGGCAGAAAGATCCCAAGTCCAAAATCATCTGTGCCTTTCCACTTGAAATCCTCCCACTTTCTCTATATAAGAAGAAGCTTTCAGTTATTCTACTAGACCAATCAGAGCTATGCTGGCTTCCATATTCTTAAGCCTCCTAATGTGCCAGACAGCCATCCCTGTCCCTTCCCTCATAGACCTCCAGCAAGAGGCTCTGCAAGAAGAGGGTTGATGTCGCAGCAAGATTGGACACAAGGAGCGGGTCCGCGCTCCCATGCCGAGTTCTTCCCATTGGTGGGCTCCAAAAGGAGCCAAAGCCGCCCTGTAGCAGTGGCGAAGCAAAGATGGGTGCCCTGCAAGGTCGTGGAGAGCCGTATCTCTCCTACCTGGCCCAGGGTTTTCTTTCCCTCTCAGCCACGACGAGGAGACGAGGCAGCCCCAAGATGGCTGCCATGAATGGTGGTAGTATCAGGTATGTTTAAACAATGTGAAATAATGAAATATTATAACCTACTATAA
>JAOYMU010000098.1:1123402-1133918 GCA_025802295.1 Psammodynastes pulverulentus
TATGCTGGCTGGGTATTCTGGGAGTTGAAGTCCACATATCTTAAAATGACTAAGGTTGGGAAACACTGCTCTATCTGGCCAAACGCAGGCGTTTCTGAGGAGCAGCTGCAATTTTTCCCACTGTGAATCTGCCATCCTCCTGGCAGCCCATAGGAAAGCATCTCAGGCAGCCACGTATTATAAAAGGGAAGAAAGTTGTCAAACTTTCCTGCACGTGCTTCCTCCGTAACTTTCGGTAATACTTATTAGAACAGCGCTAACGAAGAAACTAATCAAGCGCCCAAGGAAATGGATCGATAAAAAGCAAAAGCCGTTTTATTTAAAACAAACAAACGGGAAAAAAAACCATCCCGAAATCGGCACTCGAAAAATTGTAGCGTAGTCAGTTCCTACGCCCAAGTCGCGACAACCAAGCAGCGATCATCCTCAAGGTCTTTCTCGACGTCACGTTCCAATCACGTGTCAGAAAGTTCTAAAAACGTATACATGGATTGGCCCCCTTTCGGTGACTGTCGTTTTTGATTGGCTTAACTTGTTGACGTTATTTGTGTGCTACTTTGGCGCCATTAATCATTGGCCGATTCACCGTAATGCAGGCTTTGGATTGGTTGTTGTGTGGCCGGCTTCTAATTAGGGTTCTGCTCTAGCTATGTCGGCCGAGTTGCTGGAGCTGATGGGAGCGGTATCGGTTGGACATCGCCCGCGGCCGCTGCTGCTTCTCGGTCCTCCCGGCTCGGGTCGTTCAGCACTATTGTTCCGCGCAGCACTAGCAGGTGCTTCCATTGTCTCCCCGGCTCGAGTGTTGTTTTTGGCACCGCGGGCTCTGGAGCGGCTTCCGGGCGGGAAGGCAGCTGGAGGAGGAGCAATCCAGGTGTGAATGAAATGGGGGTAGGCTTTGCGGTTCTCAGCCATTGTGGAATCTGGAAAAGAGTTGTTCCTGCAGTACGCAAGATAAACAGTGTATCTGTATAAATTATTTTACCTTGTCTCCTTCAAAATTCCCTATCACGTGGCAGTGGGGGTGAGGAGTATGACCGGAATTTTGGGTTGTTTAGCTTCATTTTCTGGGACTCCCAGAAAGCCAACATATTTTCTCTATTGATTAATCACATTGTCCGGAAGAATATTATTGGGGAAAAAAATAATTTCAGAAAAATAGACTGAAATGGGCCCATGGATCTCAAATGATTAATACATAGAATGATGTTGAACATCTGTAGGTATAAATGCACATTTTCTGTCTGATAACATTAGCCTGTTATGGGAATGGGTTTCAAAATTAGTGACTCTAGCCCAGTGTTGGGCGTTTCTTGCAAGATTAAATTGTGGGTTTCAGCTCTTCAGTATCTGCCATGATTTAGGGAAAGTATTTTTACAAAGGCTATCCTGATATCAATTATGACTTTGTGTCTAACACCCTTGGTCACTAATGTGTTGGGTTTTTTTTGTCTCAAGAAAATCCATTTCCTGTACCCCTCTTCCTTCCAGGAATTACTACAACTGGTGGCCTCCCTGCACCAAACCTTACCTAATAGCCCCTCCATGATTGCGCTGGATGATTTGGAAGAATACCTGAGCAGTTGTTCCAGTGCCAGTACAGCAACCCAGCTTGTAGCCCTGTTGTTGGACACATCTAATCATTTCACTCAGAAACGTAGTCATTTGTCTGTGGGTTGCCAACTGATTGTTTCCATGAGGTCTCTGGGAGAAGCTGGGGAAGAAGCAGAACATTTCTCAGCCATTGAACGCTACTTCCCAGCAAAACTGTGGCTGCATCCAGACTCTGGGAAAGATGTTGGTGTAGATAATCAAAGTTTAACCAAACTGATTAGGGCACAACTCTTCCAACCAGGGACAATGGATCAAGAATGGATGGTGAAATTTGATGCACAAGGTAGCATGACAATCTCTCAATTGCCATGCAAAAATGAAACTGAGAATGAAACTGTTTTTGAAAATAGATATTCTGTTTCTGAAGTTGATCCCACTCTGCCTAGCTCCCAGACTTAAGGACTTCTGGACAATCCTGCTCTGTAGCAAACACACCTTCCATTAATACTGAATGTGATTTTTTAAAAATCAGAGTTTGGGTTTTTCATTTAGACTGAACTGGCAAGTTGACAATTAAAAGAAATTTAATCAATTTTATTGTTGCACAAAGTTGGAGGTATTGTATGCTATTTGGTCAGTTAGGAGAGTATTCTCTGCACTGTGATTCCTGTGTAAGGGGTGGTGGCTTGGGTTGCTCCAATTTCTTCTCATTGACATGGATTTGTTAGCCCTTGTAAGAAAGGAGGGGGTCCCATAATAGAGTATACTCTGCACAGTAATTGTCCTAAGTTCTATCAGGAAGCCCTGTAGGAGAAGCCTTCTAAAATGTCTACTTGGAGAGTGTCAAAAAGGCTTTTCAGCACTTAGGCCTTCAGCTGCTATTTACAAACTGGTTGGAAATGAAACCAGATTAAGGAATCTCTTTTCAGATTTCAGCCCCAGTCTTTGCTTTGACTAAAGTGATAGCCTGATATTCATTGTGCATTATGTTTACATGGACCCTGGTCAGTGGATTTTCGTGCTTATCTCCACTGAATTGATAAAAAAAAGGCCATCCCTTTCATTGCTCTATTAGTGAACTTGTAAAAAATACTCAATGCCATAATTTCAGACACAAACATATCTAAATGCATCTTTTGCTACTGTTTTGGTGAACTTGTGAAAAAAAATGGCAGTGAAAGACAATGACTAGGGGGGCAAGGATCTTCCATTAGCCAATGGGAGTGGAGGCGACTGCCTGTAGTGAGCTGCGACATACTAATCAAGCCAGGCAGCACCACTTGAGCTGGCCCAAGATAAAAAACTTAAGTGTCAACTTCAAATCGAACCTGGTGGAAGCCATTTTTCTATTCCTCAGTTGCTACACAGAGGGGGAGGGGAAGGAGGATGAAATGCGTTGCTAGACAAAACAGACCTTTCTTGTGGGAACCAAGGTCATCCCTACAGGTAGTGAATACAGATGGGAAGGAGTGCTTGGAGAGCCTGTCAATTAACCTAATTGGCCAACATGACCTGTGACTTTTGGGGAGGCAGTTATTTCTTATTATACTGAAATCACGGGAAACATTTAGAGCTGGTTTTCCATTTTATCGTGCTGATATGACGTACCTAATAAAGAAGTTCTTAGAGGAAGACCTTAGCCTCAGAATTCTGATTTGCTTGGGTTTATTAATCAGGATCATGACATTAAGCTTGAAATGTAGCAGAAAAAGACGGGCAGAGATTACTTTAATAAACGGGGCAAGATCATGCATATGATTCCTAGAGCAAGACTCTCCAAACTCTTAAACCCTTTCCTTTCAGATGATTCATTGATCCCCCAATTATATAGAAATAATAAATGCAGTACTATTACTTTAATAGCACTATATGTAATATATCCTTAGATAGTTCCATTGACCTTTTGGAGTTGATATTGCTCACTCTGAGGAACCCTGACTTGGAGGAATGGCATTACTATAACCTTCCCCATCTAAAACTACCATTTGTACTTGTGGATAAGCCAAGTCTTGGATTTTTAATCAAAATATGAACAATGTGCCCTGCATTTCTCATGGTATTTTGATTAAAAATTAGAGGCTCCTTATCTGCAGAGGGGCTAATACATGAGTATGGGAATATAGGTACTTTTTAAAAGTAATTATTTTTATAATTGCCATCTATAAACCACCCTGATCACTTACCATGCCTAAATTTGATTAATAAAAATACAGGCGCATCCTTGAACGAGCTGAACTAAATTTGGGGGTATCTTTGGCATCTAAAATTCTCAGCTTATCCACAAGAATATGTGGTGGGATGGCCTTCTGCCTCTACTAGACAAAGAGGGCAGACAGGTTCCAAGGCTGGATATCCACTTTTTCTCAATTCAGGCCCAGAGAATCTGTGGCATAGCTATGGAAAGCAGCACCCTAAGGCTAGTCCTGAGACAGACCAGCAGAATGGACTTGCAAGAGATGTGGATATTATTTCCAAGGGCCCATGTGCAGTCACCACAGTGTTTTACCCATTCCACGATCCCTGCCAGGTAAAAGACCTCCCCAAGTTCTAGGCTGAAAGTCATGTCTTGGCTGTCATCCAATATGTCAGCAGAGCTGAAAAGCTGCATCCCTGATAGTGACTGCAAAGAGGCTTCTGTTACATCGATAGAAACTATCATTACCATTAAGCAAGGCCAAGCCCAGGACTCTAGCATGCTGTTCAAAAGGTGTGAGGTTAGATGTAACAGTTTGTGAGTGTAAGATCAGAAGTTGAAATCTTCAGAGACTGCCTACTCTCACTTTGATGTGTACTTTTTACAAGATTGAATGAAAACCTGTGAAATCAGAATGTGCCAGCGAGGAGTTACTTTCACTGAGTTCCAGCTGATTTGACAATACTAACGAGGCTGTGGAGGTTATTTGGGGAGAAAAAATGGGAATAGAATTGATCTGCTTAATGTTCTAATAGAGTAGAGCAATGTTTCTCAAACTCAGTAATGTTAAGATGTGTGGAGTTTGACTCCCAGAATTCTCCAGGCAGCATGAGACTGGGCTGTGTCAGTGTGTGTGTGTGTGTGTATCCCCCAGTGGACTAGTGGCAATTTAAAGATGGCTCCATCATTGTTAATATCTACTCTCTCATGTCAGGTTATGTATATTTTTAATATGGATTGCTTTTATATTTTTAATAATGTGTCTGGTCTGCCTCTGGCTTGGCGCCTTGCTGGCATCCTGCCATCAAAGGGTAGGGAGAGGGGGCACAGGGAGAGCAAATGGGCAATAAACATGTATGGGGATGTGATGAGAAATAGGGAGAGGGATGACAGCTTGACAAAGACTAGGGAATTGTGGAACCAGTTTGTGCCAGCGCTCAAGGCCACGCACCCTGAGATTGGAATATGGATTACCCCAAACACTCTAGCATTTCTCAAAACACCTATGCAGCTCTTCATATGAGGGGAAATCTTTGTAACTTTTTTTCTGTGGGAAATTTAATTCTAGCTTTTTCTCCTAAGGGACCGGACTGGATCAGGTCTGACATGTTTGTTTTAAAATATTTATTGATTTATTTAAGTTTGGTATGCTACCCAGTGTCACTCGGGTGAGATGGGCAGCTATATGATTTTGCTAAATAAATAATTACAACCAGGGGTGGGATCCTCTCGGTTTGATCCAGATCAGGCGAACCAGTAGCTCCGACGAAGTAGCTTCGATGATTGGTGTTTGGGCGGTTTTTGGGCCCTCCCATCCACCCCTGCGCTTTGGTGCTCTTTACCAGCTCAGCTAATTGGTGCGGCAGACCGGATTGCTGTGCTAAAGCAGCTGAGAGGGATTTTAGGTGGGGTTAGGCTAACTCCCTGCTCCCTGTCAGAAGTTCAATTCTGACCAGCAATTCAGCCTTCCATCCTTCCGAGGTCGGTAAAATGGGGACCCAGCTTGTTGGGGGCAATATGCAGACTGTAAACTGCTTAGAGAGGGCTGTAAAGCACTTTAAAGTGGAATGTGTCTAAGTGCTATTGCTTTGTATGTCTCTCAGTACGGTTCTCAACTGGTAATGGCTGTGACTCTCTCAGTTGAAAGATGGCCTGCCTACTGTATCTGATTAAGGAAGTCTTAACTACAACCATCTATTTCAACTACCACCTTAAACTATGGCTTATTTAGTGTCTGGGTTTGCCCAACACCTTGAACTATAAACTATAGTTTATCAAACAAAATGACTAAGTTCATATATCACTAAGCCATTACTAAGTAGCCCACGAACAATGCAGGTCTGTTCCTGGCTGGTTAGAGCCATAAATGGAAGTATCCCATCAGATAAAATTGCCCAAATCCCTGGATTGTAGATTGATTTGGGTAGTCAAAAAGCACCTTGGAAAGGATCGCTTCTGTACCATCACCAAGAAACTGCATTGTTCTGTCCATAAGGTCACCTGGAGTGAGACCTGACTCAAATAAAATTTTCCTTTTTCTTTTAATCCTGCAACCTGGACTGCTGCTCTGAGAGTGTGATACAGTGCTGATCTACACATTGATTCACAAGGCAAAATAAAGCCTCACATGTTCATCAGCTATGTGATGCAAATAAAATTTAACCATATAAAGTGATAAGGGTTGGGAGAAGGAATGAGAAAGCACTATAACAAATGCAAGATGATAAAGTTGTATCCTCTTTCAATTCTCTCAAGTGAGTCAGAGTACAAGGACCTTTATTTATTTTTAAAGATTTAAGTTAAACATACACACATTTCCAGTCTAAATTATCATAATAATTAAAAAAAATACTATGTAGGCATGTCAATGACATTTAAATTAAAGTCTTGGTTTGAAACACCTGTGATTTCAATCCAGTGTGCTGATTTTGAAGGAACTCAACACAAGGGACTTGCCTAGAGAAGCATGAACATCACGTCATCCTTATGAGGACAAATAACAGTAATTTTCTATACAATCCATGCATAGTGACAATAAACAGCTGGTGGAATACCAAAGCAGTGCTCTAAAAATCTGATAATTGGGGCATCTTGTCTATCAGATATTTCCTTAGCATTTTAGCCAGTTTTTGTAGATGGGGAAGGAAAAGGAAAGGAAAAGCCATTGAGTTAATTGCAATTGAATTCAGACATCCTGGATTTGTAAGAATTCTTGCTCCAATCCTGGTGCTTGAAAAAATCCTGCTGTCTCCTGGCCCAGGCCCAGATAGTATATTTAAAACACTTGTTTTTATAATACATCATGAAAGTAGATTTTTTTATTGTTTTAAAAAGATAGTCTCACCCAAGAACTTAGGAAAAGACAGAACCAAAGAAAATTGTTCATTCCTCTCCTTACTCTTTGAGGTGACATAAAGAGAATGCCATCCAATCTTGATAAGGAGTGTTGGGGCTGGCTGGAAAGCTGCTACCCTATGCCCCCTCCAATGCCTTTTAAGTTTAACAACTTCATAGGTTTGTCCATATGAGCACAAAAAAGATCATGCTCAAAAGTAATGCCAATAGGTTCAGCACATAATCATGAAGGCAATTATGCTGCCTGCCTTTTGTACATTCTTCCCCATCCATTTTGTAAACCACTTTTCCTCCTATAGAAGCAGCTTAACCAGCCAGAGCTGTTGTGGTGATCCATGGCTTTCCCACTACTGCAGCTTTTTCTCCTGGGAAGAGCAAACATGGTATGGGATGGCTGGGCTGGTACCTTTTCTGCTTCCGTTCTTCTGTTTTGTCGACGGGTTCCATGCTTGTCAAGGCTATGAACATGCAATGTAGGTAGGCAGAAAAGATGGCGGCAGGGGTGGTGCTCTATCACAGAGGTTGGTGTAAAGACTGGTGGGGCCAGCAGTGGAGTCTACCAGGCTGTAGTCAGCAGAGATCCCTGAGTCGGAGACCATCTGGTAGCTGCTTTTGAACTGAAGCTCTGCCTGGTGGTCTTGTGGAGAGAGACTTTCGGAACTGGGATCAAACACAGTGTACTCAAAGGTAGAAGAAACTTGGCTGGGCTCTGTAATTCTTGCTTCTTCCGCCAGCACCAGGTCTGAATACCCGCTGCTGTGGCTACCCAGCAAAAATGGGGAGCCATTTCCTCCTAAGCAGCATGGCATCACATTTTTATCTAGTACTAGGTAATCATCCAGGGACAGTTCTGGAGCATAAGGGAGCTCCACTACAGAGCAGCGCTTGGGGGGAAGGGGAGGGCTGTCTACTTTGTGGCCATCACATTCGGATAATAGTTCCACCAAAAATGGCTGCTCCTCCAGATAGTGGGTATTCTGGCTCCACCATGGGTAAGTGCTCTGATGGCCCAACCACAACTGCAAAAAAGGGATATACTTGTGTCAAGAAACAGGATGTGAAACATTCCCTTCTCCCTCTTTTGAATTAATTTTTTCACCAGTGTCTTCGTATTTCCTTTTTCTGCATCCCATTATATGAATCTCTTTGGTTTTTCACTTTATTGCATAAGTGTTTCCAAACATTTTATATCAGGCTAGATTTATATAGCTGGTTAATAGCAATAAAGAGAATGTTGAATCCTGAACATTCAACAGAGCTCCTAAGTCCCACCTTCATTTTCCTATAGAGTGCCAATATTTATTTTTCATGCCTGTCAAACAGGATGAAATATGCAAAGCCTTACCCCTATGCCTATCATTAAGAGACCTCATTTTAAATAGTTTTCACTAACTTTTATGTACTCTTGTCTGTTCAAATAGGTCATTAATGGCTTATTGAATAAGTTGTCAATTATTGCTGAAAAGTTTCAAATGTTTCAGATTTACAATTCTTTTTAGAGAGTGTGGCACTATTGGGAAACATACCAATTGGTCCAGACTATTCTTATTCTGTATATTAATCAAATCTTTGCATGTGCTTTAATGGACCTTATTTTTCAGACATGGTCCTTGTTTTCTAGTGAATCTGGATTCCAATTTGCATAATGGGACATTATAAGAAATATGTTTTAAAACTATTGTTAGTCCTTGTCATTTTTCAGATTCCCATAGAAAGGGAATATATTTTATGAGTGTACACTTTCACTCCAATGTGCTGACATACAAATGCATACATATGAACATACATTTTAATATAGTTTTTCATCAAAATTGGCAAGATATTGCTCTCTACATGTTGGAGGATTTTTCATAACATCCTAATGCCATATGGGTCAATTCTAGTGCTTAAATTTCCAAATTCCTTACCCTATTTAAATTCTTTTAAATGCTTATTCCTTATAGTTCTTTTTGATACCCTCTGATTGAAAGTGTTCGGCCACAAATTGTTCCTTAATTTAAAATTAAGAATGTAACTTGAGTACTCTTAAGAACATCACGAGAGTGAACTTTGCTGTAGTCGCAGTGCTTCTCAAATAGTGGGGCGGGCCCCCCAGGGGGGGCACGAGGCTCCGTCAAGGGGGGCGCGTTTGACCTCAGGGAACATACTGAGCATGCGCGCTTTGCATACATTATAAACAAATGATACTATTTACAGTCGCGCGGGGGCGCGCAAAATGTTTTCTTCTTCCTAGGGGGGCATGACAGAAAATAATTGAGAAGCACTGTAGTGAGACTAGAAGGAGGTAGATTAGGAAGGGCAGGCAGAACAATACCTGGAAGTTGCCTTTGTAGATGGTGAAAAGGTCTTTGAATTCATGCTCCGGGGAGGGTATGACAGGCCAGATCTTCTTTTTCAAAAATCTGATGAAAAATAGGAGGACAGAAGAATACTATTAAAAAAAACCGGAAGCACTTCTCCCCACCCTTCATGCTTAGTATAGGTAGTTACGACATATAACCATTCATTTAGCATTCATTCAAAGTTACAATGATACTGGGGGAAAAAATAGAATTTTTCACACTTAAGACCATTATAGTATCCCCACGATCATGTGATCAAAATTTGGGCATTTGGTAACTGGCATGTATTTATGATAGTTACACTGTTCAGGGGTCATGTGATCACCATCTACAACCTCCCCAGTAGCTTCCAACAAGCAAAGGGGAAACTGGATTCACTTAATGACTATGTGATTCACCTAACAACTATAGTGGTTCACTTACAAGTATGACAAAGATGGTCATAAAATAGGGCAAAACTAACTTAACAACTGCCTTGCTTAGTAACCGAAGTTTTGGGCTCAATCGTGGTCATGAGTCAAGGGCTACCTGTACTACAGCTAAGTTTAGAAATGCTCAATCCATAACTCTGGAATAATGAAGGAGAATATCCATTTGATTGATTTCAATGGGAGAAGAACACTGGTTTCTCAATGTGACAGAGCTGTACCTGCGGTTAGACATCAGGATGATGAAAGCCAAAAGCAAGATAATCACAATCAAAATGGCAGACAGTATCAGAATGAGTGGGTCCAGATCTGCAAGGAAGAAAATCAGGTTAGGCTAGGTAGTTACTCTAAAATGATTATATTTCTTAATTAAGTATCTTCATTGGAAGGACCTGACCACATTATAAAACTACAGTATTGATTAGATAGTAGTTACTGAAGAAATTGCATAAACTGAAGTAGCAGCAAATTTTGAAAGGTGATCCAACAATATATACTGATACTTTTTCTGGGTTGTAATCAACTACCAGTATATAGTTTTTCAAAAGTGAACCATGATAATTAAATGCTGAAAACTAACTAGAACACTTTTAATTGGATCACCATATTAGAATCTGTAGAATCAAGTTGTGGTAATGGTGGTTGTCACAGAATTTTAAATAGTCAAATTCATGTTCAAAATGTATTTTTCTGTGAGATCAAATGCCACCATCATTCATCTTCCCGAAGGTTGTAATTGAACTAGTAGTGTGAATGAACAAATCTTTTGGATCAAATAATGAAGCAATATGTGTATTTATGCAGTGCATTCAGAAAGTATTCAGACCCCCTTCACTATCAATTTTGTTATGCTGCAGCCTGATTCTTCAGTTGTTGAAACTCATTTTTTTCTCAAATTAACAGGTATAGTAAACATTTTATACATA
>JAOYMU010000098.1:1186638-1199122 GCA_025802295.1 Psammodynastes pulverulentus
TCAACCTTGAGCCTGGTCAGATTCGATCTGCCTAATTACAGGCAGTTGGCTGTTAGCAGAAGTCTTGCAATTACTACTATTACTGCAATCATTCCTCTGCGCCACCAAGGCTCTATCCCTAATTAACATAAATATTATTTTTCCAATACTAAAATCAAAGAGGTGGGACATTAAACATAGTTTCCAGAACTCTAACACATGAGATTTCACACTCTCCAAATCAATGTAGACCAGCAAACACACTCACATGCTCACAATCCCAATGGATGACATCTGTAGATAGGGTTGTGGAAATAAAACAAGTGTCTCCCTGCTTCATCCATGGTCTGCTCACTTCCATGCTATACTACTAAGGAGCAGATGCTTATGAAGTCAGCCAAGACCTAATACTATTATAATACTCCTGGGATCTGACTGATCCTGCCTGCAACCCATAGAGCAATTGATTGGAGGGACGTGCTTTGTGTTTTTATAATTTCCTCATTCTTCCTCTGCAAATAAGTTGCAGGTACTATTGAATGTACATAGTATGTAAGAACAAGGCAGCCCACAGTATATTGTCTCAATGTGTAGCTTTGTCCCCTGGAGGAGCCTGGAGTAAGAGACATAGCTGGAACATCAGTTAGAATTCATCCCCCTCCTATCTCTCTCCCTCTCCTTCTCTCTCTTTTTCTTTCCCCCTCTCCCTCTCCTTTCCCTATTTTCTTTGTTGAAACCTCTTCTGTAAGAACTGAGATGAGAAAAAAGTTCTTGATCAGAGTGGAAGCAGAGTTCTTTTGAGTGCAAGAGTAGCCATGAGTCCTCTTGTATAGACTTACTGTTCCCAGCCATATAATTTGTCTGCCAGGTTGAAGTCCTGGATACCATCTTTATACCAGATAGCTTGAGCAGAAAGATCAAGAAGGCAGAAGCCGATAGCATTAAATGTCAGTCCTCTGAATGATCTATGGATTTCAGCCTTTCCTCTTGCAATCACTGGATACAGAGCATTCTTAGTTCTGGATGACAGAGGAAAAGGATCAAGGGGCTATCTTCACAGATTTCTAAAACCCTTCCTCATCTGGAATTCCTAGTCATATAAACAACAACTGTGCTTGAGATGACCCTTTGGTATGGAGAGGTAGGTGCATTGGTAATGTTTTGCCTATAAATGATAGAGCTACATTAGAAGCCACAGGCTAGCCAACACATACCCCTCTAGAGCAGTGGTTCCCCAACCTTTCTGGCTTTGTGGACCAGTGGAAGAGGAAATAGTTCTACGCATGCAGCTCCATTTGCACGAGTGGCAGGCATGAGTGGTGTGCATGAAGTTCCATTTGTGTAAGCGGCAGGTGCCTGCCGCTCACACAAATGGAGCTTCACACATACACGAGTACCCGCCACTCATGCAAGTGGAGCTACATGCATAAGTCTGTGCGCTTGCCACTTGTGCAGCCCAGTTCCAAACAGGCTGCAGCCCATGAGCTGAGTATCCCTGTTCTAGAGCACTTGCCAAGCACAGAAAACTGGGTAGAAATAAATCATGGCTAATTTACTGTAAACATGATACACAAGATCTCTGTTTAGATCTTTAATTAAGAGCTAATTAGTTAATTAAGATTTTTTGTCCAATATTTTTTGTCCAAATTAAACTTTTTCTTCAGTAAATACCATGCAGTTGGGTGAATCTTATCTTACATTATGTTATGTTAACTATGTACAGTATAAGAGGTCGTTATTCCCATAAACTGCAAAATTATATTAAAAATGCACTTAATTTGGCTGGCTTTGTTTTATTGTTTAGTTTTTTATTACCCTTGCTGAGTAGAGAGCAATTACACAGAAACTGAATATTAATATTGTATTTAATGGGTGCATAATTGCAGATTCTTAGGAGCAGGTCTTTGCAATGTCAATGGGTTCTTCATTTCAAAATGTATCATTCCACTACTGTGGAGATTTCAGCAGTCTTTATGTCAGTTAAGTTTCACCAACTGCTTAATATATAAAAATGTAGAAATGTAATAAATAAATAAATAAGTAAATAAGTAAGTAAATAAATAAATAAATAAATAAATAAATAAATAAGCCTTTTACGTCAATGTTTAGACATGTTAAGGAACTAACTAGTTTCTTTCCAGGTGTTTTGCCAATAGGTCTTTCATTTTGGTGAAAGGAGTATCACAGAAGTCTCTCCTTCTCTTGGAATGAAATTTGTACCCAGCCATTCCCCCACCTTTCCTCACGCCAGGTGTGCCTATCCAAGTGTAATTCTCTCCGCAGTGGGAAAGACATCACCAAAATGCACAATCACACATGGCTCTGGGAGAGACATTCCGCCCTTTTTGGCCTCTCTTCTTGATCCAGTTACTGCTGTTTCACTGCAGTGACCTTCTTTGACATTCCTATAGAGGAAAGCCACAGGACCGGTCTGGCAAGAGGTGTGAATGTAATACTACCACCATCTGTGCACTGACCTGTGCCAGGCATTAGGCAGGGCATGTTTTGGTAAACGCTGGCATCCTTCAACATTGGCATGAAAGAAAATTACTGTATCTTTCTTCTCACTTCTCAAAGCCACACATCTCTATTTTCTATATCAGCTGGAATTACTCTACAAAGGCACAAGCTTATGAAATAAAAGTACATAAGTAAATTGACTAATACCTTGCTCAATTTCCCTGTCTCAGATTTTCATATATAAGATGCAACATACCAATTGTCTATTATTACCAACTTTAAATAATTGCTGCACCAGATAAGAATATTGACATTGTTTTCATAAAGGCAGCACTGCTGTGTATATGGGGAGGAAACATGATCTTGCTCTCAAATATTAAAAATATTTTGCAAATTTTCAAATATTTCCCCTTGTTATATTAATACACACCCCAATTCTCTCCCCCTTTTTTCTTTATATATTGCCTGACATGCATGTTCTTTTTTTGGTTATTGAAGAGAAATCTTTACCCTTTTCCCTGGATTCAACATTTCACAATGTGTTGATGATAGTCTATATGTGTGTCTGAAGTGAATTACAAGAAGGTCAAAGCAAGGGACCTGAAGCCAGGTTTGTAGGTTTAAGGTGATGATGATAATGATGGATTTTAATCATTCCTCTTTTATAATGGTTGATGCTTAATTCTTTACAGGTCAAAAATATGGGCACTTCCAACATGCAATACCCATCAACCAGCTATTGCTGTGGGAATAAAAAGTTGTCTGCATCATTAGTGACATTATTAACGTCATTCTATATATTATTTATGCAATATTTTGTGTGGAGGACAAGGCACTAATTGTTTGTGTAACGAGGGGGGAAATGCTTCCTACACTGAGGAACCTTCCCTTCCTCGGTCAGTCCGATTTTTTCTCTATGGGCAAGAAGAGAGAAGGGGCTAAATCAACAGTTCTGCCTCTTATCGAAGTAATTCATTCACTGCAATCTCTGTGCAAAGATAAGTTCCAGAGAGTAAGAAGGTCGTCCTTCAGGTCGCTAAGTTTCGGACTGCCGGCTGAGGGGTTTTTCTTTAGACAAGATCCATACAAGCTCCTGCAGTTCAATTAAAAAGGCACTGCGAGAACTAAGCGGGCCGCCTCCTGAGCTTGATTTAGGCAAGGGTGGAAAAACTCTGAAAAACTGGACAACTGATAAACAGGCACCATCCTCCGGGAGTCTGAGGGCGACCAGTCGCAAAACAAAACCCAGTGAGGTGTGAGACTTGTTGAGAGTTGGCCCGAGAAGTCAACTGGCGAAGCCTCACGCAGCCCTGAAAGGAGGAGGTGCACGGGTCGAAATGCCTTTTCCTCCCGCAGCAGCCCTCCGAGAGAGCACGGCCACGTGCTTCTGTTGCACCTGATGAGTCCCCAAAGCGAATAACGCACCCCCTGCCCTCTCTCAAGACCCGGCGCATACCATCGTGAACTCCGCTTTATCCATCGCCTCCTCGGGACCTCTGGACCGCCGCTGCCCCGCCGTCGGTCGCTGCTTGCCGGGAGCAATGTAGATACCAACAGCACCGCGCTGCCCTGCGGGAGGGCGGGACTGAGCCTCTGGCTCACCTGACGATTTTTCCACCCAGCCTTCGGGTTCCACAGAGATGGCAACAGCCTCTTGGAGGAGAGGAGAGCCGGCTCAAGTTGTTTGGCCCTTGGGGATCAGGTCCGGGAGCCTGAGGGGAAAATAAACATGGAAGCGTGCCGATGTCCTTCTCGCTCCTCTAGAGATCGAGGGAAAGAACTGGATGATTGGCGGATCGTAAAACGGTTCATTCTCGCTGGCCAGGACAGATTTCTGGAGGAATCCTCTCAAGCCACGAGTCCACCCCAGGGGAACTCCCTCGGGAGTCACTCTGCCTTTTTTCACAACTCCCTCCTTGCCTTTTTGAGGGAGAACTCGCCCTGTCCCTGCTCTCAAAACCTAAGAATTCTTCTAGATTTTCCCAAGTTTTACAATTTGAAACAGAAAAACTAAGAAGTGTGGATTTCCCGTTAGGCTTCATTCCGAAGGAAATAGGAATGTCCATCTCTACATAGCAGTGTGATTAGCAAACACTACTGAAAAAAATGATGTGCTATTGTGGGAAATGAAAGTTGTTATAAAAGAAACTCCCTGCTTACAACTATATGTTAACTTGAAGGTAAAATGGGCTGCACAAGAACATGTGTTGGGGGAGGGATCATACTTTTTTTAAAGCAAATATAGCCAAGATAAAAACAAATCATAAACATAGCTTGCTTCCGTATTTGGGCATAATCAGGTGTCTAAGTCGTCCCCCCAACTTGAAGTCCCTGCAAATTGCTTGTATTCACTACAGTGCTATTCCAACCTTCACCATCTTCCTTTGTGTGTTTCTTACTTTCTCATCCATAGGCCTTTCCTATAGTATAAGGCTGTTAATACAACCTTGTTCCTCCTTTCCATGCCTAACTAGAGTGGAAGAAAAATACACATCTGCCAAAGAGCTTATTGCTATTCAAACAACTTCATGCTGAGGAGATGAGGAATAGGAAGCTGAAGAGGAGGGTGCAAGGAGACTGAAGCAAGAAGCTAGTTTCCCTCTAAGAGCTGGAATAGCATATGGAAACAACTCATTTACTTCTTGCAATAACTAAGGAACTACAAGTATTGCATTCACCATTTTTTAAAGATCCAACTTTCCCCCTTTAGCATGCTGTAGGATGCCAGAGTTCTTCCAACTATCAAATAGAGTTGTTGGGTGTGAATAGAAGAACTGGAAAACTGGAATTTAGAAAAAGAGATTTTGTATATCTGAAAGTTTGAAATAAATTTTTTTATATTTTTATTTTTCATTAAATTTATTTGCTGTCCATCTTACACAAATGAGCTCACGTTTAATTTTGAAATACATAAAAATACTGAAATTACAATCCCCTGCTTTTTCTTGAAGTTTTATTGTCAAATAGTGAGATATGCATTTGAGCACACATAATAGGACTGCAGTAAACATAAAAAATAAAAACAATTATCAATGTCAGCACCGTTATATCCTGTTTTCTAAAAACTACATTTATAATTAACCTATTTATTTGTTACCTCTAGATCAGGGTATCAAACTCGTGGCCTGCGGGCCAGATGCATCACACACAGGACACGCCTACTCCAGCTTCATAAAGGCAAAAAATGTCATGATATGAGGCAACATGTCATGTGACGTGATCCAGTTTCACACTGGTGCTCTAGATGAATTAGTAGAGCTCCAATTCAAAGTCACCCAGTGTCAGATCCCTAAAAAGTGATACTGCCATTCAACTGGGAGAAGGGGGCCCTTAGATTCGATTCATTAGTACTGCTTGTGACAACTGGTATTTTATAACTGGTATCCCGTTGCCAAAGCACCTTGAGATTTTCTTGCTTCTGGGGGGAATGGACAGGAGGGAGGGCCATGTGGCTTGGTTCATTTTAATAGCCAACGGAAGATAGCTATGGGAATGTATACTTATCTGTTTTGCAGTATAGCTGGTACGATAACATCTTTCAGCGTCTGGCTAAAGGGTAGGGTCTCTAGTGCTTTAATTCTACTTGTCTTGCCTAAGGGTATTCAGACATTGCTTTGAATCCATGGTCATCACTTCTGCTTAATAAAAGGTCCTTTTGAAATACTCCGTTTCAAGAGTTTTTACTTTCTTAAACTAGGAGGATCTTCAATCTGGATTATAGAAATCTTAGAATAACAGAGTTGGAAGTGACTTTGGAGGTCTAGTCCAACCTTTTGCTTGAGTAGGAGACTCTATATCATGCTGGACAAATGGTTATCCAATCTTTTCTTAAAACTTTCAGTGGTGGAGAACCCACAACCTTCCACTGTTCCCATCATCAGGAAATTTCTCCTTAATTCTAGATTGAATCTTTTTAATGAACTTCCATTTGTTACTTCTTGTTCTGTCCCCAGGTGCTTTGGAGAATAGGTGGACCCCTTCTCTGTGACAGTTCCTTAAGTATTAAAAGACTGATATCTTGTCACCTCTATTCCTTCTAGTTTCAATATAACTCTAATCATAAAGCCACATTGACTCTCATCTAGACTATTTACAGGGAAAACTAGACATCTAGATTGAAGAGCATGATCAAAATTGAGAGTAATTCTAATCCACATGCAATTCAATAAATCATCCAAGTACCAAGGGAGTGAGCAAAGGAGAAACATGAATTGCTGTATATAAAAAGTGTAGATATTTGAATTTTTTGAAGTCTATGGCAGGAACAGAATTTTAGAAACAGGAAGTGCTAAAAACAGATAACATACAAATAGTTTTGTAGATGACAAAAATATACATTTGTAAGATGTTCTATGTAAGATAAACTTTTAGCTTGGTCTTTTTTCTGTGCATAAATAATGTCCTCATACTTCTAGCTCTAAAATTAAAATTGCAACATTTTGTTAGGATCAATTCAGAATCTGGTATTAAGATCAGGTCCAAAAGAACACCAAGTAATTTAATCCTTATATGGTTACATTAGATTACACTTCATGCATTTGAACTTTGCAGTTTTAAATGTAGTTTTTGTTGCAAAATTAAAATTTTTGTGCGAAAATGTTTCACATTATAGACTAAACGTTATTCCAGATTATATTTTTCTTATTTCTTAGAAGAAATGTTTCCCACGTAGAAATATTTGAAGTGATCTTAAAGATATGTAAAAATAATGGACTCACATTTATCAGAGATTAAATTATACAGAAAATGACTGAGACTTCCTAAAGAGTTGTTCCCCACTTTCAAATTAAAATGCTGTCTGCTAATCCTTGAGATAGCAGGAAACTATATCAGCATAAAATGTGCCGTCCCTATTCACAATACTTATCCTGCTGTTCCTATTTATGATATACTGAGACCCTTAAGGAGAAGATCTAGTGAACTTTACTAGCTTTGTTTCCTTCTTTTTCTCACAAGTATCCCCAACTGGCAGGGAAACATCTATCAATCACTGTCCTTAGCATGGAATGGGATAGGGGCTGATGCAAGTTTTAAGGCAGAGGATTGGCAAGGTCAGATAATTCAAATTCCTCAGCATTTTCCCTCTTCTGAATGTTAGTTTAAATTATTTCAGTGCAATCCCTAAAATAGCCCTCAGTATTCCATAATGCATTACATTTTGTTCCCACATTTGTTTCTCTTATAATTGCATTGAAAACCCTAAAGGAATCCAAAGTTTTGCATGAGAGTCTGCATCATGTAGAATGGCTAGAACAATTTAAAGTTCTATCAAATGCCTTTTTATGCACATTATATATAAAAAAAATTCAGAAAAAAGACAAATATAAATTGCCTTTTCCCACACACTTTAATGCCACTACTGTTTTTCAATAGCACAAATATTTAAAAATAAATGTGATCTTATTCAATCTGTGAAAAAAATGCAACCTGAATAAGATCCAGATTATCCCATTCCATTTCTGGAAAACGTTATCAAGATGATGAACTTGCAACTTCAAAGGCATCAAAATTAGATTGAATATCTGGACCCATCTGAGTTAGGTTTTTGGCTGGGATATGGTACCAAAACTGTTTTAGCTCTTGATGATATATCAGTCAAGATATAACTGCCTAGTGAGACTGTGCCTTTGTAGCAGTGATTTGTAGTAGTTCTAGTATTTCTTATTGGGCCATATCAGAGATGATAGGGGACTCTCCTGTTTGACCTCTTGAGAAGTGACCTATGCTAGCCCTTGTTCTCCATATTGTTCAACAGCTACATGAAATTGCTTAGACAAATTATCCAGAGAGTTGGTATGGGATATCATCAATTTGATGATGCTGATGCCACCATACTCTATTGGACTTACCATTTGACTTAATCCAGTAACAGGCTAGACAAGATGTAAGTGCTGTTAGTAATTGAAAATTAAATTTGGGGGCTGAAATTCAATCTGTTTTTGACGTGGTTCAATTTTTTCTGTAAAAGAAAAAAAAATGACCAGCTTTTAACCTGGATTCACAGGATTCACTATGTGAATGAGTGCTTTTTCACAATTATGCCAGGTACTGCAGTTGTGATCCTTCATCTGGTTGGATTTGGATTTGGTAACAATTGATACATGCTTTTACATTATATTCTGCATGAAGCTACTGTACACTTAAAAAGGATCTGGAAGTTACAAATTGATGCAAAATATACTAAGTAGATGCAAAGTAAGTCATGCAAAGTAATGGAATTATATGATGCCTTTATACCATCAACCCTGGCATCCTTTTGGACCGTCTGCAGGGGATGGGATGGGCGGCACCGTTCTGTGCTGGTTCAGTTCCTTTTTCTGTGGCAGGTCCCAACTGGTATTGATAGGGAGTGAAAGGTCCAGACCTCGGCCACTATTCTGTGGTATACCAAAGGGCTCAGTACTTTCTCCACTCCTTTTTGACATCTATATGAAACCACTGGGTGAGATCATCCGTCACCATGGGTTAAGGTATATACTGTATGCTGATGACACTATATTTCCATTCTTGGTGAGGCTGTGGGGGCCTGGATGGGGGACAACAGGCTTTGATTGAACCCTAGTAAGACCGAATAGCTTTGGGTATGCAGGGCTCTGGGATCCGGGACCTTGTCATCTTTGACTCTGGATGGGATGGCACTGCCCCAGAAAGACCCGATTCGAAACTTATTAGTTCTCTTAGACTCACAACTCCTGTTTGAACAGGTGGCAGTCGCGGCTAGGAGTGCCTTTGCACAACTTCATGTGATGCACCAGTTGTGGCCTTTCCTGGATTCCTTTTTCTTTTTCATTTTCTTCCCATTTTCATGGGACAATATTCCTAACCCACATTTATTGAGCTTGGTTTCGGAGCCATCTTTGGTCTCTGGGGCAATGAATGCAATGTTTTTAATCTTGGCAGAGGCAGACAACATACAGGCAATTTCAGCCTGAACAGGGTTTATTGCATCATACACAGCAAACAAAGAGTGATCTAATCTGCAGAGAAAGTCACAGAGCAAGTGACACCCATCCTTGTGATAGAATGCTGGGATGGGTGGGTTGCAAAATCAGTAAAATTTAGGCTCAGTGGGTACAGTTGTGTACAGATTTTACAAATTCCGAGAAATAATCTGGATTATTTGTATGGGGAACTAAATAAATTTTCCTTCTCTCCTTCAGAAGCCTCAAGGTCACATCTCCATAGATGAACCCACTCTTCTCATATAGCTGAGAGATAAAAGGCAGGAAAACAGGAGCTAGGCACTGGCTTCAGCTCACTAAGTTCCTGTGTACTCTACAAAGGGAGGTGGAACAGATTCACAAATGGGTCATTTTTTTCCTGAGTTCTGCAAAACTGATGGACATAAAATGTGGGACTGGCTCATGCAGAAGACCAGTAACTAGGAAGCACTTTTAATAGCTAAGGAGGCTGAAGCACAGCAGGATCTAAGGAAGATAGGGCTACACATAATGCAATCACAGCTTCCCATCCTTCTTTCTGTAGCGAGTGCGACGTTTGGTCTTGGCCTCAATGATTTGTTGAGATTGACGCTTCAGAGCTGCCCTTGTCACTACATCAGCATCATCCTCTCCACTGTCCTCCTCATCTGCAAATAGATTAAAAAAAATAGACCAAAAATATTGCAGCGCCATAAACCAAGGAAGATTATCCACCATGACAGGAGAATATGGTACATGAATGGTTAAAATCTGCCATAAAACAAAGTTCAGAGTCAGAAAACCACAACTCTATAGCTGGTTATAACTAAGAGAGATAATGCATCAGTGGAGCCTAAGCTGTTGTGGCCCACCAGCTGCCAGTGGAGCTGGTGGCAGACTCGGATGATGAGGAAGTTGGGGAAGAACTCGGGCCAGTTCTGGAACCCAGGGAAGGCTCTGATGGATGCTCATGTCGGACACAGAGATAGAGCCAGGACCATCCGGCATTTCCCAGCCAGAGAGGCAGCTGCCTTTGGAATCAGAGATGAGTGAGGAGAAGGAGCAGCTGGGGCCTGTTCCAGATGTGCATATGTGCAGAGCAGATAGGAGAGTTAAACAATGGAAGACAGTGAGCTGGCTCGGGAAACAAAACAAATGTGGATGCTGAATGGCCCCTCCCTAGATGGAAATAAATAGGAGGAAAGGGGAGTGGTTTGGTTGTCACAGCCAACCATTCGCATTTCTGGAAAGTTCGCTCCGCGTGTGTTTCATGCAACAAAGACTGCCTTGCCAGAATGGAGGTTGGTCTATTTCTCTGAACTGACTTAATTTGCAGCCTCCCAGCTGGGAGCTCACAGCCTTGCATTTATCATAACAAGTAATAAGGTCGGGGCAGTCGACAATTATATTAAATGTATAAATAAAAGAAATTACATTTTAGGTCACTTCTCTTTTTTTGTTTGCAAGCTTATCTTAACAGCCATAAAGGCAAGCAATTTACCCTTTTAAAAAGTACTGAACATCTCACTATTCAGTAATTCCACAGAATCATGTCATAAATAAGATCAGAAACAGTCCACAGACATAAGAAAACAGTAACTTTAGCTGCTGGCTAAAACTTGATTCTGTACTCGCACCACCTGTTGAACCCCTGGATACAGAGCCACAGAAAAAGCAGCATATAGCTTTTGTTCTGTGGCCACATTGTCCTCCTAATCCCTGCCTAGACTTGCTTACTTACCATAATACATATCCTGCTTCTGTGCAATGGGAAGTTTCACTCTGGTATTGAAGGCAGGCAATCTCCTCTCAAGTTTAGAATGGAACTGCAACAACACAATTGCACTTTAGATTGTAGACATGGGGGAGGGCAACGACAGCTGGTGTACTGAGGTAGAACCTAGCAAACTTGATAGCTCAGCAATTGTGATCTACATTTTTCTCACCAAATTAATAGTGCTAATTCAGAGACATTAAAGCTCATGAAACTGTAGATTATAATTTATTCAAACAAGTGAAGATAGGAAAGAAGGAGCTACTGGGTAAGGTATTGAGTAAGAATTACCATTCTTTATCAGCCATGTACTTCCTAAGACAACTACTTTAATTTGGTATTAGCTTACAACTAGCCTATCACAAAAATATATATTGGCTGATCACAAAACATGCTTAACTAGGTCAGTGAAAGATCTAGAAGTTGCATTTGCCTAACATGCTAAACCTAGTTACTTCTAATTTTACTTTGTTCGTGGTTTATTGTTTTATGCAAACCAGCCCATTTGATTAAGTTATGGTTCACTATATCCTGAAAACTCAGAAAAGGGGTTAAAACTGTGCACATGTTAAATGTGTTATATAAACATGGCCATTTAAAAAAAAAATAGTTTGCATGAGAAACTCGAAATCTCACCTAACTGGGCCTGAGATTTAATTTTTTAAAAAGTCCTTCAAAACTGGAAAGCTTTCTTGTTAGTGCAAAAATTTCAATCTAAACTTGAGCACACCAGAGTAGGCCCGTGATCTGTTTCTATCTAGAATTATATGAATCATAAATACAGCCAAAGAATGCCTTTAACAATTCTACCAACTGTTGTAATGTCTACTATGATCTCTGACCACCATGAACCTCTGTAGAAGCCTGGAAGAACGGTGCTTTCTTTGGGCATTTGTAAACAAAAAAAATATTGTAAAAGATATCATAAATCTAATAACCCTTCTTTCAAAAGAAACTTAACTTTGGAGTGTTGTTTTTAGAATTTCATTGCTTGGTGAATTGCGGAATAGATAACTATAAAAAATCTTTTTAAACCATGGAGTTCTTGGTGCTGTTCAAGATTGGCTGTTTGCTCCAGATGTTTTGTTACCAGACTAGGCAACATCTTCAGTGCTACTTTCTTTTTTCTATCCACTTCAATAGCACTTTTCTTGCACATCAGCAAGAAAATAACTAAGCTCAGAGAGCACCAAGGACTGTATAGGTCAACCTGAGCTACATATATTCTCTTCTATTAATCCTTATAAAACAATAATCACATACATTTTAAAGAAAATGTACCGTATATACTCGAGTATAAGCCGACTTTTTCAGCACATTTTTTGTGCTGAAAAAGCACCCCCTCGGCTTA
>JAOYMU010000098.1:1272208-1284218 GCA_025802295.1 Psammodynastes pulverulentus
ACAGAATACAAGAAGAGAGAAAATGACAAGCTACACAGTCCCTTCCCACCCACCCCATAACCTTCTAATAGAATGAACTCAAAATGTGTTTTTTTTCAACAAGACAACAAAACAAACTTGTCTATAGATTTTGCTGTATATGCCACATTAGTAGATTGTTTTTAAAATGTTTACCTCTGTGCACTTTGCCCTGATAGAGAGCCTGTCATTTAAGTTTTTAGTATTGTTTCGATTTTGTTATTTAATAAATAAATAAGGAATAATCATTTTCAGCAAATTAAAAATATTTCCCTTTTAACTTGCAACTCTGATGAGAACATAAATATACACAAATGTATTCTTACAAGGCAGTAATAAATATTTAAGTTAACAATAAGTTAAAACTACAAGAAGCTAAAATTCGCAAAAAGATACAAGAGTTAATGGTGCCAGGTTTTTTTTGTTTTTTTCTCATTTTATCGCAAACAGAAGCTGCCACAGACTCTTACAAAACACAAGTGAACACATTTATTGTCAAAAATCAAGAAATCCTAAACTAATTTCTAAATCATTAAACAATTAAAACTCGAACTAATGCTAAAATGTTTAATTATCATTAAGTTCGTCTTTTAAATGTTGTTCATTTTTTTCCATTTTTCCTTTGAGAGCAAAAGAAAACAAAGTCACTTGCTCGAGTGCTATCGATGACTCGTTTTTAGCCAACCAAAAATAAATAAATAAATAAAAATGGAAATTAGGTCATGTGCATTTTCAGGATGTGTTTGTTAACAGAGATCCAAAGAGATGCCTTGGGAAAGGCAACCATAATTTCATCCCCTTTTACAATTAGATTTTAAGAGAAATTCTCATTCCCTTCAGCATGTGGGAAGGAAGAAGGGGTAAGTAAGGTAGACTTGGGTGTCACTGGAGTACAACCTGTACAAATAGATTCATCCACTTCAAGGCTCCAATCTAAAGGGAAATGGCCATAAACATAAAAGTTTTTTAAGCAGCAGCCCTACAGAGAAACCATCTGACATTTAAAAAATCTTTCTGGGTTCTTTTGGCTTAATTTGAGAAACAGGGTGATCCTTCTGAAGAAATGGTTAAAACTCCAACAGAAGCATTTATTTAGCATTTATGGCAGCCAGGCAGGCAAAGAACTCAAATTTTCAGCTTCCTGCTTTTAAGCAAACAAATAAACAGAAGCTGGCTAACATTACAGAGCACTGTTCTGAGACCTGTATCCTTAACCTCTGCCTTTCTTCCCTACCTACCTACAGCCAAGGTTGAAAAATGGTTTGTTGACAGCAAGGAAGAAAAGTCTTACTTCTTCCCCTTGACATCTAGCCTGCCACAGCACTTTGTTGTCGCAGGAAAACTTGCATACTATAGCATGACACTTTCCAGCATTTGTCTCAATTTATGATGAGGTCACTGAGAATACATTCAGGAGGAGGACCTACCAGGAAAGCATCCTCCAACCCAAGGATGATAGGACAAAGGCCAGGTGGTAATTATTGAGGCAGGCCATTTAAAAAAGAAAACACCTTTGCATGATTAAAAGATAGGGGTGAACGAGTTTGTTTTAGCTTCACCCTGACAGATGTTTTTTATGTTAATGAGATAGAGGCAAGAATTGCCTTCTGGACTGGAGACTCTTCCAAGGCTTTATAGGGTTAGCTCAGTCTGTTAAAAAAATAATAATAATGGAGTGTCATTAGAGACAATCCCTTCATTAATTTTGGGGCATCATCCTTTGCCGGGATGTGAGATTGGGAAAAAGTTTATCATTTGTGATAATGATTCATCTTCAAATAACTGAAAGCAAGAGTAGAACAGGAGGCAACTTGGAAGATTTAGGCTTCCATAATACGAATCTATTTTAAAATCCCATTGGATAGATGTGTGGACACACTACCACCCCAACCATGTCAAAGCACCTGAATCTCTTGCTGAGTTGTTTTTGTAGGTAGACATTAGGGCCAAGAATCCAGCTTTGCTATGGAAGGTGCATGCGTTTTGACAGGCAGATTCTGAAGGTGTGATATTCTGGTGTTTTCAGGAAAAGGATCCACACAGCTGGAACTTAAGAGCTACATCATTGGCTGCCCCAGAATTTTGGCTAGGTCAGTATGTTTGCAACATGGATATAGGATTGCTGCATCTCTTCCCCACGTCTGACCATACATGCACATACACACCCAGATGTGTATATGATCCAGTATCAAAGCATAGAGGAGCGCACATGCCATCAGGTTAAAATTAGAGGAAAAAATCAGGCTGAAAGCTAGATGTCTGACAAGAAGACATGAAGCGTGTCTTTGGCAAGGACCAGAAAGGTAGTCTTAAGTAGCCCACCTTACTGTGAGATAAGCACATGATATTCATGCTGGCCTGTACTATAACCAGTAGCCCATACTGCCTCAGATTGCAGAAAAAGCCAAGAGCCCAAGCAGGAGTGTTCATCTCAAAGGACTAGAAGAGTTATTGCTGCCACGAGGAAAAGAGAAGTCCCCTGAGAGAAATCTTAAAGCATGGGAATCACAAGGCCTTCTTATGGTCTGAATGCTCCACAATTGCTTTACAGCATAGAAGAGAAATTGGATCCCTTCATCTAAGAGTCCTGCACACCAGCTAGCATTGGGTGGGCATCAGAGCAAAGTTTCAGTTGTGGTAATCCATGATGCTAAAGTGCAGTGTTGCTTACAGGGATGATTGGCATTGAGGAATATATTCTTTCTTGGGCATGATCAGCCACTACATAGTGGCTCTAAATCTAGTTGAAGGTGTAGATGTGCACCATTTCAGAGTTGGGGATTGTGTTAATTTGGAGAAAAGGAAATATTAACTTAAGGAGATGGAACCCTAAAAAAGTTGCATCCTGGTTGTAAAATCCTAGCTAAAATGGGAATGTGTTAGTAGCTAGTTAAGACCCTTAGATCTTACCACTACCTGCACCACAACCTGCTAATAATTCATTTGCGAAGTGTAAGGAACAAACTATGCCTTTTACTGAACATGGTGTATCGCTATGTCTTCTCACATCAGCATTTTCTTCCTTTCCTCTACAAACGGTAGTACATCTGGGAATTATTTTAAGCCCCCTTCCCCAGACCAAGCAAGAAAGGTTCTACTGTGAGAAGGGATTTACATTCAGCAAGCAAAATAAATGTGGGTATTAAAAGAGACACCCAAATCCATGTTAAAGGCCAAGAATTAGTCTGGGGTTGCAATAGTGTGTCTGGAAAGGGCAAGTGGCAAACATTCCACTGAGATCTATTCAAACTGTATGGAAAGAGACAGGCGGGTTAAAAAGAAAGCAGTGCCTTCCAGCACATAGCCCTTCCTTTCAAGACAAGGTAATTTGGAAAGAATCCCACAATGTCCCAGAACCAAACTGACTTGCTGTAGCTAAGCTCATCTGAAAGAGCATGTCAGCCCTTTAGAATGATAGTGTCAGATACAGTAACCAAGACTTTCTCTGGACTATTTTTTTCCCTACCTCACTGCCATCTTATTGTCCAGAACGGTCCTTGGTTGCCCCACATTTAGAAGCAGGACCCTCTTTATGCTTAAAATGGTAAGGAATCCAACCTTAGTCAGCTAAATTTATTCACAAAAACGTCCCGAATTCTCTCTGGCTCTATCTTGCAGTTCTATATTAAGCACAATCTCTGCATGGCATCCTCACCCTAAAATGTTTTGCTTGTTTTCTCCTTTATCAGGTACTGTTAAACAGTGTTGAACCACCCATTTCTTCCCCTCACTGTTGTTGGGGGCTTCCAGGTCAGTTCCAGATTCCAGAGTTCAGCTGCAGCAGAAGGAGCAGCCAACTTCTGTGGCCTGGTCAGAAAGAGAGCAATGCCTTCTAAAGAGATGGTGCATGGAGGCAGAAATCAGGGTCTGTGAATAAGCAGCGTTTCCCGGTTTGGGAGACTTCTTAACTTTGCTCAATAATTTTGTAATACCTGTAGAAAATTTTTTTTTTTTAAAGAAAGCTATGGAAGTTGATGTGAGTAAAAACAGTGGTTGTATTATGAAGCTTTCATTTTTGAAACTTTGGTCAGTTTTCTTTCCTTTTGGTTTTGGGGATACTGAAAGAATGGTGGTGCTGAAAATCTACTAATACAATCAAGTTATTATAGCCCTCTACCCCATCTTTTGCCCCCCACAAAAGAAAGAATACAAAGGGAAAAAGGAAACAGAAAGAAAATAAGAATAAAAAGGAGTTGTTTCCATTTCCTGACTTTGATAGGTTGGGACAAAATCACCTAAAATATTTGGGACCTGAGACACAGCACAAGAATCCGAAGGTCTTTCCAGGCAACTTCCCCACCCCACCACTCTCCCTCTCAAAAGTACACAGTTTAAAACATGCACTTGATGCTCAGTTGTTTTAAAAGGTGTAGACAGGTTTTTTTTGCAAAGGTCCCTATTTGGGGAAAATGCCTTGTCTCTGCATCTTCCCATTACTGTTGAGAACATTTTGAGTAGGTAGGCGGCTATTATTTCTGGGCTTGTGTCCATGACATCTGGTTTGAAGAAGCTGATTTTCCTCTGGTGTATATCCCTCTACTGCTAATTATTTCCTTTTTAATTGGTAGGGTTTTGTAACTTTTTAAAGTGTCTCATTTGTTGTGTGCTGCCCTACGAATCATGGGACACTGACTCATTCTATGTTGGTCTCATGTCCTACATATGAGCCGAGGTGGTGCAGTGGTTAGTACTGCAGGCTACTTCAGCTGACTGCTAGCTGCAATTTGGCAGTTCAAATCCCACCAGGCTCAAGGTTCACTCAACCTTCCATCCTTCCGAGGTGGGTAAAATGAGGACCCAGATTGTTGGGAACAATATGCTGACTCTCTAAACCGCTTAGAGAGGGCTGTAAAGCACTGTGAAGCGGTATATAAGTCTAACTGCTATTGCTATATAAAAGACAACCCACCTCTGAGCTGCCCTTCGTTTTACTAAGCTGGGTGGAATGGACCAAAGAGGAAGATGCTGATTTTCGGAGGGACCCTTTTGAACTTGAATTAGAAAAGCCAACAGTCCTTGGCTATCCTGTCCCCACTCTGCCAACAACACAATTTACAGCAATACTAACACTCCTATTCAGTGCATGGAGAGTGTGTGTCACACATCAAGTGATGCCTAAGATTTCCTAGCAATCTCTGTAGGTGTATGGTACCTTTGTTAATAGTTTGAAAAGGCCCACTGAAAGGAATGATTGGACCATGCACAGCAATCGCAGTTAGTGGCTTGTTTGTTTGTTTTCCCCCTTTGAATTTGTTATTGTGACTGTGTATGAAGTTCAAGAACCCCAGTAAAAATTTCCAACAAGGTCTCTTTTCCTTTTTTATAAAAATAGATTTTTAAAATCTTTTTTAAAATTTTTGTTGGGTTTTCTTCTTTGTTTCAGTTTCACCTTTTAAAATTATTTTCCCCTTGTTTGGTCACTTATTTGTTTTAAATGAGAAAGGAAGACCTCAGCCCTATTAACCATCTTCCCTTTGCCCAAAACACCTTTCAATCTATTCAGTTGTCAGTGATCACAACTCGGGCTGATTTCCTTCCCCTGTGCTTGGTTCTATAAATTCTTCATGAAATATCAGTTTACAAGAAAAAAAAAATTCATCTTGGGGAAGAAGAAAAATAAAATGTTTAATTTACTGGCCCTTAATGTCTCAAATAGCAAGTCCCTATTTCTGACCCGTAAGAAACTTATTTAGTCCTTACAACTTGATTAGAAGCCATACAGACTCTAGAAATCTTGGACTTTGTGCTAAATTCTTGGCTGCCCTTTTTTACATTACTCTGGCCCAAACTTTCATTCAATGTAAAATAGTTAAATAAATAAGCAAATATTCAAAACCTGGTCAGCAAATTTTACAACATACGAGTGTAAAATGGTTCTTCTTTTCCCAGGGAATGAGTTTTCTCTGGAATCAAATAGGAAGTACCCTCTTTTCAGACATAAGAGGTTAGATTTATTTTTCCAAAGATGGCATCATTCTAATTAGGGGCCAAGGAAAACAATGGGATTAAGAACCTGTATCACTAACATGTTAGACCAACAGATGAGATGAGTGCAATCTCCTCCAACCACATTTGTTCTTTTTCTTTCTTTCTTTTTGCATCATAAGAGAACAAAGGTGGTGAGCTGAATCTTTTTAATTCCTCCCCCTCGGCTAGCTCAGAGTAACAGTCATGACCTTCTTGGATTTGTTGGTTCACAATGTTTTAACATGAAGGGGGCATTTCTATCACACCTTACCGGGAGTGTTTTTTTCATCCTCCAGGGTCAGAAAAACTGTCCACCAAAGGAACCATACAAGTGTGGAATTCATAGAGGGAAAGATATATGGACAACTGGAGAAAGCTTCAGACCTGGGCATGTATGTTAAGAAAGCCTTGAAAGAGGGAAGGGTCACCAAGCAGAGAAACAAGAGAGGTATTCTATTCTGAGCAGATGTCACCCCTGCATGCTGTCAGAACAGGGTTTAATTTTCAAGAAGTGGCTGACAAGTTGCTGCATCCGTGCTTCCCGCTGGGCTGTCGGGCATGGGGAGAAGGAGGGGGAGGAGCCTCCTGCTTCCCAAAGATCACGGTGTCTGGCGGTTGAATATTCTGCAACATTGAGTCAATGAACATTTCCGTTCTTGTGGCGAGTTGGGGAAGAGAGCTGTTTCCAGCACATTGTTGCTCCCCCCTCCCCCCATTTCTCTGGTGCATTTGCTCACTCATGCCTTGTGTTGTTTACTGGTCTTGAAGGAAACCTGGAGGATTCGGTCACCCAGTCGGTAGCCATTGAGGCTGGCGATGGCCATGGCAGCTTCATCATAGTTGGTCATGGTGACAAAGCCAAAGCCTTTGCACTTGTTGGTGGTGAAGTCGCGGATTACTTTGACGTTGGTGACAGCTCCAAAGGGCCCAAAGAGCTGCCAGAGGACGCTCTCATCCGCCTCTGGAGAGAGGTTGTACACAAAGATGCACCAGCCAGCACTGGAGGCCCCGGTCAAATTGACTCCTGCCAGACTGGTCATGCTGTCGATCGTGATAGGAGAGAACCTGGAGATCAAGGAGAGAGGACTACTTTGGGTGTAAGGCTGGCATTCTGCCAGCATAAGTTCATTGCATTACAGAGAGGTCAGGGACAGTGGTGACAACCCCCCAGCAAAAGGGAGCAGTGCCCGCTTTTATCCAGCATTCTTAGTAGCTCAAAGGGGAACTCATTAGAGAGGCAGTTTCTCTTAAGATTTTATCTATGCCAAGAAGGTGGCATAAATTGTACGATCCTATTTCCATAATTTTTTTATTTGCCAAGGCAAATCCAGAAGCTAGCAATTGAGTCCATATTCTTCAAATATATTTCTCCTTATCTTGGGCTCTTCATATTTGATTTATCTATTGGGCTTCCTGAAAGCTAAATAAACTCACTAGCATATTATGAAAAGGTTTGTAATAAAATGGACTGTAACCATCATTTTTGTAAAAATGGAAACTGGAATCTGGTGTATTATTTGCACAGTGAAGATCTTAGCTTCCATAACTTATTTGAGATAAGTTCAAGGTAATAAAAGTGTAACTGCAACGTAGGTTCCAAAACCAGATGGAGATTAAGCAAACTTTATGACAGTGGCAGGGGACAGCCCACCACACATTTCTGTCCTGTCTTCCATCTACCACAATCCTCCCCCTGCCCTGTCTACTGCAACATAGTTTTCACTAAAAAGTTCTTGAATACTTGAGTTAATGGATTAATTCGGACGAACCATCTGTACAGGGATTTACATATTGTGCCAAGTCTAAATACAGTTTCCTTGTCTGTGGCTTGTAGGGCTGTGCAAACATAACAGTGGTTTATTCAATAAACTATAGTTTTGGACAGTGTGCAAACCATTTCTATACCCAGCTGGATCAACTTTGTTCTAGATCCAGAATGTGGCTTGTAAGGCTGGGCAAACAGCACCACTATGGTTTATTCAAGAAACCATAGTTTTACACAGTGTGCAAACCCCTTTCTGGATCACACTGAGCTGGATCAACTTTGTTCTAGATGTAGAATGTATCCCACTTGCGTGTTGCTAAGCCAAACTTTTCAAACACAAAGTGGCTGACAGGGATAATGGCTCAGTCAAGCTACTTCCCCAACCTAAATTAGCCGAGTAGTTGCCTGAGTCAGCATCAGTGTTCAGATTTAGCTGATTGCTACTAAGTGCCCATGCACACTTACCGGAGGAAGTCCCATGGACCTCAGTAGGCTTTCTGAGTGAGCAGGCATCAGATACTGCTCTTATATCTTTGGGTGCAAAATTTGAACATGGATGCATGCTTTCATACCCTTGATAAAAATTCTCCCTTATAGTTATGTTGGGAGTCGATATGGACTGAATCGGGCCAGAGTTACAGAATGGGCAGTCTTTCTTTGCTAAATCTGAGGAGGCAGTTGAATGTTGCCAGGAATCTTCAGGGCAGACTGGAGCCCCCACAAAGGAAGCTGAGGCAGCAAACATTTTAAACATCAGCTTAAAATGAAGAGTATGGTCTGATATTATGAATATTTTTAGTTTAAACACACAATGCTACAGCATTGTTGAACATAATAACATATGAACTGGATACATGTCTGGAGAGGAGACCCCTGGCAGTTTTAGAAGCCATGCCAAATTTTCTATGGAAGACTCGGTTATCTGGGTAAATGTCATTGTTCAAACAAATAAATAACCTTTTGGCTCTCAAAGGGTGCCCGCAAATTGAAAAACAAAATGGGTTATTGCTTTTCTGATATACTTTTAGAACAATTACTAACTTCTGCCCCACATGCAATGGAATTAAATGAAACCAAGAAGCACCCAACACAATGAAATCTAAGAAACACAAGAACAAAAATCATAAAGAACAGCCAGTCATCTGAGCAAACAGCAAGCCCTTCTCTCAAGCCAAACCCAAAACAGAACCAAAAAAACACATGAGAGACTATTGTGTGTCCTCAAGATACACACATTTGAATTCCACATCCTAAGTCAGAAATTGGAGGGATTTTAGCTTTTCCTTTTCAATTCCCATCTTCACTGAAGGAAGTGTGGAAGAGTTATTGGGGTTTCTTTTGGTGATTAAAAAGAAAAGATCAATATACAGGGAAAAGCACTGAATCAAGCAACCAAATGTGGTCTATGTGATGGTTTAAACATGGCTCAAACTGGGAAAATGGTCCTCCTCTATAGGAGATTCTGCCCCCTCCAAGTCTCATGTGCTGGGTCTGATCAATCACAACCCTCAGCTTCTTTCAGGTTTCTACAAAATGGAAGCATGGCTGTGTTTCAGGGAGGCCTTGGCAAGGCAGAAAAAGAAGTTCTTGGATGGGGAGCGGGGTTTGCCCTGACCGATCACCTTTTAAAAAATCCAGCCTTGTGCTGTAGGCCAAGGTGGGGAAGAGGAGGGGGCCAGGAGCATAAGCTTTGGAAGGCTATTTACCTCTTGACGCCGTATGCCATGTTTAGCAAATTGTCGAGCCTGTGGGAGGAAGAGGAAGATGAGGAGAGGCCATTGTTAGTAGACAATCTCGTAACAAAAGGGTCCTGTGAGGTTATCTGCCCTGATTGTCAGTGCAGCAGAAAGGCAGCACATGGATTCTGTCACTAGCAGAAGTTGCCATTTAATGTGTGTGCACAACCGCATCCTGAGGCCCTGGTATCTTATAGTTGGGTTGGGGGAGGGAAGTTCAAAAATAATAACGAGAGTCAGGTGCTCTACGTATTTTTACACATCTATTTTTTCACGATGCTAGAAAGTGTGGGAAATGGGACGCATAAAATACTAAAGGGCAGTGAAAAGTTGTATTTCAAACATCACAATGAGGATGAGGATGTTTCTGACACTCATTCCTTTTAAAAACAAGACACATAAAGAATAGAAACGTACATGGCAAACATGTTTATAGTTTCATTTTGGCATCCCAGCTCTATTTTCACAGTGGACTTTCCATTCCACATGGCGGCCCAGATTTTATATAGTAACTCTCTTGACATGGGATCTACATGCTGGCTTTATAGTACAACAAGATTCCCATTATCCTGTAAGATCCAAAGGGTTTTCTTTCTTTGGCAATATATAACTACTGTAGTTGCTAGACAAAACCTCAAAGTGCTTTGGTTGTTAGAGCTTTCAGCTTCTCAGTTTACTTTCCTAAATTTCTAAGTGCCCTGTGCCCTGTGCCTATGTTAACTCAAGTGTTCATCGCCTGTACTTGTATGCTTTTCCAGAATTCTAGTTCTTCAAGGAACCTTGTGCATTTTAAAAGCTTCCTATTTTAAAAGCTTCCTTTCACAAATTGTGCATTTTACAAAAATAGAAATATTTGCTCGCTTTGTACAATGTAGCATTTTTTCTATTACAGATTTACAAGTATTGTCTCAGAATTACAGTCTTTTTAACTGGGGCATTTTGCTGCTTTCCATGTGCAGCAGTTAATTGTGTGATGGCAGAACTAAATTGCCTAGGCCGAAGAATTTTTGTCTGTATATTATGGCTTTATCCAGAAACTGTAAAATTAATTAGCCAAGACACAGGAAAGGGAAAAGAAACCCTTATGTTCACATGTTCCATGGGTTTGTATGGATTTTACACTATATGCCATGCAGATGCCATGCTTTTATATGTGACATGTATGGGTAGAAATGCATGAGCAGCAAATTCAAATCAAGTGATCCTGAACTACCATTCAGTCCAGTCTTAATGCACATACACAAGGCATATACAGCTCTTCATCAAACAGATTGGAAAAGTAACTAAATTCCTAGCGAATGCCTTTTTTCATGGATTTTCATCTACTGAATATACGGTATATTGTTTAGCAGATCTGGTAGAAAATAATTACTCGATCAAGTATTCTGATTTTGGGGGCAGGTTTCCTGGATTCTATCTATCCATAACTATAACTTGAGTATTGGAGATTATTTGATGGTTAGAGTATCATCTAGACAAAGAAACAGGAAATACTTTTGCTGCGTTGCTATTTTTGTCTTCTGTCTCTACAAATCAAGCCAAATATAATGCAATGAAGCATTACATGCACTTTCAAAATAATTTGAACATGAATTGCAAGCTATCTGATTCTCAAACAGACATGATGGTAATTTCACTGATAATATAAACATGGACCATTTTACCTGAGTGGTAATCCCTAAATCCATTACACACAGGTTTAGAAGTCCCCCATTGAAATAGGAGAAAGTGGACTAGCATATTTTACAATTGCGAGTAGCTGCTTTTTTTGAGTCCTTCAATGAAGAATGTTAAATTAACCATGTTATCACACAAAGCTAGTTGGCAGACAACTAGAAGACAAAAGATACAATTCAAAGAACACTTACTGATTGTCCAACATGACTAGTTGACCATTATTTTAAATGCTTTACAATTTCAGTCAGAAGGGGCAGGACTGTTATAACTGCTTTGCCTTTATTTGGCCTACAAGGAATTCCCTGAAATTTATATTTTGGGGACTGTTTTCTTCAGGAATTATCTCTCCCAGCTCCTGGATAACTAGACATTGGTGGCATTCCCACAAAATATTAATCCAGAATCCTGACATAGCATCAGGGGTAGGTTTGCTGCTCTACAGTGTCTGATCACATTCACAGTGTGGGAAGTCAGGTGTCTGAGATGAATTACTACTACCCCAGGATTTGGATCAAGAAATTTCCACTGTAATATTTTTAACTATATAGCTATTGAGTTTGCAGAACAGGTCAAGCGAGAATAATCAGGCAGGCAGCAAGCCCTAGAAGTATATTCATAACAATCAGCAGGATTTTAGAAATTTCAACTTTGCCTCTGATGCAAAAGTGATTGTTATGAGCAACACATGTGACATCCTTTGGTTTTGCTCTTCAAACTAAGCCACAACTGATAACCAACTCTCAACTATCACACCAGAGAATTAGATTACCTATGCTTTATAAAATGGAAAAATGAGCTGCAACAAAAATGCACAATGAGTTAAGATATTGTGTGTGGGGGGGTTGTC
>JAOYMU010000098.1:1330395-1342030 GCA_025802295.1 Psammodynastes pulverulentus
AGATAGATAGATAGATAGATAGATAGATAGATAGATAGATAAATAAATAAATAAATAAATAAATAAATAAATAAATATCAAGAGGAGACCCATATGGGAAAACAAGTCATAGAATCCACCCCTCCACCCAGCAAGGAGGAGGAAACTCCAATCCCTATAAGAGGAGTCCCATCATGTACAAGAGCAACGGTGAGAGAGAAGACGACCTGATAGTAGGTTGCCCCATCATCTCCATGACTGTTAGGATCAAGATCACTGTGGAGAAGCTAGGGATGAGGCTGTGGAAGTTGAAAAACCCCATGTTGTTTTCCCATGTAGATGGGTCAATAGCAGGTGGAACATCAGTTACCTGTCTGACTGAGTCTGTGGAGTTAAAGGGACTCATGTAGAAACCATTTGATTCATCATATCCCCTGCAAAGATCAAAGCTATGGTCTTAGGAGAAAGTGGAACCCCTTCATTAATTGGGATGGGAATGGACGGTGGATGCGGAAGAAAGTAACCAACTGAGGGGCAATAGCGAAAGTGTTAAAGAGCCACCTTAAGCCTGCAATTAAGGAAGCAAAGGTGGAACCACCAATAAACTTAGAATGGAAGAAATTTTGGAACCATTGATTCCCAAGGAATATAGTGATTTGGCGAAGGTGTTCAGTGAGAAGGAATCCAGTGTGCTCCTGCCGAATCACCCCATGGACTGTGCTATTGAAATTGTGCCCAGGGCCAAATTGCCAAAGTTAAAGTTGTATTCAATGATGCTCAGAGAAATAGAAGAACTCCAAGCGTTTATGAATAAGAATTTGGCCAGGGGATTTATACAGCCACAAATGATGGCCCCAGAACTCTTCAAAGGAAAAAAAAGATATGTCTCTTAGGTTGTGCATAGACTATTGTGGGTTAAACAGCATTTGAGTAGAGTAGGTGTACCCCCTCCCTTTGATGAGCGACATCTTGGGACATGACATGTACCAGCTACATGGCATTCCTAAATGTATAACAGATTGAGGTGGGGGATACAATTCACTTCAAAATGTTGGTGTGAATTCCTGAATCTGACTCCTCCCAAAGTCTTAGCTCTGCCCATCATCCACAAACGAATGGCACTTGTGAATGTATAAACGCCATACTACAATAGTACCTCCAATACTATGTGAACTACCAGCAAGACAATTGGGCTGAGCTTTTGCCTTTCGCTGAAGTAGTGTACAATAACTCTGTGCACAGTAACACTGGTATTATCCCTTTCTGAGTAGCTACTAGTGCAGATTTCATGCCCATGCCAGAACGCCCTCAGAAGACCTCTTTAATCGCATAATTGGTCGAAAGGATCAACACTCTACAAAATACTGGCCTAAGGTTCATAAGCATTAGAACCCACTAGGTTGACAGGAAGAGAGTGGCCCCAAAAGAGTTTAAAATAGGAGATAAGTGTATCTGGTTACCAAATTCCTGCAGCTAGGGCAATCCTGCAAGAAGCTAGGTCCCCTCATCTTGATCATAAATCCAGTGACTGTAGAATTGAACCTGCCAAAGAACCTTAGACGTGTCCACCCTGTGTTTTATTGTAGCCTATTGAAGCCATTCCATAGATTGCCTCTGTGGCCAGATGCTGAACTGCTTCCTTCTCCCATAAGGGTAGAAGGGGCAAAGCATTTTGAAGTTAAGGAGATCCTGGACTCCCACATTTATGAAGGGAAATTGCAATACTTAAGTCCTGTGGAAGGGATTCCCTCTAGCAGAGGCAAAATGGGTGGTAGCAACACATGTCCATGCCCCTAAACTTGCATGCAAATTCCATGCCAAGTACCCAATTAAGCCTGGGGGATTTTAGGTACACTTGGGAAAAGGTACCACTAATAATTTATGTGTGTTATACTCTGTTTCAGGAATAATCTTTTGGACGGTTGGCATGTCATGGGTGAAGCTTGGCTCACTTTGCAAACCCCGCTCACAGCCAGATAAGAAGCAATGGGGGTGGGGGAGAAGGGAATGGGTTAGAATGCAAGGGATGGGTTAATGGAATAGAA
This sequence comes from Psammodynastes pulverulentus, assembly GCA_025802295.1. Taxonomy (NCBI): domain Eukaryota; kingdom Metazoa; phylum Chordata; class Lepidosauria; order Squamata; family Psammodynastidae; genus Psammodynastes; species Psammodynastes pulverulentus. Next base: position 1,332,420 of record JAOYMU010000098.1, read on the forward strand.
GAGCACTGACTTGTAGCTGAGACATACCAGTGTCCCACCTGTTGGGGAAGTCTGCTAGACAAAGAGTCTGTTCCCAAAACAAACTGAATATAATTGGAGAAAATAAAATGACAATGGGAGGACCACAGAAAAAGGGGGATGTTTGACTGTGCTATTTGTGCATGAAACATTAGAATTGTCCTTATTACTTCCATATCAATGTCAGCTCAATAAATTGTACCCTTGGCAACAGAAAAATGTCTCAGAAGTCTTTGTTTGCAATATGAACTACGTGATTGACACTATGTGTCTATTGATAGCTAACTTGTCAGAGCGCCAGGCTTCTAGAGATTCCCTGACATTTTTGGACTTGGCTTGGTCTAGGATGATCACATTTTCCCAATTGAAACTATGGTTATATCTGCCTATATGTTGTGAAATTAAAGAATTTTCATCATTTCTTCTGACTGCTAGTTGACATTCATGGATATGTTCTGCCAGCCTGTTTGTCCTACATAGTGGTGGTTACGGTCATTAGATTGTAAATTGTAGATGATTCCTGGTTTTTCTTTTAGGGTAGCTGGTTTTGGGTTTTTTTGCTTAAGATGTTTTGAAGGGCTTTAGTAGCACACAAGGCAACTAAAGCCCTTCAAAACATCTTAAGCAAACTTAAGCTAGACAACATTGACTTAGCTGTTTCAATATGTGATTCAATAAAATATGTACAATATTCTTCCTATGTTTAATATTCATAGCAGTTTTAAATACCATACTCTCTCTCTCTCCCTCCCCATCTCTCTTTCTCCCTCTCTCTTTGATATTACATTTTTTGACACCCACTAAAGGTAAAGAACAGATGGAGAGGTTTAAATATTTTGCTTTACTCTTCTGTGCTCAAAGAGTAAATTTTAGAAGGTGACAATAGATGATATGGTTGTTGGATGACTGGAATTAACAGGATCAGGGCACAAATTTGCTTTGGTGGCATACTGCGAATACAATGTTGTTTTACCCAATAAATTCTGACTATACACATGTATCACCCAGATGATGAATTGCAACAATATTAAGTTGGCTTGCTTGGTAACTAAACTGAGTTTCATACCTTGGATAGAATAATATAAGCATTCTTCATAAAAGTGGATTTTTGTTGTACTTGTGTTATCTAAGGTGAAACCATGCCAAACAAATCACAGTGTGCTCAAATTAGCAGGAAGTGCTGTATGTATAACTAACCAGGGTAACTAAAATTACATCTTCTCTAAATTCCTAAAAAAATTAGTATGTGAAAGTTTTCATTGCCCAACCCTATGGCTAATCATGGCATATGAATGACTACAACCTGAAACATAAGTAGATTAAATGGTAAAGAATATGAATTAACAAAGAAAATAAAAGAACTAAAATATGCTTGTCTCTGAAAGTGAAAATGTGAAATAATGTAACATATTTGAATGAATATAGTTTGATATTATAAAATTAAGAATATATGTAGAAGTGAAGGTGTAGTTTTAATAATGAAATAAAGGACTAAAATATATTCAAGAAACTATGCATTTATATTATCTGAAGTGCTGCGAGTATGTATTAAAGTAAGTATCTATAGATTGGTGATAGCTGCAAATTGGTTATTCTCCCAAAGGAAGATAATGGAAGCACATGAGTTATGAGAAAAACCATGAGTGTAATTCAGAGGAATGGTGGCATGAATGACTGAATGAATGGGAATGAGATGAGAATGTAGAAAAAATTACTGACCCATTTGGAGAACCAAGAATAAGTCAGACTGAATACTGTTTGGTGAGCATAAATGTATACATGTATCCAATCATACATGTAGGAAAGGAATGAATGTATATCCAAAAGCATGACTTATGAGGATGCAAGGAAAGTATGCATGTGTGATATGAGATTTTGAATGTGGGCAAGCTCTTTATCTGATTGTTTTAGGAGTGGACTTTGGGAAAATTATAGGCATGTAGGAAAATGAGAGAAGTGAAAGAAAGCAAAAGTAGAACTGCAGGAAAACAAAATATGATTTTCTGTAAGTATGAGAAAAATGCATATAAGAAAATGCTTATTGCAAAAAAAAATAAATAAAGCTTAAAGGAAGATACGCCATAATATAGTTTTAAAAACTGTTATCAATGACAGCAAAATTTACAAAAACACAAAATGCAGAAAGAAAAATGCCTGACTAGACTCTTAAAAACATCCAGTGATGGAGCACCCACGATTTCTGGAGGCAATCTGTTCCACTGGTTAATTGTCCTCACTGTTAGGAAGTTTTTCCTTAATTCCAGGTTGCTTCTCTTTGATTAGTTTCAAACTGTTGTTTCTTGTCCTACCCTCTGGTGCTTTGGAAAATAATTTGACTCCTTCTTCTTTGTGGCATCCCGTCAAATACTAGAATACTGCTATCATGTCACCCCTAATTATTCTTTTCTTTGACTAGCGAAACCCAAATCTGCAGTGGTTCTTCATGTTTTAGTCTCCAGACCTCTGATCAACTTAGTTGTTGTTCTCTGAATTTTTTTCTAAGGTCTCAACATCTTTTTTGTACTATGGTGACCAAAATTAGTTGCAGTATTCAAGGTGCGGTCTTACTAGGGTTTTATAAAGCGATACTAGTACTTCACATGATCTTGATTCTATGCCTTATACAACCCAGGATTGTATTAGTTTTTTTGGCTTTGGCTGCTGCTGCACACTGCTGGCTCATCTTCAAGTGATCATCCACTAGAACTCCAAGGTCCCTCTCACAGTTACTGTTTTTGAGTCTAATCTGTACTTATCTTTGACCCCACCGCCACAGTGATGCAGTGGTTAGTACTGCAGGCTACTTCTGCTGACTGCCGGCTGCCTACAATTTGGCAGTTCAAATGTCACCAGGCTCAAGGTTGACTCAGCCTTCCATCCTTCCGAGGTCATTAAAATGAAGACCCAGATTATTGGGAACATTATCCTGACTGTGCAAACCACTTAAAGACAACTGTAAAGCACTGTGAAGCAGTATCTAAGTCTAAATACTATGCTATTTTTCCTGCCTAAATGTAAAACTTTGCTTTTCTCCACATTGAAATTCCTTTTGTTGTATAGGGCCATTGTTCAAGTTTGTCAAGATCTTTTTGGATCCTGAGCTTGTCTTCTGGGATGTTGGCTATTCCTGCCAGTTCAGTGTCATCTGCAAATTTGATGAGTTCCCCTTTTATTCCCTCATCTAAGTCATTTATGAAGATATTGAAGAATACTGGGCCTAAGACGGAGCCTTGTGGTACCCCACTGCTTATTTCTTTCCATGTGGATGTAGTATCATTAAGGACTACTTGTTGAATATGGTTAGCCAGCTACAAATCCATCTGATGGTGATGTTGTCTATTCCACAGGTTGTGGTCTACTTTGTCAAATGCCTTACTGAAATCAAAGTATACTATGTCCACAGCATTTCACTGGTCTACTAATTTAGTACTTTTTCAAAGAATGAAATAAGATTGGTTTGGCATGACCTTTTTTAACAAACCTGTGCTGGCTACTAGTTATAACTTTATTTGCTTCTAGTAGTTCTCAGATCTTTTCCAGAATCTTCCCAGATATTGATGTTAGACTGATTGGTCTGTAGTTTCCTAGGTCTGTTTTTTCCCCTTTCTTGAAGATGGGAACCACATCAGCCCTTTTCCAATTCTCAGGTGCTTCCCCGGTGCTCCAGGATTTTTGAAAGATATGGTACAATGGTTCTGAAATAACACCTGCAAGCTCCTTCAGAACTCTGGGATGTAATCTGCCAGGTCCCAGTGATTTATATTTGTCAAGGTCAGATAGATCTTCACTTACCATTTTCTTGTTTATTTTAATTTTTTATTTCTAGTTTATCTTTTACAGTAGGGTTTTTTTTTTAATTCCATGGAATGGAATTATTCCAGGGGGGAAATAGTTGGGAGCAGATTCAAAAGATAAGTGAGAGCAAGGACTAATAAGGGAAAAACAAGATTCTGGATTTCAAAAGAGCACAATCAAAAGATGGAAATGGAAAGAACAAAATACTTTCAAAGGCAGGATATACTCAAATAGGAGGCAAGAAAATGCAAATAGTAGGAAAAACATATGTAAGTAAGCAACAGATTGGTCTTTCATATTCATATTTTTTTAAAATGAAATATCTTACTTTTTTATATGGATATAGAATAATTACAAAGAATAAGAAGCCAAAGTAATAATAAATGGGTTTTTATCCCAAAAATATATCATAATAAAGGAGACAGTGAGTCAGTCTCCTCTTTATTTATTTTTTTCTATTAGAGCTTTTGGCAAAGATATGCCAGAAATTTTCGGAATTAAATTAGCAACTGAAGAACATAAACTAAAATTGTACAATTATAATGTTATGCTTACAGTTACCCAGCCAAAGGTCTCTTTAGAATCAATAACCTAATATATACACCAGTATGGTTTGGTGTCAGGATATCAAATCAACAAGGACAACTCTCAAATGTTGATATGGAACTTAACTGAAGGAAGACGAGCAATATGTGTATCAAACAGCAAAGTCTAATACTAAATAGGTTAGCTATTTGGGAATCATCTTCACAATTGTCTTTATTAAAATAAAGATTCTACCAAGACTTGATTTTCTGTCTAAATGATTCCAATAAAAACTGAAAACAAGAAATTAAATGATTGGTACAGGAAAATAATTTTACCTATTTTATATGGTGCAACAAAAGAATCAAATTTAAGATATTGTAGGATTAGAAAAATGAGGCAGCCTGGAGCCCAAACTACAAATTGTACCAGTAAGCTAGTTGTCCAACTTGGAATATATCACTGTATGATTTGGTCACTTTTACTGAGAGAGCTGCATTCACAGATGGACTGCATAAATATCTTTGTATGATGTAAACAGAATCATCTTATGAGGTAAAAAAAAGTATTAGAAGTATGGGATAAACACAAAAAATAATCAGTCCATATTTATCATGTCACATCTCATTATTAAACAATTATTTTATGAAGAGGAAAGAACAAAGAAATGTACTCAATTAAGAGATAATCAATTGCATAGGTTGCGAGACTTATTATTATCAAGGCAAGATACAATCTTTTGAGACTTTCTCTTTGGAATATTCAAAACTACCCGATCAGTTTCAGTATCCTCAAATTGAAGGGTATTGAAAGTATCTTATCGAAAAACAAGGGAAATATTCAGAGAAGTGACTGAATTTGGAAACCTTTACACACAACTGTAACTGTAAATTACAATTTGTTCAGAAATTGAACAAATTAAAGTCTATATGATTAAATAAAGAATTTTGATAATAATTTATATGCAACAATGGGAATTTAAATGGATTACAAGCCATACCAAATGTTATACTTAGAGAAAACAAGTATAAGATGTTTTACTGCTGATACATTATTCCTGTCCTGTAATGACTGTTAAAATGGACCATTCTCTAAAAATGGCTGGAAATGTAAAAATCAAGTTGGGTCTTTCTTCCATATTTGGTGCAATGCTGCAAACTCAACAGTTTTGGAAAATTCTTTATAATAGAATGAAATACTGTAAATCTAAAAGTTGACTTTCCCTTCCTGCTATTTCTATATGAAATGTTTCTCAGCTCTATATTCCCACAAAGGACTTAGCTTTACAGAGTTACTCTATGCTTCCTATTGGAAAGTATACTTTCTTCTGCAGAAGAATCTATGCTAATTAAACTCTGGGAGACTGCCTCAATGTCCAAAATTAGCTCACATTTCGAAAGTAAATCTGACCCAGAATTTAATTCAATGAGGAAACCGCTTTTAGATTGTAAATCTAGATACAGGCTTGTCTTTAATGTCTTTAATTAGTCACGTAGAGATGACTGTAATTCTTAATATCATTTTATGATTTACATTGTGTTGACTATTGCTTTTGATATTCATAGATTTCTTGGATTTTAGAAATGTTTTAAAACAATATACTGTATTCAATTACTTAAACTATACTATTAATGAAATACTGGAATTTTTAACTTAATTCCATGATGCTTGAAAGTAAATGTTAAATTATACTATTGTGAATTACGTTATACAAGTAGTCCTCGAGTTACAACAGTTCACTTAGTGACCATTCAAATTTACAACGGCAATGAAAAAAGTGACATGACAACTTTTCAGTTATGACCTTTGTAGCATACCCATGATCATATGAACAAAATTCAGATGCTTGGCAATTGGTTCATACTTATGACCATTGCTGTATCCCAAGGTCATGTGATCACCTTTTCCGACCTTCTGACAAGCAACGTCAATGGGGAAGCCAGATTCACTTAACAGCCAGATTACTAACTTATCAACTTCAATTATTTTCTTAACAACTGTAGCAAGAATCGTGGCAAAATGGGGCAAAACAAATGTCTCAGTTAACAACAGAAATTTAGTGCTTAATTGTGTTCATAAGTCAAGGACCACCTGTATTTCTTTGTTAAATTTGCAGCCTATCTCAATGTGGGGCTACTCTAAGTGGCTTACAAAAATAAAAAGAGTGTAAATAAATCAGAAGTAAAACAATAGAACAATAAAATAAACAATGAGAATGCATCAATATGATAATAAAACAATGGACAGGGCAGAGAGCAGAGAGGGGGGAGGTGGAGTCTGCCATCAATCCAGCAGCATGGAACTCCTCTATTTGGTCCCCAGAACAACTTGCAGAGCCAAGTCTTCCACTCTTGTGGAAAGATAGGAAGGTGGGAACAGCTTACCCTAGAGCAACCCCGGGGCTGTGCATGCATGTGCGCCAGCCCATTGCTCACATGGCCTAGTTCCACTCCCCCCCCCTCCACCAGGCCACCAAGTCACAAAGGTTGGGGACCACTGCCCTAGAGGGTGTTCTGCCCCAGCCTTAGCAGAAGCAAGAAACAGACTCCTTGTCACGAAAAAACCCTATTTACCTCTTGTGAATTACTTGTATTCACCCACCGAGAGGTCCAAGCAATAGTCCTTCAAAGAGTTAATGGCAGCAACAGACCTTATCAGTTCCTTGCGATAATTGCAAGGCCGTGAGCTCCCAGCCAAAAGGCTGCAATTTAAGTTCTGGCAAGTAGTCTTTATGGCACGAAACACAATGAGCAAAATCTTCAGAAAGACGAACTGTTGTCTGCTACGACAACCATTCCCCTTTCCTTCTATTTATTCTCCAGCCAGGACGGGGGGCCATTCAACGCCCATGTGTGCTTTGTTTCCCTAGTCAACTCCTTGATCCCCATTGTTCCCCTTTCCTAACAGCTGTGCACTTATGTGCATCTGGAACAGGCCCCAGCTGTTCTTCCTCCTCACTCATATCAGCCTCCAAAGGCAGCTGCCTCTCCAGTGGCTGGGCAATGTCTGACGGTCCTGGCTCTATCTTTGCATCTGACACAGAACATCCACCAGAGCCTTCCCCAGACTCCAGAACTGGCCCAAGTTCCTCCCCAACCTCATTGTCTGATTCTGCTGCCAGCTCTGCTAGCAACTAGCAGGACACAACAGAAGGTAGGATGTTCCAAAGGGGGGATGCTGCAGCAGAGGAGGTTCTTCATCTGGATCCTGACAGTTGAAGTTATTTGACCAACAGGATCCACAGAAGGTGCTCTCTGCTAGCATAAATAGGACAGGATGAGATGGTTCATTAGGTAGCCTGGACCTATGCCATTAAGGGCTTTAAAGTTCATAACAAATACTTTGAACTGCACTCAGAAGCAGATTGGTAGCCTGTGTAGTTTGCAGAGCAGAGGTGTAATATGAGCCATCGTAGGGGCTTCAGATGCTCTCACTGCCACACTTTGCACCACTGAAGCTTCTGAATTGATTTCAAGGATAGCCCCATGTGAAGCATATTGCAGTAGTCCAGACAAGAGATGGCTAGGGCTTGAGTAACTGAGTGCAGGCAGTTATGATCCAGAAAAGGTTGTAGCTGGTACACAAACTGAATCTGTGTAAACGCTCTTCTGATCACACACCCCATCTGCTCTTTGAGCAGGAGTTGTAAATCCAAGAGAATCCCTAAGTTGCGAACTGGATCTGAATGGGGTAGTGCAACCTGATCCAGAACTATGGATGATAAAAACTTGGATCCTGAGATTTCATGCACTCAAAGCCACTCAGTCTTTCCAGGATTCAGTCGAAATCTGTTGTCGCCCATCCAGGTCACTACAGCCTCCAGACAGATATCATCCACGAGTGCAATAAGGGCTGTCTCTGTCCATAGTGGGCCTGAATCTGGATTGGAAGGGACCTAGGAAGTCCATTTCATCCAGAGCTGATGAGCTACCAAAAAGGGAAGACTGTTCAGGCAGGTGAGTGATGGTTGTTTAAGGCAAGGAGGAACAGGGCCTCCTGAAAAGGTTCAGGGGAGGCTCCTGAAAAGGTCCCCTCTTGCACTGAGGAATTTATCACTGCATGAACCCACCTGCTGGTCACCATCCTGGAGGCTTTCACCTGCCAGGAAGAACAAGGGTCTAAATGACAGGTGGTTGCCTTAACAGCACAGAGATCCCCATCCACTTCCTTATATCCAATAGGGTCAAATTGTTCCCAAATTACTAGGCAACAAGTCTCAATAAGCATCTCATATGGACTTGTATCTGTTCTGACCCAAGCCTTGTTCAAATTAAACAGCACACGGTGTGGAAAAACAAAGCTTTTTTAATACGGAGCTGCAAATTCCTTGCATTTCCAGCCAAGACTCACTTAGTTCTAATTGTCCAAGATAAGAGTAAAGTTGTGAAAGGCTGCCAAGAACTGAAGCCCCAATTACTGAAAGCTATCAGCCAACAGGAATTTACAGAAACACCAACTGTAATTCACAGGGCTACAACGAGGGATCTGTGTCCAAAAAACATCTTTGCTTCCTGCAAAGAATGCAACTCCGAGGGCTGGTTTTTATCCCTTAGGGGAGGAGCCATCACCTCCCAGTCTTACTCCCGAATGGCCCTTGCTTCTTCAGCTGCTCTCTCCTTCGAGCAGCCCTGCGCACACACGCACTGGGCACAGGCTTCCCGGAGTCCTCTGCATCACTGCTGCCAGACTCCAACAGCTCAGATGGCAGCACCCCACTCTCTGATTGTCCAGGACCCTTGTCCAAGTCCTGTCCAGGTTCCCTGACTGGTACCCCTTCGTCCTCGCTGTCAGAGACCTCTGCCATTCGCACCTGCTGCCGGCTAACCACAACAGTATCCATCTGAACATGCAAAAGTTCTAACAGGGAAGAAATCCATATGATTTTATCTGACAGGTGTTCAACATGTTGTTCTGCATTACCCTGAAGAAGATTGCCTGAGCCTCCCTGGACTAGAAGGGACTGGGGGATTGGGAACAAGGCCAATGGGTGACACTCTGTGGATGCAATAATAGCAGAGAATTAAAGTCGTTCGCTACTTTTATCGCCATGGAATAGGCTTTATAAGTGTCTCTACAAGGCATCCAGTTGGAGTTATACTAAGCAAGTGTTATAGAACAGCCACATCTGCCTTCTACAACAGTGTTCCCCAACCCCCAGGCCGTGGACCGGTACCGGGCCGTGAACCAAACGGTACTGGGCCGCCTGAGGAACTTTAAATAATTTCACTGTGGGTCCTCCCGCCTCCTGATTGGCTGAAAGGCAAACCCCACGC
>JAOYMU010000098.1:1466506-1476711 GCA_025802295.1 Psammodynastes pulverulentus
CTATGCTGGCTGGGGAACTCTGGGAGTTGAAGTCCACAAGTCTTAAAGCTGACAAGTTTGCCCACCCCTGCTTTAGACCCACATTCCTGACTTCTGATTCTCCAGGAGCCCTCTCAGGCCCTGCTTAATTGCTTGTGATCTCACAGTCTTAACTCCTCCTGCCATACAGCTCAGACTTGATGTTATGAGATGTTCAACTATCCCCCAAATTGAAGGAATCCTTTGTGGGCATCTTTTGGCTCAAATCAAGAACTCAAAAGGACTTTAGGCTAGATGAAGAGACAGCTTTAAGAAGCTTGCCATTGTGGGCAGAAGTGTTTAGAGAGTGGTGGTATTTTGCTGGAAAAGAATACAGGTAATGAAAGAGCTCTTTTGGGGAGGATTACGGGACTTCCCTTTTTTATTTATTAAGCTATCCCTATTTGAATAAAAGTTGTAGTGGTGAAGGCACTGCTTTAAATCCAGCCCTCTTCTGTCTGTTTAGCTCTTCAAGGAGTGGGTTCAGAGCAGTCATGTGCCAAGCTGTATTATGTGCCGACAAGACTTGGAGCCTAATTGTAAAATTAAAGCTTTCTCTTAGAATTATATGACTGGATAGCATTCCAGAGATTTTAGAATAACAAAGTACTCTTGCTGATTGTATTTTAGAGGCTCTGTCAGTGTTTCTCAACCTTGGCAGCTTTAAGATGGGTGGTCTTCAGAATACCCCAGTCAGCACGGCGGAATTGTGTCATTTAGTGATGGAATTGCCAATCCCAATTGAAGTCGTTAAGTGAGGAATACCAATGATTGTTGCCCATTCTGTAAGAGGAGACTGATGATGATGACAACATTGATGATGACAACGATGATGATTTCCCCGTGTGCCTGTCACAGCTCAGGTGTTCCCAGAAGAGAGGCACAGGCTGTGGAGGCAAAGGGGTGGGATAAAAAAAAAGCCCAGAGGTCTAAATTTGCTAGCCCTCTGAGAAGGAAGGAGTGGAACTACTTTGCATATTAAGCAAGAGAAAAAAGGATGAAAGGAGCTGGATTAGCTGAAGGTTTAAAAATATTTAAAAGGATTTATGAGCAAAGAATGGGAACAGGATATCTTGTGAGCAATAATAATGTTTAAGAAGCTTGATTTCAGTTCAGGTAAAAGGCAGACTTTAGAATAAACTTTCTAGGAAAATCATGACTCTTTTTGTTGAATTTTCAAGTAAAGGGCAGGCAAGCCATCATCCAATGGTCAGCAGCAAACAATTATACAGCTTGGGTTTTGAGTGGGGCTGCTGTTTTAACTTTGGGAGTTGAAGTTGAATGCTACAAGTTTGCTTTCTAATCTTTGTATACTCAGAATCACTTGTGTGACATGGGTGGCCATACAAATCGTATACATAAATAGATAAAATGAATTATGGGTTTTAAAAAAATGAATAATATAGAATTAGCTGTGTATTCATTTGCAGCAAATAGTTACTTAGTACATGTACTTACTCTGAAGTAAGAAAGATAATATCAGCAATCTAGCTTGACTGCTAATGACCTAATGCAAATGTATATATCAATGCTGTAATCACAACATGGATATCATGGCAGTCCATAGGTCTGTGGTGGGCAAAAACTATTGGAAATAGACTGTGATACTATTGGTGGGTGAAAAGGAACAAGAACTGAATGGTTCATCCTAATATTTTCCTCCACTGTCCTTTATTATTAGTCCTTTACTATTAGTATTATCTGTCCTTTATTATTAGTAATCAATTAATAATATTAGTAATTATCTGTCTTTTATTAGTAGTAATCAATTTTTAGTAGGGGCCTTTCTTTTTCCATGTTCTTAGTCCTACATAGAACTGGATTCTTCTTTGCAAGATGGCTGTGCCCATTTTTGCCTGTATTTTGGCTTGCATGGTGGTTTTTATATATTGCTAGTTCTCCTAACCGTCTCCCTTTGGAATTCGTTTGATGTTCTTGTAATTTTTTTATGCTGTACATATTGTCTGCTGTCCTCATGTTTCTTTGTCTCAATTTCTCTCTTCTTTTGAGAGAATTTGATTAATGATATGTTTGCCACCTTTTGGGGGAATTTAACATTCTGGCTGAGGTACAGCTCCCACATTCTTTTTCAATGATTCTTTTTGCCCCCCCCCCTCCACTTTTTAACCCACTTCCCTTTCCCAATATGACAAAACCAGATTTAGGGAGAGTTTTTCATCATACAGCTATTATTTTCTCTGTCTTGTTTTGTCATGATTTTCAGTCTTGATTCTTTGATCTCTCTGTTTAAAAAACTGGTTCCTTTTTTGTCTCTACCCTTAATTCTGAGGCCTTTTTCTGGAAAAGAGTCTAGCAACTCTGTTCTCTGCTCCGAACAGAGCCTTTTGTCTACTTGCAGGTGTTACTGAAGCTCAATGGAGGACTTCACTCGCTTGGGTTACTGCATTGTGGCTGGCAGCTTCGTAGCCTTCCAGTTCTCCTTCTCAGCCCTCAGCCCCCAGCTGTCCTTGTCCTTGAGCCCCAGCTACTCCAGCCTTCCTTCGGTCAAGCAGAATGAATGGAATTCCAGGTAGAGAGAGGCTCTGGTGGATGTGGCTGGACGAATGGTTGCGAGATTTGCCTTTCTCTCACCTTTCCACTGTAAGAATCTCCACGGAACTTGAGAGGTTATGTTCCACGCCTAGTGTACTTTGCACAGAATAGTTGCGTGTATATTGCAAGAGACATATTGTGTAGTTAGTGCTGCAATTATGGAATAACCCTTATTTGTTATCCTCCATAGATGTGTGTCTACTCTTCATGCAGTGATAGTCGGCCTCTTCTGCCTCTACATCCTTTGGTATGATGCTGCTGTAAATGCCAACCCCATCTGGTAAGAAATAACAGGCAATCGACTTGCATGCATGCCTCCTGGGGCACACATGTATAGATTTGGCAGCCTGCTCTCCCTGACAAGAGAGAGAAAGAGAGGGAGAGAGAAAGAGAGGAAGAAGTGGAGGTGCCCATGAGTATGATTGTTTTCATTGTGCTGAGAAGCACAATAACTGTTTTATGCTGAAAAAGAATAAGCCTTTGTTATACTTGGATTTTAGGATGCGAGGGGTGGAAATAGGGTCATTCCAGGCAAGAGGATCTGAACTGGCCTTGGCATTGGGCCTAAAAACGTGCAAACACTCCTGCTCACGTCATAATCGTGCCTTCCTTTAACCCCATTCCACATATGCTCCATAGAACTATGCCTCCTATTTCAATGAATGGGTTGAGCTGATAGGAAATTCTAAAGCTAAGAAGGCACTGATACCATTACTGTCTCTATCTATAGTACACTTTATCTTTCTGCTCTTTTTCACCAATTCCTGCTTGATTCCACTTGTCCAGTTTCCTTGTTGTTTGGCTTTGCACATGTCATAGCTGAAAGGCAAGGCACTCTAGATTCTGAACTCCTCATTCAAGATTTGGATGCAGAACACTCACAGACACAACTTGACTAGAGTGGCTATTTTAAAATGAAGTCTAACACAGTACACAGGTCAGAAACTATATGTTTGTGCTTCAGAATTTAAGTCTTGGCCATCTTCCTTTGTCTTCCCATCTCTTCAAGGTGGCTGAAGTTGAAAGATTGACCTAACAGTTTTTCAAGCCTGGGAAATAACAGCAACTTCACTCCTACCACCTATCACATTTTGCTGACAAATATCTTGGCCTTAAATTAGAATTTCATAGAAACATATTAATGCCTCTGTTTATAATCTCTTGTGGATTACCATTACCATCATGGGTATTTTGAGTTAAAGATTTATTTTCTAACTTGAAAACTGAGGTGCAAATTATGAGGTATCTCAAATAACAGAACTAACCATATGGTGGTTCAGAACCATATTATTACTAAACATGAGAACAAAGAAAGAACACAGGTGGTTGAATCTAGGAGAAGGAAGAAACAATACAGTTTTATAATTCCAAATCTAATAACTATATGATAATTTATTACTGCATCATTTACAATAATTCTATAGAGTAGGACACTATTTAATTTTATCAGGATTTTATGCTCCTACTTTATACTGGGGAGGGAATAAAACAGAATAATGAAAGCAGTATTGTATCATTGTGAAAGAAACATTGCAAGTTTTGTTTTGTATGTCATAGTCACCCACATACAAAAAAACCAGAGCTTCCAGCACAATGCTTGTGTCATTCTGATAAATGCAACAAGCTGCTTTGCATGCTGCTTTTGTATGTGTGTAGGGGCTGTATGAGTGTATATGTACATGTATGTGCATGTGCATATACATATATGTAAGTTTATGTATATGTGTGTGGGTGTACATATAAATTATATATGTATCAGTTTAGCAACACTGAAAAATATTGGCCCAGAGATAGGCTGGTTGATGCTAGAATAAATTCTGAATGACTAGGGTGGAAATGACTTAAAAGTCCTTTTTCAAAATGCCACATGATGTTGCCTGATGGAGGTTGGGGAAAATGGGCATCCAATGAATTAGAAATGGGGTTCCTCTCTCAATACCAGATCTTTGTCTTTTGACCTTGTCTCCATTCATTCATTCTTGTAGGGGAGATCCTTGGTTGGTCAAACTGAACGTAGCTGTCACCTGTGGCTATCTGCTCTATGGTAAGTACCACACCATTGGGTTTCACAAGGTAGGTTAGAGGATTTGTTTTATTATTTTATTTTATTCATTAAATTTATATTTTGCCCATTTCACTGCAGGAGTGACTTTCAAGGCAGCATTCAGATTTGCTGTGAAGATTTTCCTTAACATATAATGATCATCTTTGTTAATATGTTTGTCTTTTCCCTGCCTTCCTCTCAGCCAATACTACTGGGAATACCTCCTACATGAGATCCATTACAGTACACAAGTAGTTATTATTCCACTAAGATATTTCCAGTAGCTTATATCCAAAGAAATTAAATTAAAGCAAGACTGCTAGGAGCTCCCTCCTTTTCTTTTATCATGATGCAGTGAGATGGAGGACTCCTTAGAAAGGAGAAAACTTTGCAAGGGATTGCAATAACTGAGGCCAGTTGAGGCTGTGTAGTCAGCTTACTGAGGGGTTGGTTATTGTTGCACTTTTCCTTTCAATCATTTTGCCCCAAACTGCTTTGAACAACTTTTCAGCTTGACAGAAAGCCAAGTTTTCAAGTGGGATCCAGATGTCTAAATAAAGATGAACAAATCTACCACTACCCCATGATACGCTCAAATGTTGTAATGCCTTTCGTTCCATTGTCTTCCTTTAAACCAGTGCCACTGGGGATATCTTGTAATGTGACCCATTATAGGAAATGTACATTGGACGTTTTTCTGAAAGTGGCTGAATTTGACCATTAAAGAGGAGCAATTGGATTAGACTCGGAAGAACTTGATTTGATATCCTGTTTCTTATTTTATTTTTGATCCATTACTACAATTTTAAAAAAATGCATACTGTTTATAGACCACAAGAAACATATAAGCAAATAAACAAAACAATAAATTGGTCATGTAGGAGGTAAGAAAAAATAAGTCAGTTTTTATTTGATGTTTGCAATGTGTGTGTGTGTGTTTGTGACACATTTTTCAGCTATAGAAGAATTTCAAGTCCCCTCTGCAATACACACACACACACACAAATTAGTATTATACACACATACACACACAAATTAAAATGGCCATATAAATAATACATGAAACCAGATGAAAAATAACTATTAATTCCCTAGTTCTACAATATTTGCTCACATGCCTCTAGTCGTTAAACAGTCACATTGGTAGCATTAAAGCCAACCATTTATATCCACATCTTTTTTGTGTCATATGAGGTACTTTCCTACCCCACTTCTCGGAATGACGAGTAGTTGTAATATTATAATATTGGTTGAGGCACTTGTGCTTTATCATTAAAACTGGGGCAGGTTTTCAACTCAACTCTTGCCTGCCAGACTTAAAGACTCTGCTAGGGCATCAGGCTCTGTGGTCTGTAGAGATGCTGCTTTTCTGAAGGCCCTTAAAACATAGTATTGCAACAGGCCTGGGAACCACAAATGGAGATGAAGCCAATCAAGTGGCTGATTTGAGTGTGTTGTTGCAAACATGGGGAGGGGAGTTTGTTATGAATTTTTGTAATGAAGTGGATTTTTAAAATGTTTTAAAATGTTTGATAATTGATAGCTAATTGGCTTAAAATTTTAAAAATCCATCACATGGAGCCACCTATGAATGAATTGAGCAGCTATATTAATTTGTTAAATAATAAATAAATAAATGTGTGGGGTATGTGAATATGGAGGTTAGTTAGTGTCAAAAGTGAGTACTGGTGCAAGTGATATTAGCTGCAATTGCCTACCAAATTAACTATCAGACAGGATTTAAAAAAAATGCTAGAAGAATCTGAGGTGATTTCAATCCTTTTCCAGAGAAAATCCAATTCCTATAAAAATGGGGCCAGGGCCATGAGAATTGATCCTGCTCCTCTATGCTCCCTGTTTTCGATGCCAAAGAAGGCTGGCACAGATTACAAGGCCAACTTTTAACCACTTTGAGAGAAGACATTGAGTCTGATCATGGTTCGTGCAAAGGACCTTTCCCCCAGTGTCTGCTCTGAGAAATTATTTTCCTTTCAGGAGTTTCAGCCTTTTTTTTCCTCATTCACTTTGGGCTGGGATTAGTCTGTTGCCCAGCTGCATTCCAAGGGCTCTTTTTTTCTGTGATCTTCTGAGGTTGGTTTTGACTGGATCTTTCCAGTGAGGTTTTGATCTCATGTGTTCAATTAGCTGATGAGATCTACTTCCTCAAACAGGGACTCTCTGTGTTAAAGCAAATTTCTCCTCCCCTTCCCTCTGGTTTGTTTGGGGAAGTTTAATTAGTTGAAATTATTTACTCAGAGGAATCAGTGGATTGCTGAGTTCCTGTTAAGGTCTCTTATGAAAGGATTGGGGGACAGATGGATGACATGTAAGATGTTTGCCAATGAAGGGCATTTTGTATGCAGAATATTGATTATTCATGAGTAGATGATCTCAATGTTCAGACTGCCAGTGTTTGCCATAAAAAAAAAGAGAGAAAGAAATTAGGAGTCAAATCTTTTCTATCCACATTTCGAAAAGCCTCAACTGTCCTACCCGTCAATGACTACTTCAGCTTTAACCACAACAATACAAGAACACACAATAGATACAAACTCAAGGTAAACCGCACCAAACTTGATTGCAGGAAATACGACTTCAGCAACAAAGTGGTCAATGTCTGGAATAAAGTACCTGACTCTGTGGTTTCTTCCCCAAACCCCAAAAACTTTAACCTTAAACTGTCTACTATTGACCTCACCCCTTTCTTAAGAGATCTGTAAGGGTGTGCATAAGTGCACCAGTGTGCCTACCATCCCTGTCCTAATGTTATTGCTTATTTGTATTCATTTCATATATTCATAATTATGTTTATACTTATATCTATTATCCAATGTATGCTTGACAAAAATAAACAAATAAAAACAAGTGCCCTAAAGTTTACTGGACCATTGTAGGGTGTTCCTTTCCCCTAGTACCAAGGACAGCACCATACAGGATTGAGTTGACAATGTTTTCTCAATAACTCACAATACTTTGTGTTCTAAGAATTCAGGCAATAGTTGTAGTTGTTCCTTACTTTAAGTAAAAATTCATTTCATTATACAAAAAGTACAACTTTTGATCCAAAATATGTAAAAGTAAAGTGGTTAAAAAGAGAGGATGTAGATTTAATTCAAAAGTAGTCACAATTTTGTGATAAAGGAAGTCTTCAATTTACAACTATAAATTGAGCCCAGAATTTTAGTTGTAAGTCACTGTGGTCATGTATCAAGTTACTACATGAACTGACTCTGTTTTATGATTGTTTTTATACTGGTTGTTAAGCAAATCATGTGATTATAAATCCAAATCCGACTTATCCAATGGGTGCTTTTGCTGGAAAGCAGCAAAAAAAGTTGCAGAATGTGTCACGTGACTTTGGGACACTACAGCTGGTTGTAATGTGAGCTGGTTGTGATTGTTATGGTCCACTGGGGGCCTGCGCAGCTGGCTGCAGAGTCTGACAGTGAAGAGGTTGTGGAGACTGAGGAAGGCTCGAGTGAGGGCTCTGCGTCCGATGCAGAGATGGGGCCAGGGCCATCTGGGAGTTATGTGTGGATTCCAGAGCTTCCAGATTCTGACATAAGTGAGGCAGAGGAACAGGCTCCCCCTGTTATCAGTGCGTGCATGCGCAGAGTTGCCAAAAGGCAAGAACAGTTGGGATTGAAAGGGTGACTCAGGAATAAGGCTCGGAGATGATTGGCCCCTCCCATAAGACATAAAAGGAGGAGAAAAGGCACAGAAGCCTCTGCAGGAAGCAACGTTGTTTATTCAATTCGATTTGTACTCTGAAGCTGAGTGTGTGTTGTTGGGACTCCAGTTGGTTTTGCACAAACTAATTGGCACGTAGGTCGTTGGCAGCCATTCAAGTAAGATAAAGGTTTATTAGCTTGTTCTTGAAAAACTGTGGCAGACTGCTCTTATTTTGGCACTGTTTTGGACTTATTAAGGGCTGTGAATGATTATAATTCACAGCTGTGAGAATAAAGAGGTTTTGGGGACTTAATTGAGTGTGTGTTGATGTCTCAGGAAACCTAGGTCAGAACAGTGAAATGCAACCATGTGACCACAGGAATGGTACAGTAGCCATAATTTGAGGATAGGTTGTGACTTCCGGCTGTACTTCCATCGCCTTTGGAGCGAGGTCCGCGATTGTCAGAGGGTCCCAATCGGGACCAGAACCACCCTGCAGGGGTGGTGAAGAAAGGGGGACCACCTGACAGGTAAAGGAGAGCCACATTTCTCCTCTCTGGCATGGAAATTCCCCTCATCCAAAGATGAGCTGTAGTGGCAGTCAAAATGGCTGGCATGAAGACAGGAGCAGTCCAGCAGACTGCAGGAGCTGAGAGTCAGTGAATGGTGTATGAACTGGGTGAAAATACTTCTGAACTACAAAGATAACCCATATAAAAATAAGAGGAAAGAGAATTTATAAAGATTGGGACTGGCAGAGATTTTAAAATTAGAGAAGAATTTGGAGAACGCAAAGAATTTAATTTCAAAAATATAAATGGAAGGGAAATAACTCAAATAGGAAAATTTTACAAAAAAGAATATATAAAAACTGGAATTGGTGGCTGCACAGGATTTGGCAGTGGATAGGCATTACTTAAAATGCTGTAACTGACTGTGGAAAAAAGAACATAATAGCTAATATTTTAAAACGTTGGCAAATTTGATGAAAGATTAAAGAAATGGGGGGGAAAGGTGGAAAGTAAAAACTGATATAAGAGCGCCATTTGCTGTTAAAAGAAAAATTTTGTAGATCCTTGAAGTTTTAGGACCTAATTAAAGAAGAAATTAAAGGAAAATAGAGGAACTGTATTGTTATAAGACCCCAGAAAACTGGAATATTGAATTTAAATTGGTGGAGGAATATATGAAGATATCCCCTTGGATTTGTGAAAGGAATAGACTGATTGAGATACAAAGACTTTAGGCTGAAGAGGGGAAGGATAAGGATTCCACATGAAGGGATGTTTTATTAGTTAAGATATATGATGATTAACTTGGATAAATCTGGAATTAATATTTTATTATTGAACTAGTATTAAAGATATATAAACTGTTAATTAGAATAAATATAAGGCCTAATATTTTAATTGGAATAAATATGAAAATAAGATCTTATTATACAATTATTATTTGAGATTTATAATAGCTAATGGAATATATATGAAAATTAATATATTATAAGGGAAGGAATGTCATGTGGAATTCGATGGAAAAAATATATATACATATAGTGTATGGTAAAAGATAAAAATAAGTATTGCCATTAGAATGTATAATTTGTTAAATGAAAATAAGATAGAAATTACAATTTGTGTATTTTAATGAGATCAGAGAGGGGGTTTGTCTTAAAATGTAACAGTGGCATAATTAATATTAAAAAGGGGGATAAATACTGGACAATATAGAATAAGATGAATTTGTGAATGATTAATTAAATGATATAATTTGTTAAATCTTGCAAATATGACTATTAAGAGAATATGTATAAAAATGATGACAATATTAAGAGGATAAAAATTGGGAGGGACTTCCGGCTTTCAGTGGCGACGGACGTCTGGTGGGATTTCTCTTGCCCCCAGCGCCCGAATCCAGCTGC
>JAOYMU010000098.1:1565980-1576843 GCA_025802295.1 Psammodynastes pulverulentus
GAAGTCTCTGTAGCCTCGGGAGGCCGAAAAATGGGCCTTCTGGAAATACTGGAAGTGTCACAACGGGCCCGTTTTTAACCTCCAGAGGCTTCCCTCGAGCCTCTGGGAGGGCAAAAATGGCCCCTCAAACGGGCCGAAAAATCAGCTGGGAGGTGCTCACATACGCAGAGCAGATTAGTTTGGCGACAGCTCACATGCCCTCACAAATGGCTCTGCGTGCCACCTGTGGCATGCGTGCCATAGGTTCGCCATCACTGTTATATTCTATAACCACTTTGGAAAGCACCTCATTGTACCATCTGGGTTTTCAGAAGGAAAGTTTCTCAGATAATTTGCAAACTTCCACATGCATTCAGCTCCCATCTGGAGTATTTTGCTGGGAATATTAAGTAAAGCACCCTCTTGGCACCAAATGTCTGCACATATAATGTAATTGAAATGGGGTTCCATATTCTCACTCTGCACCTTTGCTGGATTTGCTTCTTTCATGTTCCTTTTTATTTCTCAAAGGCAAAGCCCCATGCCTTTTACCGGTTACAAAAATGGTCTCCCACCATCCAAATGTGAAAGATGCCATTTTATTTCCTTTAAAATGGTGTACCATTACTTCCAATTAGTTTCTGGGAAGAATTCAGAAGTGCTGTTTTTGAACTTTAAAGCCGGGTGTCCTGGGGAAGTGCCTGTGGGCAGCTCCCTTGGTGTTCACCAGTCTCACTGCATTTCCTGACATCTCCCCTGCCCACCTGCGCTATTTTTTAAAGACCCTTTCTAATTAGTTGAAAAATGACAGGCTGAAAACAGTCCAGTATTATTTTTATCTCCCAGTAGGCCTGTGGGCAACCGTAGGCATTTTCAGAAAAAGATGGGCAGCTGCAATCCAATTCTTTGTTTTTTCTACCCAGAAAAAAGAAGTTTCCCAAAGGAGTAGAAAAGTTATATCTCAGTAGTTTTGCCTTCTGATAAACGTCTGCTTTTTGACTGGCTGTGCCTACCTTGGCAGTTACTTTGTCACTGTTTGCAATATAGTATTCTACATGTTTGGATGACTTTGAATCAGAGAAACTAGTAGCCTAGAACAATAAGGTTGTTACAAGATCAAATGTAGAAAGAGCAGAACAAATGCCATTCGTTTGAATCTGAATTGAATCTGAATTTCTTAATGGGAAATATCCAAATAACAGAATTGGAAGGGACCTTGGAAATCTTCCAGTCCAATCCCCTGCTCAAGCAGGATTCCCTATACCATTCCAGACAAAAGGTTACCCAATCTTTTCTTAAAAACTTCCAGTGATGGAGCACTCACAACTTCTGAAGGCAAGTTGTTCCACTGATTAATTGTTCTCACTGTCAGGAAATTTCTCCTTAGTTCTACAGTAGGTTAGATCTCTCCTTGATTAGTTTCCATCTGTTACTTCTTGTCCTGCCTTCAGGTGCTTTGGAGAATAGGTTGATACCCCTCCTTCTTTGTGACAGCCCCTTAGATATCAGAAGATTGCTATCATGTCATCCCAGTCCTTCTCTTTGTTAAACATACTCAGTTCCTGGAACTGTTCATTGTATGTTTTGGCCTCCAGCCTCCTAATCATCTTTGTTGTTCTATGCACTCTTTCTAGAGTTTTGTCTTTTTTTGTATCATAGTGACCAAAACTGGATGGTATTTTCGTTCTATACCTGTGCATTTGAGGTTTTTTGATCAAGTGTAAAATTTTAACTTTTCTCACAATTAAATTGCATTTTTATGGATAAAATCCATAATCTTTCTGGATCTTGAACCTATCTTATAAAGTATTGGCTATTCCCCACCAGTTTAGTGTCATCTGCAAATTTGATGAGTTCCCCTTCTTATCTCCTCATCTTAACCATTTATGAAGATGTTAAAGAGTACTGGGCCGGAGACAAAATTGCCTTTCAGGGAACAATTGCTCTTTACAAGGCAAGCAATTGCTTGTGGAATATTGGTGTGAATAGTGTTAGATCGGGTTGTATTGAGAGGCAGGACAAGGCTCTATAGGTAGAACTGCTTTATTTAAGTCGCGGAACACAAGCGGCAAAGCACCGGTTTATATACGGAGCTGTCCAAACCTTCAGCCACTGACAGGGCTTCGATTTTCCCGCTGCGCGGTTTAGCCAATGAGCGGTGTCCGCTAACGGACCCCACTCATTGGCTCAGGCCTTATATGTAACACCCCTCCCCTATTGGTTGTAGCATACCCAATCCCCAGTCATCTTCTTTATGTAGTCCCTTAGGTAGGCGGGACTACGAGGGGCGCGACTGGACCTGCGCGGTTCAATTGTTCCTGCGGCATCGACCTGTTCGGACGGGGCCTATGTTGCTCTGGACTCCCCCCGGGGAACCTCCTGGAATGTTCTCTGGGCATTGGTTGAGTCCGTGGAGCCCGAGGGCCCAGAAATACTCCACGGGACAACCTCGTCTAACAGTAGGGTCCCCCCCGTTCTTTCCGGACTTAAATCCCTCCTGGAATGGAGTTGGTGTGTGTGTGTGTGTGTGTGTGTGTGTGTGTGTGTGTGTGTGTTGTGAGGATGTGTCATTGTGTAGGGTCAGATTTTCACTGTCTTGTCGGGCTTCCCCTCCTGCTTCCCCTCCTGCTTCCCTGTTTTGTTCTACTTGACCCACCCTCCTCTGGAGCTGGTCGATGTGCCGGCTCTGGAGCTGCCCGTCGTTGGTCTCTACCCTGTAGGACTGGGGTCCGACGGTTCTCATGACTGTGGCGGGAATCCATGTGGGCCCTCCCGTGAAGTTCTTGGCGTACACTAGGTCGCCTATTGTGAAGTTGCGGGCCTCCCCCCCCCATTCCAGGGGACTGTCGTTGCAGTAGTTTGGGTGTAGTCAGTCGAGTGTGGATCTTAGGCGACAGCCCATGAGAAGTTTCGCTGGGCTCCGGCCTGTTGTCGCATGGGGCGTTATGTGCTGAATTAACAGCATGGTTGTCAGTTTCTTTTGCCAATTTCCTGGGCCCATTTTTTTTAATGTGTCCTTTGTGAACTGGACCATTCTTTCGGCCTGCCCGTTCGCCTGTGGGTGTGCGGGTGCTGATAAGGCATGCCTGATTCCCCTTTCCGCCAAGAACCCCTCAAACTGGGTTAACGTGAACTGGGGGCCATTGTCGGACACTATTACGTCCGGCAGCCCATGGGTCGTGAACAGCTTGTCTAGGGCCCTTGTTGTTGCCTCGGTCGTGGTGGTGTGCATTGTCACCACCTCCAACCATTTTGAATAGGCTTGCACGACAATGAGGAACACCTGCCCCTGGAATGGCCCCATGAAGTCGATGTGTAGTTGGCTCCACAGGTTGGCAGGTCTCTCCCATTTAAGTGGGATAGCTGCCGGGGGTGCTGGTCAGACCTCTTGACAGGGCTCTCACCTGGCTACCCACTCTTCCATGTCCCTATCCATTCCCGGCCACCACACGTAACTCCTTGCCAGTGCCTTCATGCATACCATCCCCGGGTACCCCTTGTGTAGTGCCCTTAACACCCATTGCCTTAGTTTTTCCGCTACCACCACCCTACCCCCCCATAGGAGGCACCCTTTTAGGGCTGACAGTTCGGCTTTCCTATTTAGGAATGGCTGCACTTCTGCGCCTGCGTCCCGCTCTGGCCAGCCTTTCCAAACCCAAGTCAAAATGCACACCAAAAGTTTGTCTTTCGCCGATTCCTCCGTGATTTCTTTCGACATCATCAGCAGTCATCCCAGGGTTTCCACTAGCAGCACGGAAGTTGATGGTGCCGGATCCTCCACTAATTCGGGCAGGGGACATCTGCTGAGTGTGTCGGCGTGGTCGATGTCCTTGCCTGGGCGGTAGGTGAGGGTGTTTTTGTACGCGGCAAGGAATATGGACCACCGGAGCATCCTGGGTGACAGTATTCCGGTGTTTGTTTGTCGCCGGCGAGGATTCCCAGCAGCGGCTTGTGATCCGTGACCAACTCGAACTTCCTGCCATATAGATACTCATGGAAACGCTTGACTCCGGCGATGGCGGCCAGCGCTTCCTTGTCTATCTGGCTATAGTTTCTTTCTGTTGTGGTTAATGTTTTTGAATAGAATGCGATAGGAGCTTCCCGGCCACTGGGCAGCTCGTGGCTCAAGACAGCACCCACTCCGTGAGGGGAGGCATAGCAGGTGAGGATCAGGGGAAGTGTTGTGCTATACTGGATGAGCACGGAGTCTGAGGTTAAAGCTTTTTTGATCTTTTCGAATGCGGCGGCCTCTGTTGCTGCCCACGTCCATTCGGTCCCCTTATCCAGCAATCTATGCAGAGGCTCCGCGATCGTCGCCTTCTGTGGTAGGAATATGTGGTAAAAGTTTAGGAGCCCTAAGAATGCTTGCAGCTCGGTCTTGTTAATGGGTACTGGCGCCTCTTGGATGGCCCTCAGCTTGCTGGGGGTTGGGTGGATTCCCGCTCCATCTATTTGGAACCCTAAAAACTCCACTTTGGGTATGGCTATCTGGCACTTATCCCTTTTTAGCCACAGTCCTGCTTCCTGGAACCTTTCTAGGACTGTTTCTAGTCTCTGAAACAGCTCTCCCCTGTCCTTAGCGGATACTAGGACATCATCGAAATATGGGACGACCCCCGGGATGCCTTGCAGCAGCCGTTCCATGATGCTTTGGAACAGGCCGGGGGCGATGCTGACCCCAAACTGTAAATGCCGGCACTTGAAAGCCCCCTTGTGGGTCACTATGGTTTGCACTTCCGCGGTTTCCTCATCCACTGGCAACTGCTGGTATGCCTGTGCCAGGTCGAGTTTCGCGAAAATCTTCCCGCGGCCCAGGGAATGGAGGAGGTGTTGCACCACTGATACCGGATATGCACTTTGCTGTAGCGCACGGTTCAGGGTACACTTATAGTCCGTGCAGACTCTCACGGATCCATGCACCTTAATCGGCGTCACAATAGGGGTTTTCCACTTGGCAAAGTCCACTGGTTCCAAAACCCCTTGAGCTACCAGCTTATCTAGCTGTTCTTCTATTTTGGGCTTAAGCGCAAAAGGTACCCGCCTCGCCTTTAAACGGATTGGGGCTATTTGGGGGTCTAGGCTAAAGGATATAGGGGTCCCCTTGTACTTGCTTAGTTTGCTGCTGAAGACCTCCTGGAATTTGTTCGCCAGGGCCACCACATCATCGTCTTGGGGTTGCTGGGCACTGCTACCCACCGCGTGTATGCCTGTGAGAGTGATTCCTAATGGTTGGAACCACTCTCTGCCCAGAAGGCTTGGAAGGTCGTGGTCAACGATGGTCAGGGGAAGTTTGCCCTCGAATGACCCGTAGTGTATTCTCAGCCGGGTTCTTCCCAGGATGGGTATGGTGCACCCTGGTAGTCCTTAATTATTATCTGCTGGGGCTTGAGATCTTCCCTCCTGGCAGCCGGTTTCAGCTTCTTGAGCTTTTTCCAGGATATGAGGGAGAGGAAAGCGCCGGAGTTGACCTCCATCTTGCATGGGGTCCTCTCAATGGTGACCCGTGTGGTGAACTGGCTGCTTGCGTCTGCGTCTGCAGCCCCCACGTGGGTTTGTGCATACCCCACAAAAGTGAAGTGTGCGTCTTCCTCCCGGTATTCGTCTCCTCGCCTGGACTTGTAGCTGCTGGGCTTCTTTACCGGTTTCCATTGCCGTGGGGGGGGGCTGTGCTTTGCTGCTTCCCTCTTGGTCGGTTGCCCCGCTCTGCAGACCTCGGCTATGTGTCCCCGCCAGTCACAGTGCCAGCAAATGGCCTCTTTAAACCGGCAGCTGGACCTCGGGTGCTTTCCGCCACAGCCCCTGCACAATTTGGTTGGTTTGCTCGCTTGGCCTTTCCCCCCCAGCATTTTATGGATACTTTTCCTTTCCTCTTCGCTCACCTCGGATTCGGATGATGTGGGTCGCCCTGGCTCGCCCTTGGTGGCATGTATCTTAGCCGCTCCCTTTATTCGGGCCACTGAGTTGTCCGATGCCTCGGCAGCCCGGGCTTCCTCCACGGCTTCTTTGAATGAAATGTCTCCCCATGCAAGAAGCCTCTTCTGCAGGGTTCTGTGCTTCATTCCCAGCACAATCCAGTCCCGAATCATTTCTTCAGTATTACTGAATTTGCAACCCTTAGCCAGCCTGCGGAGCGCGGCGATGTACTCGCTGGCCATTTCACTCTCCTTCTGTGTCCAGACATAGAAATCGTGTCGATGAGTCAGGTAGGATGGCGAAGGGTCAAAGTGGGCTTTCAGGGCCGCTCTCAGGTCGGTCCAGGACATGGTGGCCAGGTTGTCTTTCACCAGGGCCTCGGCCAGCTCGTATAGCTCAGGGTCACAGTATGTGAGGAACAGAGCCCTCTTCTTTCTGTCGGCGGACGCTTGCAGACCGTTGGCCTCAAGGTACATTTCAAACCGGCCGATGTATGATGACCATTTCACCTTTGTGGGGTATGCAATGGTAGCTGGCTTGTGGGTCATCTTGCGTGGCTGGTTTGTTGTTCCTTCCTCGAGATGGCTGCGGATTCATGCTGGGTGGTCGGTCTTGGGGGCTCTTGGCAAAGATTGCCGCACCTCGTGGTCTTCCTTTGATCTCTCTTACAATCCCACCTTTGTCGCCAGTGTTAGATCGGGTCGTATTGAGAGGCAGGACAAGGCTCTATAGGTAGAACTGCTTTATTTAAGTTGCGGAACACAAGCGGCAAAGCTGCGGCCAGCGCCGGTTTATATATGGTGCTGTCCAAACCTTCAGCCACTGACAGGGCTTCGATTTTCTCGCTGCGCGGTTTAGCCAATGAGCGGTGTCCGCTAACGGACCCCACTTGTTGGCTCAGGCCTCATATGTAACAAATAGGAAGCTTCCTCATCAAAGATATTCTATGTGTGGATGTTTGATGCACATTTTAGATGTTCAATTTTATGATATGATTTTTAATTTTTATTGTAACTGTTTTGTGGAATCCCTTGCAAATTCCAAAAGAGCCATGAACAAAAATGAATATAAACTAAAGAAAGAAAAGTAAGGGAAAAAGAGAAAAAAGTGAAAAGACAAAAGCACAAAAAGAAAAGATAAAAAAAGTAGAAAGAAAAAAAACTTCTTATATCCTTTCTGGCAAATACAAGAATGATTACAAAATTATCTCTTACTCTATGGTTAAGGCACTAACGCTGTCCAGGATTCTTATAGTTTATTAGACTCAGTTGTCACAGAGTCTTTCCTTGTGCCAGCAAATGTGTATTTGTGGTGGGTACGTTCTTAGTTGTATGCAATGGTTGTAATTTGGTTGAGCTTTCTTTATTTTTGTACGTTGTTGTTGACATCTGTCAACTCTGTCAACTCAGAGTTATATTATATAAAATAGGTGGCCATATGTGCATTTTAAATAAATAAATAAATACATACATACATACATACATACATACATACATACACATGTACATTTCTTTGAAAAAAAGTTGAACAATAATCTACCTTTTAAATGAGTGCCTACAAATTCCTAGCAAAGCCAGCCAATGAACAAGCCTACAGGGTTTTAAGGAAACCACAAATTTTCTTATGGTTTCAACTATGCTGCAGCCTTGCCAGAAATACATCAGTCTGGCTCTTACCCACTGCTGACATCATGGCAGGTGGTCCAGAGCTGGTTTCAAAATGATGCACTCTTTTTAGTAAACACTTAGAATTTATTCTCCCACTAAAGCACTCACATGGCTCCTACTGTGTTGGAATTATTATATATTTTAATTTGTGAACAAAATCACATTCCTAAAACAACTAATTTTAATTGTAAAAGATTTATTAAAAATAAAACTAATTTGATGTTACAATAGCTTTTATTCATAATTTTATGGAAAAAGTAAAAGTTAAGACACTATCCTGCTACAGTATCTAATGGAAAATCACTATTCTTTTTGAAATTTCACCTTATTCAGTGATGAGAAGAGTAAGGTCCTGCTCTTAGGCAGGAAAAACCAAATGCGCATGTACAGAATATTCAGTACCAGGCTGAATAGTAGTGCCTGTGAGTGGGATCTAGGTGTCCTTGGGGACCACTACTTAACGTTGAGCCAGCAGTGTGCCGCAACTGCCAAAAAAGCCAATGCAGTCCTATGCTGCATTAAGAAAGGGATAGCATCAAGATCACAAAAAATGATAATACCTGTCATGGCCCCATCAAATCCCAATTTGGAGGAGGAGTTAGGACCGGGAGTGTCCAACGGGGATGGCATGTCCCTTGGAATGTTTGGAGAAGCCTGGGGCTGAAGACCATGCTGTCCCAGGTCCCTCAGGCATTGGGGGAGGTGGCTGACCAGATTGAGAGCTGCCTGCCCACTACAGACAAGTGGGAGGATCGGCTGTAGACAGGCAGTGGTGCTGAGAGGGAGCAGATCCCCTCTGATGAGGAACAGTTGCTTCCTTCACTTGACCCAAGGGCATGGAGAGTAGAGCGGAGGCAAGCTCAAAGGAGGCCTGTGAGGTTGATTAGGAGAAGGTCGCCCAACTCCTCCTCACAAATAACACCTGGCTTGGGATGACCTAAGCAGAAGCTGAGGGGGGGGGGGAGATTGTCTTTATCAGGATCAATTATTTGCTTGGCATACACTCCCCTGGCTTTGGAAAAAAACTCAGCCTTGGCTCATGTTTCTGCTGTGCCTTACCTTTGCCTTGCAGACTGCCTTTTGCCTTGTGGACATGCCTTTGGCCTCATGGACTTGCCTTGCCCTTTAGACCTTGCCCTATGAGCTTGCACTTTGTATTTGGACTTTCTCTCTGTCTTTGCAAATTGGTTTTGGTGTTTAGTGGCTTTTGTTTGGGAGACTGTCAGTTGTCTTGAGAGAAGTGTAGAATGGAGTCTTACCAGCCATTGTAGGGCCGTTTGTTGTGTGGACTTTAACAGAGCAATAAAGGACTCAATCATAGCCTGGCTCTGCCTAAGCGATCTGGGTCATAACAATACCACTCTATACTGTACTAGTGAGACCACACTTGGAACATTGTGTCCAGTTCTAGTCACCATAACACAAAGCAATGCAGATGCCCTGGAAAGCATGCAGAGAAAAGCAACAATAAGATGAATAGTTAAGGGAATTACGTGTGTTTAGCCTAATGAAGAAGATTCAGGGTGACATGATAGCAATCTTTCAATAGTTGCCATTCAGTTGTCTTTTGGAAAAGCACCCTTGGGATAACCATGACCTGGATGATTGAGAATCTCCATAGACAGTCTTCCAATAATTGAGGGGCTGCACAGAGCAGAGGGATCAATTTATTCTCCAAAGCATGTGAGAGCAGGACAAGAAGCAATGGTTGGAAGCTTATCAGAAGGAGATCCAACCTGGAACCACGGAAGAATTTCCTAACAGAACAATCAAACAATGGAAGAGCTTGCCACCTGGAGTGCTCCATTGCTGGAGGTTTTCAAGAAGATTGGATGGACTTCCGGTGGCACTTCCGTCGAAGACGGGTCGGAGTCTGCGATCATGTGCAGTTTCGACTTGGGCCTAACCTGTTGGACGGTCCTGTATAGGACCGGAACCACCCTGGAGGGGTGGTGTGAAAAGGGAAAACCACTGGCTAGGTCGAGGGGAGCTGCATCTCCCCCTGGCTTGGAAAATTCCCCTCAAAGAGGGGCGCTGGTGGCAGTCTAAAATGGCTGTCTCAAAGTCGGGAAGCTATCTGGGAAACAAGATCATGCTGGAGCGGTAGAGGTGAACACTGTGTGACCAGACAAGGATTTTAAATAATAAAGGTAACCCCAGAAAAGGAAAGAAAAAAACTTTTTTTGTCTTTAATTGGAAAAGCTGCAAAATTGAGGAAAGAGACTAATAAGATTGTAACTGGCAATAAAGGATCGGGCATGGAATTATCTAATTAAAGAGGCATTGTAATTATTTAGGCATTTTTTGAATGCTGGAACTAGACAAATAAGCCCTAAAAGGAGGGGGGGAAAGGATTTTGAATTGTGGCGCAGAAGAGACTTTACATACCACCTGATGGTGAAGGAGACCTACTATTGGCTGGAAAGAACTGGTCTGTTTAAATTCTGACTTCAAAGCGGAAGGCTTTTTTCATACAAAGCAAAACCCTGTTTGTGGAATATAACTATTTTAAGAAAATAAAAAGTCTTGTGAAGACATTTGAGATTTGGTTGGCATGTGGTTTGGAGACTGCTTGGGAAAGAGTGGATTACAATTGGAAATTAAAGATCCCTGGGATAGATATGGAATATTACAAATTATAAGACAGAAGCAGATAAAAGCATTAATGAAAACAAAGTAAAAATGAATAAACTCTTCACGGAACTATGATTGGAATTATAAGATATGAAAGACATGTTAAAGGGATTTTCAGAAAAATGGAGTACCTTGGTGAGGGAGCTGATGATGGCAATGCAAACCACAGAACAAAGGAAATCAAAGGGGGAGGAGCGTAATGGAAACGAAACTAGCTTCAGAGAATGGAAGGCACAAAGATCAAAGAAGAAAAGCAAAAAGGCATTCAAAAATAAGATTTTAAAAGTGGCTGTGTTAAACAAAAAAGGGGGAAAAATGAATCAAGGGAAGGGGATCCAGAAGGAGTTGCAGAGGGATGCATATGGGAAGGGAGGTAACAAAACGAATATTTGGAGAAAGAAAAGAAGGGTATTAACTGGGAAAAGAAGGGGAAGGAAGAAAAAAGACCAAAAAAGGAAGGAAAAAGGGAAACAAATTAAGATGAGAAGGAACTATATAGCCAGGAGGATAAGAGATAATGGTTGAAAAGGGGAGGGAAGTGGGATTTCATACTAGAAGGTATTCATTGTATTAATTGTGTTATGAATTTGAAATTGATTAAATAGCATTAATGAAAATAATGAATTGTAGATGTAATAAAGGAAGTATGTTGTGTGAAATTCTAATAGAA
>JAOYMU010000098.1:1631044-1641483 GCA_025802295.1 Psammodynastes pulverulentus
GAACTTTTAATATTTTAACCCTAACCTTTTAATTTTTATTTTTCACTTTGTTCTTATTTGTGATTTTATATTACTATGTCTTTTACAGTATAAATCATCCAGAATCACTTAGAATGGTGTAGAAATGAATAAGTAAATAATGATATATTATCCCCAAAGGTCTAAGGCCCAAATTTAAGGTGATTAATTACTCAAACCATAGTTAAATATAATTGTAAGCTGCTTAGAGTCATCTCTAAGTGAGATGGGAGGTATATAAGTTTACTAAATAACTAAATTAATTAAATATAACATTTGTTCCTCTTAGACAAGAAATAAGATTTATTTGAAAATGGAAATATATGCTTCTAATAGCTGCATTAAATGGGTGACAGGAACCCACATTACCATGTTTTGTTCACATAGCAATAAATGCTATTCACAGTGATGGTCATTATTGCCTGAGCTCAGAGCACTAACATACAGAATTATGATTGCATTTCTCATTCTCCTTTTTTTCTTTGGTTTTCTTGACATTCTTGTCCTTTCCCATTTTATTCTATTTGTATATATGCTGCAGTAGGTTTTAACATAAACAACCCATTATATTCTACTTGAGATTAACATTTCAGCCCATCAAAAACAGCCATGATTGATATACACAGAACACATTAATATTCCTAAATGCATGCTCATTAGAATAAGCCACATTCTTTAAAAGGGTGACAGAGAGCTTCTGATACTATTTACAAGTCAACACTAGCAATGGGATGTAACCGGCACAGCTACCGTTTTGGGATCGTGTTTGCACACTGGTAAAATGTACGTGCGCTGCTTCCCAACCCCCAGCTGGGACTTGCAGTAACAAGCAACTTCAGAGGATAAAGCCCAGGTAAGAATCAGGGTGGATGAGAGGGCCCAACATAGCTCTTTTGCTTCCTGTTCCTCTCCACAGAATGGAGGCATCAGTTAACAACTGGATCACTGATCCAGGCAGACCTGGCTAGATCCCATCCCTGGTCAACACTCACAATTGTCAAAAACTGGTCTTTGCATGGGAATGAAAATGTTGGAGTTGAGGGCCTTCAGATGACAATATGGGCAGATCCATGCAAGGAGATGTCAGGAATACCCCAAGTCACTGAAATTCAGCACTTTCCCTGTCTTTCAATAAGATCATCCCCAAAATTAGGAACTAGCTTGACTTTTCCCTTAAAACTTCGTGTTGTCTAAGAGATCGTGCTGGAAGATGTCTTAAACTCTATAGAAACTTACTTTAGTTCACTGTATTCATAGATCGGATTGTGTTGGATTTGACACGGTATAACAATTACATTTTTTAGATAATGTTTAATAGCTTCATGTTTGCTACCTCGAGCTATTTGTTAAAACTAACAAAAGTGGGATACAAATAAATATCCTGCCTAACTTATTTTGTTTGTCTGAGTAAGGGTAGGGCTTTGTTTTGTTTTGTCAAATTTATTTACCATTTCAGAATGCTTCCAAAAGCACTGGTTTTTTTTTAGCAGACGAACCTATCCACTGTAAATAGTCCATTGTGTCCCAATTTCTCCAAAACTTTGTGGTTGCTCAGAAAAGCTTTTGTAATGGGGGCAGCTTTTGGCAGAATCATAAGTAGCGGTTAGGGAATGGCCACAAATTGAAGGCAGCCGAATACTGTAAACCACAAACAAGAGATTAAAAATAATAAAGTACATAAGAATATTATTTTTTTTTTTTTGCAAGTCAACAGTAGGAAAATAGATGTATGGAGGTCTACTTTCAGATGTACCCCAACTGGTTCTGCAAGTGTTTTGCAATTCTGAGAAAAATATTTCTAGGTACAAGCTGGGTACAAGGCTCAGACAGGAAGGAGGGGAAAGGAAAACAAGCAGTAAATCTTGCCATTCTCCATCAAAACCCCACTAAAAGGAGGAGAAGAAACCTAACATGAAATGTTGCACTTAAATTATGCAAAGAGAGTGGAGAGAGAGAGAGCCATTTAAGCCACAAAGTCTAACTCCTGCTCAGTGAAAAAAAATCCAACTTAAAGTAACAGCTGTTCATACATCTCTATTTGTACCTATCCCATAGGTACAAGGGGAGTACCCTTTAATGTAATGAACTCACTGTATAGCTGGTCCTTTTTGTCGTGATGTTGAAATGATTCTCGGTGGCATCATTTGATTGGTTAAGTTATGGATTTTCTTTATTAAATTTATATATCATCCCTCCATATCATTCTGCAAAGCTCCCATCTGATTCTGCAGTGCCTTCTTACCTACTTTGAGATCATTATGTTAGGCTTGCTGTGATATACTTCCAAATGTTACTTATTCGTGTGTGCCTGTCATTTGAGAAGACTCGCTTCTGTTATATTTTAGTTTTGTGGTTTATATGAATGTATACAAGCCCAAGAATACTTTATTTGCAAAAGTAAATCAAGCGACCACATTTTCATTACTTTCATCATGCTTGACATCCAACTATGAAACCCAGGTTTTGAAAAACGATTTTTTTTAGTAGGCAGTGATATAGAGAGTATAATATTTAATATATTAATGAATGGTTGACATTCAAAAATATTTGCTGGCAATCCCAAATGACTTTTGTGAAATGTTTCATTCTTTAAAAATAAATCAGGCCACGTGTTGGTCCATTTTTGGGACATGCTGTACACTAATGCAAGCACGTATGCTGCTGTATCTCTGAAATTTCAGACTTATAAAACTTAGAATAGAGTAGAGTAGAGTAGAGTAGAGTAGAGTAGAGTAGAGTAGAGTAGAGTAGAGTAGAGTAGAGTAGAGCAGAGCAGCGCAGAGCAAAGCAGAGTAGTTGAGTCAAGTCGAACAGAACAGAACAGAACAGAACAGAACAGAAGGATATCCTATCTGTGAGAAGAAGATGAGACACAAGTTAGAGATCTAACTCAAGAGGATAATAACGCTGGAGGAATTGGAGAGAAGAAACGCAGAATGAAGATCAGATCCCTGCAGGCAACAGCAAGCAAGTAGTTACAGGGCAGTTGTTTGGTTCATTTAGTAGTTTAGTATTTTAAACTCTACTGGATCTTATCGATGGTGTCTAACAATATAATTAAATGCTACACAAGATTCCAAAGTTACTCATTGCCCCAAGAGGGACATATATCATCCCTTAGTGTTCCTTATGTTGGTGGAATGTTTGACAACCATCTAGAAGAAAATTAGTTCTGTAGCAGCTGGAAGAGATTCTGTTTGGAAAATCACTAGGGAATCACATTTGAACTCAAGACTGGTTCTAGTATTAGAACTGGAATTACCTTAACATAAGGCTCCTACAGCTTGTCATCTAGCTCCCATGAATTCCAAGCCAGTAAGGGAAACCTGTAAAGGTAAGTTTAGGAAAAAAAATTGTGTGCTTTTATTCTCCCTGAGTAGCTATTTTAAGAGTAAAATATTTATTTCCAGAAATAGGAATATCAAATAGCTGGTATTGTGTAATTCCTTATTTGGTGAAGTATCTAGACAGTTC
This sequence comes from Psammodynastes pulverulentus, assembly GCA_025802295.1. Classification (NCBI taxonomy): domain Eukaryota; kingdom Metazoa; phylum Chordata; class Lepidosauria; order Squamata; family Psammodynastidae; genus Psammodynastes; species Psammodynastes pulverulentus. Next base: position 1,634,537 of record JAOYMU010000098.1, read on the forward strand.
AGACATGTTTTATTACAGCTAATCCTGTCAGACCAGTATGAATCAGTTTCCTTGAATACAGCAACATTTTATTGCACTGTTTTTTAAAAAAAAATCAACATGCCTCCATCACTTTAATGACCTCATTGCAATGTTATGGTTGTATTATATTTTACTTTAAATACTAACTGTTCATTTATTTTTATTAACTTGCAGAATTCTGGTTTTTAAAAAAACAAGTATTTGTTTTTGAATAAATATATTGAACAACGAGTCCCATATATTAGATCCAGAATACCTGCTAGAGTGGTGACTTTTATGACCCAATCCAAAATAATTGTAGTTTCCACATACAAGTCAGACAGGTTACACTGACACAGACATTTACAGTAGTAACACAGGAAATCTTCATTCCTCTTTTCTAAGGAAGTTGTCACTGAGCTAAACACACAATGTTGCTGTAACTAAATGACTAATTAAAAGATAAATCACCATCCATCTTGAACTATAGTGATAGTTCCTCTAATTTTCAAACAGTGTTGCATACACTTTATTATTGGTCAAGCGATGTTGTTGAATAATGTTAATAGCTTTCAGGCATTGTTTGTCTTCACACAGCATGTGTTGAAAAGCAACTGGAAACCAACTTATGCAAAATTTTGAGAGCTACTCTATAGGAGATACAAAAATCCAGATGACCACTAAAAACTCATTCTTACTCTTTGTGTCATCTAGTGGCCATTTGGATGATGAAGCCCAGATCTGGTAGCCCCAGTTCACAAACCCTAGTTGCTAGAAAATATTCCACCTATTTTATTCAATTTGTTGTTTTGTTTCCAAATCTAATTCAAGATGTTGTTTTAGCATTTAAAATCTAAAGCAATGTGCTGCCCACTATATATAATCTCTACTATTTCTAACCCAAATGCCCAATGGCAAAAGATTGTGAGAACCAAATTACAAAACACTTTGAAGGCATTCAGTTGTATAGTCCTGCTCAAAAATATCAGAAACTAAGTACCTTAAGGTTATATTAAACACTATGAGACAAAATGTGATCAGTTTCATCCTTATTGGGTTCATCCGATGTTATTTGATGGAGCTCAAACCCTCTGCTGAAAACTGAACTTTGTATCTTAGATGACCAAATACAGAAGGAGAGCTTTAATGTTTATTCAAGTCTGCAGTTTGTCCCAGGAAGGGATATCTAGATCTCTATATATCACAGTGGTATAATATAATCTGAAAGTCAAAATACTTTGGCTACCAAATGAGAAGAGAGTACTTTTGGAAAAGACCCTGATGTTGGGAAAGATTGAAGGCAAAAGGAGAAGTAGACAGCAGAGGATGAGCTGGCTAGACAGTATCATTGACACAGTAGACATGGGTTTGGATGGACTCTGGGAGACAGTGGAGGACAGGGGGGGCTGGGCTGGCATGCTGTGGTTCATGAAGTCACGAAGAATCAGACATGACTTAGTGACTGAACAACAGCAACAAATATATAATCTTCTTTCCCTTAACCTCTCAAAACAGAGAGATAAGGATGCTATATTATTCCCTATATATAACTTTTAGTGATAGCTACCCATGTCTACCTTGATTCCAGTGGTGGTATGCTACCGGTTTGGCCTGGTTCGGGTGAACTGGTTACAAAAAAAGCTATCAGTTCAGCCAAACTGGTAGCAAACAAAAGCAAACCTCCGACGATCAGCTGAGAGGATAAAAGAAGAGCAAAGCGGATGTGGGGGAGGGAGGGTCATCCCTACACTTCATCTTCATTCTCCTCTCAGTTGATTGGCGGTAGGTGCATGTGCATGCATGTATGGTGGGGGGTGCATGCATGCGCTTGTTCACTGAACCAGTAGCAGCACCGTAGGAACTCACCCTTACCTGATTCCAGGTACTCCTTCCTACCTGCCACGCTCAAAAGCTGAGATCTTAGTCCATATTTGTTGGTTGTGTAAATACAACTGGCAGCTTCTAAATGAACATTCTTTTGTAAGCATATTTCTTCTGTTGTTCCTTCAGAGATCCATTAAACTAGCATGCATTTTAGGCACTTGGCTAAAGAGATACAGTATTTGGCTGAATGTTCTCCTGCCTTCTTTTTAATACATCCACCTTTGGGACTTATGTAACAAAATACTATTTAAAATTTAAATATTTTAACTGCCTTGGGAATTTAGAGTTTAAATTTTCCCCAGCAAAAATTCAATAAAAATGTATTCCAGTTTTTTTAAAATGTAAAGCCATAACTCAGAATGTGAGTCCCTATCCACAGTGTGAAATAGTATAGCTCAAACACAGGTTTACTTCCCCAGCAGGAACTAGGCAGCAACGAACATGATGATGCCAGTGGGCTGTTGTCATAGTTACTAGCTGAGTCACTTCTGAAAAGTGAAAAGGTGATCTATAGCTGGACTAACCTTCTGTGACATCTTTAATGTTTTAATTCATAATGGTAAATTGTTGTGCCTTTGTAGAATGGTTAGTTATTCAATCATGCTATACATTTGTCAGATTCTATGTCTTCCAGTTTTGAATTATGACAAGAAAATTAGTCTTAAATAACTTAGGGATTTTGCTCTTTATACCTGTTATGTTGTCATATTCATCCCAAAATATTGAAAGTTAGCAAGAAGCAGTGGAACAATGCTTTGAAAGTAAAGGTTTGCAAAGTTTTGGGATCTGCAGCTTAGATGCCACCTACTCAATGCTTAATTCAAGGACATCTTGAATACTAGCCTGCTCTGTGTCAATCATCAATACCTGCAAACCACTCCGTCTTCAAAGCAGCTCCTTCCAGTGGCCAAAGAGAGCCTGTCAAAAAAGAGAAGTGGCCACAGGGGGGATTCAGAGGGAACAAGGTGGCAGGAAAAGCTGGAGCCTAATTGATTTGACGTCCCCAACACCACAGCCAGTGACAATAATAATTATTTGCAAACTCTGGCCGAGGGAACCAGTGGCGAAGAGAGGAAGCAGCCGCGAATCATGGCCCCCAAGCATGGCAGCCAGCAGCAGCCATGTGGCTGACAATGAGGGTAAATTCTTGGATAATGCCAGTGGGTTACATCCTTTCCAGATTCTAGAACCGGACCTCAGCATCTCGTGTTTCATCAGCAGGTGGACTCTCATAGCACCCTCTCTACATGTGCCGCCACTTTGCCATCCGGGCCTCCTTACAGCCAGCAGTCAGGTGACCCTTTCCCTTTGAAGATCCCTGGCAATCACCTGGAATTCTTCCATCTGCCTCCTTGCCAGCAACAAAGACTTGGAGATGTCCCTCTTTGACCTTTGGGAACTAGAAGATGACTTTGGTCCTGCTCAGTTGGACAGGTGAGGACCGGGATATTTAGGGAGAAAGCATGCTTCTAGGAAGATCATTTCGGCAAGGATTTGATTTTGGGAAAGATTGTGGACCAATGTCTTTCCATTCATTAGTTCCACATAGGTTGGGCAGCTGAGCTATTTGCCTTTCTTGCAATTTACTATTGACCTAAGACTAAATCTCTTCTACATACATTGCTGTGCATGTTTTCCTTGTATGCAGTGTCATGTCTTTTTTTTCTTTAGTAGTAAACATTCTCTGTATTTTTATAACCATTCCCTTATTATATCAAGCAATCTGTAAAAAAGGAGGTTTAAAGCATCTTCTGAAATAATGACTTTTCTTAAAACTTTTTTTACTTCTTTTGATTTGTATTTTTTTAAATTGGTTTGTCTTTTTCTAACTCTCTCTCTCTGTTTCTTTAAATACCCATTTTAAAGCAGCATCCTGTGTAAGCTTTAGAATATATAACTACAGAACAAAAATTTCACATTACTTTTCTATAATCACAAGCCAAATAGATTTTGCATTAAAATCTAAAAAATCTAAAAGTTAGAATAACATCCTGCTGGCAGTTATAGCTGTTACATGAGTCTTCATTTCTCTTTGTGATGTTTACGGTTAAATAATTTCCAGACATCAATAGATTTACAATTACCAGTTATACTTTTTATTTGAATTTCAAACTTTTAGTTTTTCATAGAATGCATCGTTATCGTTTAACCTATAGTGATATATCTAATTAGTCTGAGAATTGCATTCCTTATCATGTCATATCAGCTTCATGGTTTCCTTTCAGAGTGCAGTCTGAAGTAAAACTGAGTGATTTACTCGGTTCAATGTATTTCGTAAGATTAAATCCAAAGCTTTTTCAAGAATCCTATCAGAGCAACACTTAGTATTCTTTTATCTATTATTATGACTTTCTCTACACTAAGGTACACTAGACTTCTGTTTTATAGTCTATAAGATAAGAACCCATATGACCATTTATGTAAGGAGCACGACGCACGTTTGAATTTCAGAATAATATACTAATTAAATAATGTACTTTTAAGGATATAGTTGGCACATATAACCCTACATTATAGAGCTGACTTCAATATTTTGGGAAGCTGGAAATATTAAATAGGGAAAGTGATTTTTCCCGCTTGTTTTAAGGAGGGGCCTTTATAACCATTACACACTTCCTCTGTGGCAAACTTCCGTGTAGGAAAAGGAATAAAGGCTGCCTGTATATTGTCACATGTGACATTGCACACACATATTTCCTTTAGTATGAGCACATTTGCTGGAAGCTTGAGGACCCTTGTATATGTTCCTCACATAAACAAATTAGAAATTTAAGTGTGTGAAATTGTCATAAGAGAGAATCAACACATGTGAGAAATGTATTCACTGGGCCTTTCTTCCAGGACAAATTGTAACACCATTATGTCACAAAAACATTGATGAGTCTTATGCTAATAAAATATTAACAGCCATTTCATTCCCCTTTTCACATTAGGGGGATGTTTCAAGGGGCAAAATGGATGCCTGACACTTTATAAAATCTTAAGGTTTCTATTGTACTCTTTGAAATTCCTACAAACACACGTATCCCAGCAATGGCCTTCACTTTCTTCCATTTTTAGAGTGTGTCTCTGATATGCCAGGCAAAACTTGGGATGGGTCTGTATTGTGCATAGTTTAATCAGTGCTTTAAAGAAAACAAAACAAACAAAAGCAGCTGTGCTAGCAATAGAAAAAGATTAATAATTAAAAGTATTTTGATTTTAGTCAGTACTCCTGGAAGTAAGAGAACAAATTTAATTTAATTAGCTCAAATTATTTATGGATTGTAGTGAAATTTCCATAGTTATTTAGCACTCATAAGCACCCCACTTTTTTTCTTTGTGTAATAGCTGCCCTAGTGAAGAGATACATACCCAAAACTTGTGAATTTCTGCTTTTCAGCTTCAGAGAATATAATAACTCAGGTGTTTCAATGACAGAACTGGCTTTTGAAAAAGCATTTCCTGCTTTTTAATTGTACGCATATCCAAATATACACATTCAAAGGGAGCCCTTTTTTCCCTTTTATGAATAGCTTTGAAAGAGTCTTGGATTCTGCTGGTTGGAAAATTTGCAAAACCATTTCCTTAATTTTAAAAAGATTTTTATTGCCTGATATAGGAACAAAGGACTGAGGCAATGGCCTAGCATATGCTTTGTTGTTATTTTATCTCCTTCATTTCAGTTAATTGTTTTCCATCCCATCTATCTCAGTGATGAATCAGAGGCATGGGAAAGAAGTCGCCTAAACATCATTTCATTTGTACTGAGTAGATGGTCAAGAATTTGTCCCCTATTTGTTGCTTCATAATCTATTCAAACAGACCCACTGACAGTGAAATCCCCTTATTCATGTACGTGTATTAATATGCACTAGGTCTGATAGAATTTTGACTAAAAACTAAGTAGCTGCAAAAAAGGTCAAACCTTTAAAGTAAAAATTCATTGGGTGAAAAATGTAAGCATTGTCTGAACAAACTATATTTTCCAGAACCAAGCATGTTTCATCACTGAAAGGTTACAGCAGCCTTACCTAATCTGCTACAACTCAGATGTACTGGACTATGTCTCCTGTTTTCAGAAGCGAGCATGATGCATGATGGGCTGTGAGGTTCTGGAAATTTGGGAAAGGTGAGGCTATTATGAGCATGGCAGCTGTATTTATAGCCAAGGCAAGTGCAGATATGAACTCCTAGCAAATGCCCCATTCTCTCACACAGTAGACACACTCACCACAGGACATAATCATATAATAGTGCTGACCCATTTTCTCCTTCCCGGCTCAGCTAGTACTGTGTGATCCAGGATGACTGGACGAGTTGTGTCTTAGTCATTTTTAAGTCTCCAAACTGTCCTAAATAAGGCTGGGATGTTGCCACATTCTATTCCTCCACTCACATCACCTCCCCTGCTACCACTACAAAACATTGGAGGCCTGATAAGAACAGGTGCCCCAAATTCTCTTTTTGCCACTTTTCAGTTATGTGTGGCCATAAAAGGGAATGCGTGAAAATTAAAGCAACAATACACTCAAAGAGGACAGATAGATACAAATACAGAAGGGACCTTGTAGGTCATCGAGTCCAACCCACCCCCCAAGCAGACCCTTCACCATTTTTGACAGATAGCAGTCCAGCCTCTTGAAAGCTTCGAGTAATGAAACTCCCACAACTTCCGAAGGCAAGCTGTTCCATTGGTTGATTGCTCTCACTGTCAGAAAATTTCTCCTTATTTCCAGGATGAATCTCTCCTTGTTCAGTTTCCATTCATTATTCCTTGTCTGGCCTTCAGGTGCTTTGGAGAATAGCTTGACCCCCTCACTTTGTGGCAGCCCCTCAAATATTGGAAGACTGCTATCATGTCTCCCCTAGTCCTTCTCTTCACTAGACTAACCATGCCCTGTTCCTGTAACTGTTCTTCATAAGTTTTAGCCTCCAGTCCCCTAATCATCCTGGTTGCTCTTCTCTACACTCTTTCTAGAGTCTCAACATCTTTTTTATAGTGGTGTGACCAAAACTGGATGCAGTATTCTAGGTGTGGTCTTACTAAGGCTTTATAGAGTGGTATTAGTACCTCACTTGAT
>JAOYMU010000098.1:1665479-1675559 GCA_025802295.1 Psammodynastes pulverulentus
CAAAAATGATAAAACAGTTCAGATTTTTCTTTTTTTTTCCTTTTTTTTCTTTTTTCCTATATATATATTTTTGTTGTGAAGCAATATTGACAGTTATAACATATGGCTACCTGCATTCTGCTAGACACGGAAGAAACTTCAGAAAGAACAAAAACAGACAAAGAGCTACCCTTTATTTTCAAGTGCAGAGGGGTGGGGTCAGCAGCAGGAGGGGGCTTGGAAAAACAGACTGAAAGACACAAAGGGAGGCTTGGGGTTCCAGGGAAAGAGGCAAGGGGATCAGGGATAAGGAGAAAAAGCACACCAAATTCCATTAGTACTATATATATATACTGTACTGTACTCATATATATACTGCGTTTCTTAAACAAGAAAGAAACTTGTTCAAAGGGGCAGGGGTAGGTTGCAGTCTGGGAAGCTGCAGTTTCATGGATCTCAAGGTTTTACTGCCGAGCGAGAGATGTGGGTCTGAGATTAATGGGGAGGGGGCATATGGAGAGCATGAAAGGTGGAAGCCAAGTAGGTTGTGTGAAAGGAAGGACAGAAGGGCTGAACTGTTCTTCTAAAGCAAAGGTCAGAGGAAGAAGCAGCTCCATAGCAAGTAGGGTCTAAGGCTCACTACCAGCCCACTGGCAGCCAAACAGGGGACAGCTGACTTCTCCAAGCCAAGAGCTCAAGGGACAGCAAAGTGGATGCGGATACATTTATTGGGCAAAATGCAGCAAAGATGACTGCCCACCAAATGAAATTGTCTTGGGCCCTAAGGAACCTTAGCATCCTCCTGGGTCAGCAAGGGAACCCACAACTGAGCATCACTGGGGAGAAAGTCACTGAGCAGCCACCCTTTCCTGCAGAGGATTCAGGGATCCAGAAAAGGGGATTAGAGAAGCCCAAGTGCAGATATGCTTTTGGGGTCTGTGGGAAGGGATTCGTATGATCTTCAGGATTATTTTGGAGTTATGCTTCCTTCACTCTCTCTTTTGGATGGGGCAGCAGTAGCCAGGCCAAAGAGAACTAGGGACCACCATGTTTAGCCCAAGTAGCTCCCTCTTGCTGGTCAAGCCTAGGCTTTTATTGCTTTCCCCTATATTAAGCACATGGATTACAGTAGGATTGGGTGGAATTTCCTACACCCGCTCCCCAGGCAGAGCACATGGTCCATCTGTTTCAACAAAAGATGGGTTTACAAAGGCACTATGTCAGCTGGCCAGTTAAGCATGTTGAGAGTAAGGCAAAATCATCCATCTTGGTCCTTCCCTGAAGTGAGAAATTTCTCCAGTCAATTTCCCATGCTCTGTGAGGTGCAGAGTATGATCTGAGTCTGGCTCCTGCTTTATACACAGATCCTTCTGCCTTGCAATTTCACAAGGAGCCCAGAGGAAAGATTCCTCTCAACATATAAGAAGGCTGTGAAAAAGGGCAAGCGGGAGTTATAACTGGGGGTAGGAATGTAAGGAGTTCAAAGGAAGGGATGCTGGTGAATTCATAGATCAGCTCCTCTTTCCAAAGAGAAGCCATTGAGCAATAGATACATATGTGAGACAGAGTTAAAAAGAAGGGAAAAAACTCCCAACATTGCAATTAGGCTGGTTTACAAGAAAGTGGGGTGGGGTGGGGGGTAGAAATGAAGGCCAAACATCTAGTCAACTTTTGTTTAGCTCTTTTAGGGGGGAAAAACAAGACAGAAGAAAAACACAGAAAAGAAGGATGTGCAGTGGCAGTGATGGAAGGTGCCAAAAGGATGAAAGGAGCCAGAGAAACAAAGTCTACCTAAGATGGCCTCTGTTCCAGTAGGAACCTTCCCCCTTTGCCATGGCAACCTCACCATCATCCATCTCGCTCGGCAACCCGGGAAGATCCATGAGAAGCTGCCAGATGCTGCTGGTGCATTTGACCGCAAAGCCCGCTGCCCCTTTCAGCTAAACATAAAGAAGGGATAATGCGTGTTTCCTAAAATGTGCTTTATGATAAAAATTAATTGATTCATAAACTATGTATAATAGAGATTTTAATGTATTTTATACTGTAAGAAGCACCAGGTTTTGTTATTTTTAAGTTTTTTCAACTTAGTTTTTTTTAGTTTCTTTACTTTTAGTTTTGTAATTGTCTTCAATTTTTTTAACCTGATACAGTGTTTTTTTTACAAGTTTATTTTTGTATATGACAAAACTTTTGCCTTCAGCCCTCCTATAAAATGACAAAACTAATGAGGAAAAGGAAAAAATGACAACCAATCCTCAATTATTAGCAATCTTTAAAAAGGATTTTAAAAATAAACAAGAAAAAGAAAAAACAGACAAATGAAAAAATAAACAGAAAAAGTTTTTCCCCATAACTTACAAAGGTGGGTTTTTCTTTTATCCCAAATTATTTAGAGTCCTTGGGAACAGTGGACTTTGCAACAAAAATAGATTTTTTTCTCTTCTTCTTAACAATCTTTAACATACAAAGATATTAAAACTATGCACTCCATTGCACTCGGCTCAATGCAAACAAAATTGGTTCTTTTAAAAACCCTAATATATATTTTGATTTTGAAAATCCCCTCCCCCTTTTAAACAAAAGTTTTTGTGTATTTTGCTGCCATACCTGTAAGCCACCAAAATTGAAACTTCTCCATGTCACCCCTTATGGATTCATTCCAGGGTTTACATCTACCCCCTTTTTTAGGACTCCAACAAGGTAACATATAAATAGATGGCACTGGTATTCCATCTACTCACCTACATACTACTGTTATTCATCTGTTACCTCTTAAAAATCCCAAGTATTAAATAAGTGCTTAAGCACTATTAGGATTTAAAGCTTCTTTTTTCAGAATTAAATAACAGTAAACTTCTACTCCCCTACCAACCACCTTCTACCATTTTAAGTGCTATTTCATTGGTGGTTACCCACCTCTGGATTCCTGCAATTCCTACTTTTTTCAGATCGATCCATCTCCTGTTTTTAGGGAACCCATTCTGAGCAATGCTGGGCATTAAGGTCAGAAGCTTCAAGCAATTGAGTAAAATTATTGGACTACTTAAAAGAAAAGCATTCAGTGTCTTAAGAGAATAAGATTACTAAATATATTTAAGAACTGAAGGAATGGAGCTGTATCAGTTCTTGTAGGGCTAACATATCTATTTGGGCTACAAAATGCCAGGTGGCCACTGGTCTTGAAGGTAATTTAGTGATGGTCTGGGTTTCTGCATATTAAATATGGCCACCTGGACTATTGTGATCTTCACAATATAATATTTGGAATATTTTTAATGCTTTGTATGTTTGTGCTCAGAAATTGTCATGCCTAATGGAAACAGAAGCTTGGATATGTTTGGGTAGTGAAGGCACAATCTTCTTCAATTTGGGAATGTTTCAAATGTTCTTATGACCAAATCAAATAAAAATCATGCAGCATTTCAAATGTTACAGCTTGAGTTATGTTTAACATTAGCACATTCCCAAGCCTTATTACACGTTGGAATCCTTTCCAGTGCAATCAGACTAGAAAAGATGCTTGATGTTGATTTTGCCAAAAAAAAGTAGTGAACGGTAGGCTGAATAGTTTTAAGGCCGCCAGATTAGGAACTGTATCAATGCCCACAGATGCAAAATATATCCAGGCTTAGTGTTCTTAAAGAAACACATGCTTTGGGCATTTTGTAAACTGAGCAATTTACAACCTTTCATAACTGGAACGGGGTTATGTTCTAATTGTAGCTGCTGCACCCAAATTCTGCCCATATCACTGATTTGGCTCCATCTCTCACTCTATGAATATTCAGCTATAGATTAGACAATATTTTTTTCTCAGAGTGCTGAAAGAGGGATCAACAATCATGGTGTGAATTTTTATTCCAATGTCATCTCTGGTACATTATACTTAATTTTCGAATAACATTAACAGAACTTAATGTGAGAGGCCTTGTGGTAAGACAGAAGCAGCAGGTAGAATGCTAATCCTAAAATTCATGAAATTCAGGTCTCCATTGTTACTTTACAGGAATAGACCTGGTTCACACCAATGACTAAAGTATCAGATGAATGTCTTGTCTTTGTGGCAGCCCCAAAATATCTACACGCAGGCTGCTCACTCCATTACAATTTTCCTCACAAAGGAGACCTCCCCCTTGGTAAAACAGCTGTCCTGCAGCTGTGCAAGGTCAGGCTCTAAGAATTCTCCACAAGAGCAGGCCTTGGATGTGAGTGTCTGCTAGTGTATGTCCATCTGCATGTGTGTACAGGACAGGGGAATTCAGAACATTCTTCTGACATGTGGATTGTAGGATAAGCATGAGAGCCTACTGCTGGCAGAGGAGAGAGGCAAATCTGCAACCCTCAGATTCCCTTCCTTGACCCTGTTTGTCCATTTGGGGCTAGAAAATCATTGCACTTGGACAAGGGCGCAGATTCTTGGTCTCACCAGCAGGTCCATTTTGAATTAACTCTGCTCCAGAAATCCTTGGAATGCTCCATGAATCAACTGAGCAGTACTGTAGCAAATAGTAGAACAGCTTCAGGAGATTCTCTGGATCAAATTCATTATTTGGTACACAACTTCAGGCATTGCAAGTCATGTGTTTAAATACAATTGCTCTGGACTAATTGCACAGAAACCTGTTCCCTGCATTACTTTCTGGCCCTTTCCAAATCAGATAATTCCTCATCCCTATCCTTATCCCTTACTCTGATATAGAACTTCAATGCTGCCCAGTAAGAACCAATGATACCTCATACAGAGGTGAGCATAGTTAATAGGAACAATGGAGTATGGAAGATGAACTCCAAAGAATTTGGCAAAGCTCCTGTCCTCAAAACTCAGAATTTGCTAAGGAGAGGTTTCTCCTTAGCAAAAAGGGATGCTGGTTTTTCTCACAGGTTTTGCTGTAGTGTGAGACAAGGAAAGAGGAAAGTGCATGGAACTGTGTGACTGATCTGGTGCACATGTGTGCATTTGCACATGGTGTACAGATGGTAGTGTCAAGCCCTCATAACTATCCATTAGGCAGCCTCCATTACTTCTAATTATATACAATTCATTTTGTTGCGCTGTGATCTGCTGTGACTGTTATGATTTTTGTTGTTTGTTTGTTTTAACAGTAACAAAACCCAATTGTACTTAATTGCTGGTGTCACCTGTATGTAGAGGAAGCCAAAGGAAATGCAACAACTCAAAGAGTAAGAAAATGAAGTGCAGAAAAGGGATCAGCAAAAGTATCAAACCATAGTAACAACAGACACCCACAATCTCACAAGGCTGAAGCCTAGACTAGGCTGGGTACTCTGACGAAACGTACCTGTCTGAGCTAGCTACTCTAGCCCCAATGGTCAGTCTGGGGTACAACTGAAGTATGCCCCTTTGCTGCCTTGCTAATCTTTTTTTATTATTTATAAAAGAATGAATACTGTACTATCCTAAATATTTGTCCATTTGCAATAGCAGCAAGGAGTTTCTTTTCAAAGAGAAACACTTTCCAGTCAAATCTAACTTGTCACCATGAACCAAAGAGTGCCCATATTTCTTGTAACTATGGGGAAAGGAATTCCAGTTCATGCAGAATAAGACTGAAAATATTTTCCATGTAATCCAAATATCATTTTTTCTGAGATGCAGGAAAAGTTCATTCAGAGCAAGGAATACAAGGAAGCACTAGATACCAAGATTAGCAGAGAAAAGATTTGTGCTGGGGTGTGTGCATTCATGTTTGAGGAGGGAGGGGAGGAATAGGAATTTATTCCTTGCTCTGGAATGGAATTCAGTTGGAGCATCTGGTATTCAGAAGTGTTTCTGCTTTTGCTTTATTTTCACTTGTAGAAATGCAATGTTAATTTGGTTAACAAGGGAACATATGTTTGGTGGGAGAAGTAATGCTTAATCTAAACCATTTCCAGATCTGAACCACAATGGTGCACTGAATTGGCCTACTCACTGAGTGGAACTAAGACCAAATTTGATTTGCCTACAGTCTCCACCTATCTCTGCAGGTATTTCTTCAAAGCAATGAGGCACTCAAGCCCTGATTAAGCAAGTGCTCTTAGTTTGTTTAGCATATTCACCTTGGATTTAGACTAATAAGTAGACAAATCTCTAGGGAACAATCTCCTTTTTCATACCCCAGCAAACATAATCCCTCATCAATCTTGAGACAGTTTCGGGTAGATGTGAGTGTTATTTTTTGCCCATGATGAATGAAGAAAAATCCCTTTTTAAACAAACAAAAAAACATTGTTTGGGCGGCCTGTCCAGAACTATTTTATATATTATTTTAACAGAGAGTTACTTCAGTGTGAGTTGATGGGATTCTTTGAGAAGACAAGTTTCTCCTATGCAGATGCAAAATCTGCTTTGGATCAGGGAGGTCCAACATATTTTTTTTAAGCTTCTCATCTGTGTTACCAAATGTCTCTTACTTTTCTTTGAAGAGGAGCAGCTCAGTGAAGATATGGGTTAAGGACTGAAGATTCTGATTTGCAGGGCTTGAGTGAAAAATTATCGTCATCGTCATCATCATCATCATCATCATCATCATCATCATCATCATCATCATCATCATTTTTCTTCATTTGAAGATCCTGTCAGAGGAACCAAGACTAGACCAGAAGACATAAAGAGAGAGGCAGAATTAAAATTGAGACTCTGATAAACTCCTTTCTTTTTCTTATGCCTGGTATTGAAATTCTTGTTAAAATTCACCCCATGGGTTTTCTAGGCTCTTTGTGACTTTGTTATCTTCAGTCTTAGGCAATCTGATAGTGCCCATTATTTGTCCCTCTATAACACCTAACCCCTGATTTCCACTCATACTGCACCACAGTATTGTGCTCATCACCTTCTTATAACAGTCACCTAATGAAGCCTCCTGAGATTTTCATTCAGATTTGTCATCAGGTATAAATTTAATAGGTTGCTAAAACCAGTAGCCGGCACTGATTCTCAGATGACTATTCAGCAGGTTCTGACCAGTTCTGGAGAACCAGCAGCAGAAATTTTAAGTAGTTCAGAGAACCGGCAAATACCACCTCTGACTGGCCCCGCCCCATCTGTTCTCTGCCTCCTGAGTCCCAGCTGATCGGCTGGGTGTTCTTTTGTTGCCCTGCACAGGAGAACAGAGCTGGAAAACAGATTAGTGGGGTGGAGAAGGAATAGGGATTTTGCAATAACCTCCCCCCAGGAGTGGGGAGGGAATGGAGTTTTTGCAGTATCCTTCCCCTGCCACGCCCAACAAGTCACGCCATGCCACAGAACCGGTAATAAAAAAATTGAATCCCACCACTGGACTGTATCCACATGGATTACACATATAATTCCATACATCTATTTTTATTGCATGCACACTACACATTTGTAGGGATATATTTCAAATTAGGGAAAACTAGACAGCATAATAAGATGAATTACTGAATTACATAATTACTGAAAATGGTAGGTCTGTATTTAGTTTGTTTCTTTTCTATCTTCTTTAATAAAATATATTAGGACCTTGAGATCCACTGTTTCCATCCTTCATCATTAAGTGCTGCTGGCAGAGTAAAGAATACAAACTAATGATGTCAAGAGGGATAAATTGAGCTGAGTGTGAAAGGATCACAGACCACATATATTAGCAGCTTAATATCTGATTTTATCCTTCACATCCTTTCATTTAAGAAACTGAAAACAAGTTGCTGCTTACCAATTTTATTTTCCTATGGACCTGCAAAGGAGGCCAAGCCCTGACTGGTTGTCTCCTTACTTCTTACCCTTTCAATCCATGAAAGGACAGGGAAGCCTGTCCTTACTGGCTGTCATCTGTGTGGAGCCTACCTTTTCCTTTTAGGGATTGTTTCATCTTTACTTTTCTTTTTTCTTTTCCTTTGCTTTCCCAGATGTTTATGCATAAGGGAGCCTTTATACAATCATTCTCCACTGACATTGATACGTTGTAACTAAACCATCTAAAGGGATGGCTCAACTTCAGGGAAGAAAAAGAGAAGCGTTACAGTTTCCTTCCAACAGGCCTCCCTTATAAATTAAAGATTGTTTAATTTAAAAAGGGAAAGGGGAACCACTGTAGTGTAGTGGGTACAGTTTAGGAAAGAAAGGAGTGTATGCTTCAGCCACCCTGGGTAGAAACTGAAAGGAAGGTGTTGTGATTTTGCGGGAGCTGCGGCAGCAGGAGAGGATGAGGGAAGCTGTGCCTGGCGAGCGGCTGGGGCGTCGGCTGGCCCAGCGGGAGCAAACGGCCCGGGTGGCTACTCGCCGGACGGCCCAGCTGGCTGCTTATCGGGCAGCCCGGATAGAGCTGCTGCTGCCGCTGGGCAAGCCTAGGGCGGAGGACGCCCACGCCAGCGCTTGGGCCGCCGCCGCTGCCGCGGGTCTCACGGCCATGGCCGAGTGCCTCGGGCTGCGTCCGGAGCATGTTGGGCCCTGCCAGCTGGGCGGCGGCCATCTCCTCATGGGTAGGGCGCGCGCCATGTGCCCGGGCCCAGAGGGAGGGGAAAGATGCAGAGTGAGGAGGAAATGTGCGGGGGCATGCGCAGAGTGGAGGAGGGCAGATACAAAAGGAGTGAGCAAGGATCAGGAGAGGGTCAGCTGGCCAATCAGGTTAAAGGTCAACAGCCCTTAGCAATCGCGCGACATATGAAACAGCCAGTGGCAAGTGTTACTTCCTCTAGCAATGTTAATAAAAGAGGATGAGCCACATTGCTCGAGGCGTTCTCATCTAAAGAGTACTTTGGTGCTGGTGTATTCTGTCCCGAGTTCGCCCACTTTAATGCGGTCTTAGCCCTGGCAAGAAGCACCGCATTTTGGTGACCCCGACGTGATGGTTGTGGCGTGAAACTGCGGTGGATCCCTCTAGCCATACGTTTTCGGACCACTCATTCTCACTCACTCGAGAGGAGTTGTGCACACGTCCCGCCTGAGACACGGTTGGATAACGTGAGTATGGGCGGAAAGTTGTCTCAACAACAGGTCGCGCACCTGAGGGAATTGAGGCAACTAACCGACTCTTGTTCAAAAATTTCAATGGGAAGCGGGAAAAGTCTCCCGCGAGTAAAAAATAAGGAGTTGTTAAATTTACTCACTTATATTTGGCAACAATATCCCCATTATCCTGAAAAGGGATCTTTAGAAATACCCATTTGGATCAAATTAGGGGAATATTTTCATACCACACCTTGTGCCCCTATTTCTATTTTAAATATGTGGCAAATCATTATGGAATGTCTAACAATCCATCATAAATTTACCCATCAGCCAGCACCTTCGCCACAAATTCAACACATGGGGGAATGCCAACCATGCCCCTTAGCGCCAAAATCTGTATCCCCTAATATTCCCCGAGGAGGCCACGTAATTAGGGCTATGCCATTGGCCCGGCAAAAAGGCAACCTTGAGACAGAGGACTTGGAAATGTGTTCCATGTTCCCGGTATCCTGGATGCCACCTGTTGGGGGTGCTCCTGGTGCGGCCCCAGTGCCAGTACCTTCCCATATTGAATATAAGCATATCAAGGATATTAAGGCAGCTGTGAGGGATTATGGATTGCAATCACGATATGTAATGGGGATGTTAACCTCATTAACCAACGCTACTGTTGAGATGTTGCTAGCAGATTGGCAATCTTTGTTCTCCATGATCCTCACTCCTGCCCAATATGTCATCTGGCATTCTGAATATGGCAAGCAGGCAGCTATTCTTATAGCCGCCGGTTTGCCTCAAGGGGTTGTGGCTGATCATATTTCAGGAATAGGCACAGCAGCCACAATTGGACAACAACAAAATGCAGTCCGTGCCACTTTTCCTCTGGTTAAACAATGTTCCCTGGCAGCACTGCGAAAAGTGGACGATAACCAAGGGAAACCCCTTCAAACCTTTTCAAAAATTGTGCAAACTCCGATGGAAGACTATGCCTCATTTATCAGCCGCCTTCAAATCACTTTAGAGCGTCAAATTGATAACGAGGAGGCATGGAGCGAATTGATTATGAAATTAGCTTATGAAAACGCAAATATAGACTGCCAAAAGGTCCTACAGCCAATAGCAAATAAACCAGGTGTCACTCTTGCTGATTTTTTACAGGCGTGTAGGATAGTAGGTACCACTGGTCACAA
>JAOYMU010000098.1:1812191-1823012 GCA_025802295.1 Psammodynastes pulverulentus
TGGATGGAAACTGAACAAGGAGAGATTCAACCTGGAAATAAGGAGAAACTTTCTGACAGTGAGAACAATCAACCAATAGAACAGCTTGTCCTCAGAAGTTGTGGGAGCTTTATCACTGGAGGCTTTCAAGAAGAGATTGGACTGCCATTTGTCAGAAATGGTGTAGGGTCTCCTGCTTGGACAGGGGGTTGGACTAGATGACCTACAAAGTCCCTTCCAACTCTGGTAATCTGTAATCTAATGAGAAGCAGATAAAAAAATGCTTACCATTCACAGTAATTGATCTGGCAATAATAATGGCCAAAAGAAATGCCCAATGAGAATCTCTCTCTCTCTCTCTCTCTCCCTCTCTCTCATCTTTCCATCCATCCATCCATCCATCCCTCCGATTTGCAAAGCTGCTCCTTTCACTATTTATAAGTCTGAACAGTGTACAATAATTTAAAAATTAAAATAAAATCAAGAAAGAAAACATACTATACAAATCCAAAATAAGCAACATAAAACAACATATAATGAACATTTAGTTGAGGCTGGCCATAATAACTGAGACTTCTCAACCCAGAAAGGGCTCCTGTAATACATGGGAGAACAGCCAGCTGTATGGAAGACCAAGAGAATCATTCCCAGGGCCTCACATAGAGACAGTTCAGTTCAGTGGTGGTATTCAATTTTTTTACTACTGGTTCTGTGGGCGTAGCTTGGTGGGCATGGTGTAGCTTGGTGGGCATGGCAGAGGAAGGATACTGTAAAATCCCCATTTCCAACCCACCCCACTAACCTGCTTTCCAGCTCCGTTATCCTGTGCAGGGCAACAAAAGAACCCAGTCAATCAGCTAGGACTCCGATCAGCTGGGACTCGGGAGGCAGCGAATGGATGGGGGCAGGGCCAACCAGAGGTGGTTTTTACCGGTTCTCTGAACTACTCAAAATTTCTGCTACCGGTTCTCCACAACCTGTCAGAACTGGCTGAATACCACCTCTGATTCAGTTGATCCAAAATGGTCAATACAAGAAAAGAAAAAGAGTGTCACCTACAATCATAGAAGATATCAAGTCTATTCACCTCCTTGGTAAGGGCGAGAGTGCTGATAAATGGACCTACTTGACTCTTAGTTTTCTTCTCTCCCCCATAGCAGAGGTAGATCTTACAAAGAGCAGAGTGGCAAATAAGCAAGCAATGATGGAGAAGCTGCAAAGTGAGAAACAAACCCATAGCCAGTAGAACTAAGGACCTAAATTAAACTGCTAGATCAACAGTTATACAGACTTGAGATATGATCAGGACAGAGAACTAAATATTCAAAAGACCTAATGTTCAAGAAAAATCCTGGTCACTTCAGCAAGACATTAACATTGGAAGGGATACACAAAGCATGCCCCAAAACACAATTTAATCCCTTACCAAGAGAGCCAGGCTGCATATGCCATGCTTGGATTACTGTAGTAGCCTGTTGGCTGGATTACCCAACATCTCACTCTGCCCATCTCCAGAATCCTGCTGTTGATACAATTCTGGACATTCCTTCTTTTGCCCCTACTTTCTTTGGTTACCAATTGGTCAAGAAAGATGCCAGTACACACTGATAATATGAGCACATCCAATTATTTGAAAAACTTGCTAATGACTCATGTACCTATTTACTTGATTTAATTATCAGACCAGGTTCATTTGGCTCTATTAAATAATAAAATAGCTGCGTCAAAATTAAGAGCTTTTTTTCACCTGACTTTGGTCCTTTGGTATAAGTTTCCATCAGGTGACATTGGATCACTTAACTTTAAAAAAAACCAACCTAAGAATATTTTTTTCCTTGACATCCGGTGAAGTTGCTTTAAAATACATCAAACCTTACCTAACACTTTAATGCATATATGTTGATATTATTGTATGTCAAGGCCTTTTAGTGTAGAAGCTTCTTATTTTATGTTATGATTCTGTAACTGATTGTAATATATTATTACATTAAGTATTGTTTTATTGTATGTCTATAAGCACATAATAATAATTGAAGTACAACTACTATAGTTCAAGGAACGGTGAGCCAAAAGGAGTGAAAGTTGAACTCTGCTATTCCATCAGCTAGCAGACTTCACTGGAAATTAGAGTGGCCCTTTGCATCATCACAGAGGCCATCAAAACAATGAGAGAAGCACATAGAACCCAAAAGAAGGCCTTTTTGCAGATCCAGTTCCAAAGAACTGTGCACTCTCTTTTTGTTCAATAATTCATTTCCTTTTTCTCTTTTCTTTTGCCATTGAGATACCAGAGGAGGGCTTTCAAAAGTTTTGCTGCTGCCATATTAAATGGTTAATATGACTGGCTCTGCCTCTGTGTCTCTAGACCAAGCAGCCTAGGTCCTATTACTTAAGTAATGTCATCTGATGGCACCCAGAGATGCCACACCCATCCACCACTAACGGGAGTTGGTTGACCCTGACCTTCCCTACCTTTCAAAATGGGCTGTCTCTTTTCCCATGCACTGGGTCAAGGAGAAGTATCATTTCATTGGCTGAGGGTTTTTTGCATGACAGTTTTTATATCTTTATGTTTTCATGGTGGTGTTTTCCCCCAACTATTTATTCATTGTATCATTTTTATATGGACTTGTTATTTTCTGATTAAAAGTTACCCTCAATCGTGTGCCAAGTTGGTAGCTATGTAATTCAAGTATACAAATAACATGTTCTGTACTCTGGAACCTTAAAGAACTCCTCTAGTGCCAGTCCACCAATAGCCAGAGTGAGAAATGGCCACTATAGGCAGCACTTTTTCATGTTATGACACAGTAGTAAATGGCACAGTAGTAAATTGATCACAATTGTATGCAGGACAGGTGTTTTCCTGTTCATGCAAATGGTGAGAGTGCATTCAAGAACCTATCTCATCCCAGGTTCTGAATAGACCTATAAATAGCTTCAGCACTTGAAATATTTTTTTGCACGTTTGCATCCCTAAACACAATTCAAAGAATGCTTACATAGGGTTTGTTATTGGATTGGATCCGATCCAAATATGTCATACTTAAGGGTGGATACATTTATCTTTAATTTTCACTGATTTCACCAGGTCAGCCACAAGCATGACTAAGTCTAGATCCAACTCATTATATTTTTACTGTCATGGAGAAAGAGAAGCGGAAAAGGTTTTTTGCATCATATTTCATAATAGCTTAGTTGGCTTTGGGTATTTATACATCTCAGAAAGCAGAGGGGAAGGTGCACTGCTCTGCCCCAGGAGGGCAAATTGTTGAAACCTTCTCCAGCATCAGCTCATCACACTATTGCTTCTTTAGCAACTTAAGCAGCAAAATAAAGGAGCAAAAGAGTCACCATTGCCACTGCTCATTTTGAACCTTGTCTTTGAAATTTTAAAATTGGCTATGTATAGCAATGTCACTTACAGTATTCTACTCGCAGCTCAAGAAAATGTACTGAATGCAGTAAAGCATTTCAGATTTCCTTAAGATTTCCTACATTTTTTTCCTATCCAATAAAATGAACTTCTATCCCCACACCTTCTGTTTAAAGGGTCCTTGTGTCTCTATTCTACTTTCTTCTACCCAATTAAGAAAGAAGTCATATATAATATAGCCAAATTTTGCATAACAGCAGGGAATGAACATAAACAATTAGATTTGCATTAGTAAGCAAAGTGCGTTAATGATTCCTTTTCTATTTGTATTATAATAATTCTTTTCTGTTACCTGTGATTACCACCTCAAGAGTTTTAAATTTTATATAATAATTCATGTCTCTATTGTCAAATTATATTATTGTAAGTTGAATATTTACTTCCCTCGTTAGATGTAGGTACCAATGTTATTCCAAAATTTAGCTTTAACAGCATGCACCGCTGTATCATTTTATTTTGTTTGCTCGCACCATATTTGAACATTTGGTTTTATTGTATTCTTACTTTCTCTCTTTTTTTAATGCTGGTCATTGATTTAAAGAAATAAAATCTATCTATATACTCCCATTTAGCACTATATTCTGAGGAGCAAACCTGAGATATGAATATAAAAATATGCTTTCTAGTGAGTTGTGCCCCTTCCCCAACAATGTTATACCGAGAATTTTTTTAAAAAAAATTCAGACCAAACCAGTCTTCTCAGCTTCAAATTCTTTACCCTTAAGGCTAAAGGGATGCTGGGATTCAAACTTTGTAAGGCTCTTTTTTCTTTTTTTTAAATCAAAGCCTTGCCCATTCATGGAAGGAGGGGCAAGAGCTCTGGCTGCTAGATCACATGCAGCATAGCCTGAAATCTCTATATGGACTGAATAGAACTGAGTCAGAAATCTTACAGTAGTTGTAACACCTTTCTTTCTTTCACTCGGTAAAACAGGTTCTGAGATCTCCATTTAGAGTACTATGAAATTTTGATTTTAAAGAAAATGATTTTATTTTTATTTTACTAGCATTGTGAAACATCTATTTTTGCCCCATGTGCTAGAAAACAATCTAAGGCCAGGGTGTGTGCTTCCAGATATATCCTATTTCAAATGTGTATGCATCTATTAGTATATTCTACATGCTGGCAATTTTATCAGATCTATATCCAACATGTGATGTAGTTCTATAAATTTTATAGCATGGGGACTTGTGTTATTACAGTGTAATCCATATTTTACAGAGATTTTTTTTATTCAGAAGCAAGACTTATTGATATTCAGTCACTCTTTAAAAATGAATTTGGCAGACTTCTAAAAGTTGAGATGATGACAGGAGTTCTAGACTAGTACACTGTAATTTGGCCTATAATTGTCCCTAAGATTTCTCTAAACATTGACATAATCTAATTTTTGGTTGTTGTTTTCTTAATAGTGCCAGCAGATGTTCGCGTATCCATCAACCATTGAAACCTGTTGATACGGCTAAAATGTTGTCAAGAGTAATTAAAGGTAGTTGCTAATCATACATTCTAGGCAGTAAATCCTATCAAACCTTATGTAGCTTATCTCTAGAATATATCAGAGACAAAAGGGAACCCTACAATGGAATCACTGTAGTGGAACTTATGCAGCAACTTCATACAGACCTATTGGAATGAAGAAAGTATTAAGTATTCACAGAATACTTGGTGGAAAATTCATTGAAGAAACATGGAAGTGTTTGGATTCCTTACTTCCATTCCTTCTTTAACATATATAACATGCCCCTCTCCCTGAATGGCCATTCAGAGTAACTTGCAAAAAACCATTACAGGCTATAAAAAGAACATCAGAATATAGGATTATCCACACTCAGAATTAGTATATTAGTTTTCACCTAACCACAGCACCAATATTTATCAGAAAGATGCATGGCCCAATTGTAACCTTAAAGTATGTAAACTCTGCTAAGATTTATGACCTTTATCTTGGGCAGAGGACAGGTGAAGGCAATGAGTTTAAAGTAATTTTTTCTATTAATTTAAGGATGGGTAGATTGCATTATACTCAGTAATTGTAAAGGGCTTCTTCTGGAAATATTTAACACAGACCCGTAGAGCTGTGGAAAACATTTAAAAATGAAGTTTAACAAATCTTCCTCTCTGAGCCATTAAAATAGCTATGTCTTCCAAATGATTATTTAGGTGTATTGAAGATTTCCCCCAATTGTTTGTATATGCACATTCATGCACAGTTGCTTCATTGGGAGCCCCAGCAACAGACCTTCAAAGGAGCATATTGCACTTCCCTAACAATGTAGTTACTGTAATACTACAACTACAAATGCTTTGCAGAAAACAGCAACATGCTTGGAGAGCTTGGCACAGCAGAAGTATCAGCACACAAAATGTTTTACAACTGTTGACGCTCATGCATTCTTGCAGGGCGAATACACTGATCTGCTCTGTGGGAAAGGAAAAAATAGCAATTTCAGCGAAGGTTTTTCTTAGAAGCTTTTTACTCATTTTTCATGAAAAAAACCCTAAAAAAACCAAATCCAAGCTCCTCTTGTAACATCCTTAACGATGTTCGTCCTTAACGAAATTACCTAATAGGGAGGAACCCGCTCTAACTGTACAAAGATTGTTATTTTTGATCTCTCGACTGGTCCTTATATGTCCAGCATTCCAGTAGTCAATCTGAACAGGATAGGAAGGAAGAAAAGAATATAGATCTCCGAAAGATACATTACAGCAGTTAAAAGTTTGCAGTCTCCTCACACTTAAAATTGTTTCTATTGGTGAACAGAGCCTTCAGGCTGATAAAGATAATAACAAAAAAAAAAATGGAAGGTCCATTGTTTATCTTCTAAATCTTAATGCCAGAGGAAAAGATAACAAAAATGCAAATTCAGCTCTTGAAGCAGCCACCATGTTGAGCAGCCAGCAGCCTTGAAAACCCTCTCTTGCAGTCCTCATATTCCACCCTAGATTTAGGGAGGAAATTACCAACTATATTAGCAGGAAGCCAATGAATATAAATGCATTAGGTCCCGAAAATGGGGAAGGGGGGGGGAGCAATCTAAAAATCGTGTCTGTTCTGTCTACAATGTAAGTGTGGAGCTACCTCATCCCTTTGTGATCCTTGGCCTCCCCTATTCCTTCCCAATCCCCCCCTCAAAGAAAAAAGAATAGATGCCTCTGCTTTTACTTTAGGGAATTTGCAGGCTCTCCAAACATGCTGAAGAAATTGAAAGGATAGCTGTTATATTTTTACCATTATTTCACATTCATAAAATAAGTTTCCTTCACTTAGTAAATTAAAAATCATGATTTTGTTTCTTACCATGACCTACTTTAATTAGTCATTTGTGGTATACTGACAACTTTTCAAATTAATGGAGGAAAAAACCTGCCCACTTTGGAAAGAAGAAAGGATTCTTAATGGGCTTAGTTGACTAACAGAATGTCTAGTTATACAGTAAATCTGTATTTTCCCATCAGTACTAGGTACAAGTTGGGTCTACTCACTGATAATTTATATCCTAAGAAACTCCCCTTAAGCAAAATCACAGGACAAGATCAAATTTTCCCATGAGATATGAAGCTACCTTATAGAATATTAAACCAATTAATCTAATCAAGTACTGTCTTTGTAAATGACAATCGCTTCATCAGTACTCTTTCAGGTTGAGCTCTGTCTCAACTGATCTTTCTGAACAGCAGTACAAAGACTGAAGAGATGTACCATATGCATACACAGTAACAGCAGCATCTACAAATTTACTAACTGCAATAGGAGAATTGGACTTCAGTATCTTTGTCTCCTGCATTCTCCAAACTGGACTCTTTTGGAAATGCTACTTGCATGAGGAGGTACACTCCCTTTATTGCCATTAGTTATATTATTGCCTGAAAACTTGGAACAACATTCTCTATTCGGGCCTCAAAATGTGAATAGAATAGAATGCATGAGCTGGAAGGGACCTTGGAGGTCTTCTAGTCCAGCCCCATGCTCAAGCAGGAGAACCTAAACCATTTTAGATAAGTGACTGTCTCCAGACTCTTCTTAAAAACATCCAGGGATGGAGCGGCCACAATTTCTGGAAACAAGTTGATCCACTGATAAATTGTCTCCACTGTTAGGAAGTTTCTCCTTAATTCCAGGTTGCTTCTCTCTTTAACTAGTTTCCTACCATTGTTTCTTGTCCTGCCCTCTGATATTTTGGAGAATAATTTGACACCCTCTTCTTTGTGGCAGCCCCTCAAATACTGGAATACTGCTATCATGTCCCCACAGTCCTTCTTTTCTTTAGACTAGTCGAACCCAAATCCTGCAGCCGTCCTTCATATGTTTTAGTCTCCAGGCCTTTGATTATCTTAGTTGCTCTTCTCTGAACTTTTTTGTACATCTTTTTTGTAGTCTGGTGACCAAAATTGGTTGCAGTATTCCAGGTGTAGTCTTACCAGGGTTTTATAAAGTGATACTAGTACTTCACATGATCTTGATTCTATGCCTCTGTTTATACAACCCAGGATTGTATTAAACTTTTTGGCTGCTGCTGCACACTGCTGGCTCATCTTCATCCACTAAGGACTCTAAGGTCCCTCTCACAGTTACTGTTTTTGAGCCAGGTCTCACCTAACCTGTACTCATACCTTTGATTTTTCCTGTCTAAATGTCTAATGTCAAATAAGAAAACTGCATCTATTTATGTATGAAATGCTTTTTACAAATTGTGTATCTCTCAAGATAGCAAGAGAACCATTGAGTGAGAGAGACTGACAAATATTATATAGGAATTAAGTGCAAATAATAAACATAGCGCTGAACACATGAGCTTAAATATACAGAAGTAACCTAGCACTGATTTGCAGAGAGATATTTGCTATTTGATAAAATTTAAAAAGCGTACAAAACTCAGAAGGAGCCAGGGCCTCCATTTAAACACTGAGCCCTTGTGGATGTAGTGGAGCAGCCTTCTAAAAAGGGGGCAACCCCCTCCCCTTTAAAAGGATGCAGTTACGTGCAGTTACCGTTATCATCATACTGTAATAATAAACTGCAATCCAAGAAAATTCCCTTCCTTGCAGTTGAAGCTGAGTGCTTTCCTTCCTTCCTTCCTTCCTTCCTTCCTTCCTTCTTTCTTTCTCTCTTTCTTTTTTTGGCATTTTTCTGATATGAGAATAAGGATTTCAATTTTTTTTACAACCTTTATGCAAAACAGCTGTCTCAAAGTGAGAAGCCAAGTCAAAACCTATTTTTCCCCTGTAACAATGCCAAGATTTAAAGAGGGACTGCAGGGGGAATTTTGGGAAGCTTTTTTGGAATTTGGATTCCACATAAGAGTTCTGAAATAATAATTCTATTGCAAATGCTCTTCTTCAAGAATCATAACATGGTGGTGCTGGCATTTCAAGCCCGTGTTTTTGGATCAAGATGTCTGATTTTAAAAAATGGTAGTGATTAAATTTAGGGCCTCCTACTTTTTTATTTATTCTAATGTTATCTTCCAAGATTTTGTTCCAATTGAATCATCATTAATATGGAGGGACAGGGGAAGAATTCCCATAACATTTGTGCACTTAAGTCTAAATATATTGGACACAGAAGGCACTACACTCTGCAGTGTAATTTTATTTCTGAACCATTCAACAGAAGACAGATGAATCCAAGTCATGCAGTGTATTTACCTGAAAGGAAGATTATATTTGCACCAAATACTTTACATCTGTAATTGTAGAATTGTCTTATATGCACTGGAAATAGAGTAATAAAAGTCTATGAACTTTTTTCAGCCTGATCTTCCTTGCAGGAGGGAGAGAATACAATCTTAAATTCAGGATCTTTTTCCTTTTGGGCAAATGTGTCAACTGAGGTCTTTGATTTCATCTTTTAAAGATACATGAAACATCACAGCAAAAACAGCCTGCTAGTTTGTAGAATGTAAAATAGTTGCTATTTTAATATTTAATATTATTAAAGATTCAAAACCAATTCTGACCTCTTCTCCTATATATAAAAAAACTTGAGTTTGACACATTTTCATATTCTTCTACTTGCTTTTTTTTTTTAAATTAAGGTAAATCAATTAAAAATCCAGTCATTTAGCTGTCAGATTTCAGAGGCATGATCCCCAGATTGGTTCCAAAGGATTACTCATATGACATCCTCAGGTTGTCTATCCCTATATGCATGGAAAAGTACAACTTGCATTCAAGTCCTTTGTTGTAGAATATAAGGTTAATAAGAACCATTGAAGTTATTAACCAGATTAATAAGAAGCAGGGTAATTTTACAGTTATGGTTCCCCACTCCCTACATTTCTTCTTTGTATGTGAATAGGTGGAACTATGAAATGTACAGTATCTGTTTCTTCCACATCTCCTGTGTTTAGTCTTAAATCTGAATTGATTTGAAGTCATGGCTACATGAATATCTCTATCACTGAAGCTCCCACATGAAGCCAAATATCTAAAGTTACAAAGAGACTGTGCCAGCTAAAAGCCTGTTCCACTAACCCAGAATGTAAAAAAAAAGTCCCCTTAATTGCTATAAGGGGTATTGTCACAAATTATTTTAAGAAATGTTTTCATTTTAATGAAAGCAATATAAATTACAGTCTAGACTTTCTGGGTTTATATGGTCCTACAAGCTGTCCCTCCATACTTTTGGGAAAGAGATAGTTATGCTATTACTTATTAATATGTCCCAGCAGTCCCAGACTTTTTAAATTGAAATTTGCAAAGATTGTTGTGTTGGACATGTGTGCAACTATACCATCATCACAGATGCAGAAACTGATTATTACAAGAGTAAGTATCTCAACATGATAGGGTAGAAAGTAATCCCCTTTTATCCATAGTTGATCTGGAATAAGAATCTCATATAACAAATTACATTTTTAGCCATAGGAGCCATCTTAACATTGTAGGACAAGCAGCATTTCTTCCTCTATTTAATTCTCTCAGATGTCAGCAAGCTTAAGTGCATATCCTACAATTTCCATCCCATCCAAAATGATTAAACTGTTGTCTGCCCTGTTCCCTTAGGATAAGTTCAACTAGATAATTAAACGAATGATAATGAAGCAGCTTTACAGAAAAACAAAACAAAGTAATAAACTAATTAGTTCCTCCTTTTTTCTTTTCTTTTTTTGCAAAATTACATTGTTAGCTTGGTTGCTAGATATCCAAGACCCTGTTTCTCTTCTCTAGTCCTCATACCCCAGATTTCAGGCACATTTATTTATTTGTAATTCCTTTTCTCTTGGGAGCTCCAGGCCACGTACAAAAAAGCTTTCCTTAATTTTGTCCCCAAACAACCCTGTGAAGTAGGTTC
The DNA here is from genome assembly GCA_025802295.1 of Psammodynastes pulverulentus. Classification (NCBI taxonomy): domain Eukaryota; kingdom Metazoa; phylum Chordata; class Lepidosauria; order Squamata; family Psammodynastidae; genus Psammodynastes; species Psammodynastes pulverulentus. The sequence continues at coordinate 1,822,908 of JAOYMU010000098.1, forward strand.
AGATAAGGAGAATGGCTAGCATAGGAAAGGACAGAACTGAAGGAGTGAGGCTAATCCAGGGGTGGGCAAACTTGTCAGCTTTAAGACTTGTGGACTTCAACTCCC
>JAOYMU010000098.1:1828089-1845674 GCA_025802295.1 Psammodynastes pulverulentus
GGCTGAGTCAACCTTGAGCCTGGTCAGATTCGATCTGCCTAATTACAGGCAGCTGGCTGTTAGCAGAAGTCTTGCAAATACTACAATTACTGCAATCATTCCTCTGCGCCACCAAGGCTCTAAGGGATTCTAAGACTAAACACAGAATCAATTTTTCAAAGTTTGGTAGGTTGTAAAATCTAGCTTATTCTACCGGTAAAAGAGATTTTAGCACAACTTCTATTGTCTTCAGTGGCATGAATTAAATTTCCTGTTCCACCATACCTTTTCTCAGTCTTCTTTATTTTACTTAACAAGATATGGGTGGGTTGCTAATATCTGATAGTATTAATAACATGCATGCCCTTATTTTGCAAGACAAGTTTTTTTTAACACTGAAACATGTTTAATCTTTTTAAGTAAAATAAAGAACATGGCTTATGATATCATAAATTTAAAACTGGAAGAGAGCAAATTCTTATACAAACTATTGACCTGTAAATACCTTTAGGCTTAAGTGGCCTTCTTGACTCTGGAGCTTTTCATTGGAGTAGGAGTGAAGAATATGGCCTATGCAATTCAACTGTGAATACACACATATATACTTCCATGAAAATGCAAGGAATTCAATTGTTTAAGGATCACATTACATTTTAGAATGATTTGCTGGCTTACTTGCCCATATCTGGGAAAAGCTACTTAATCATTAAAACATCAATGATTGTCAGAGTTTACCCAACTTTCCTTATCCTTGGGATACAGACTGATAATCTCTTTCAGATGATTTATCTGAATTTTAGAAAGCATGGTAAGATTTAAAATTCATGTTCTTTTAATTGTGATTGTGTGTGCTACCTTGTTCTTGACTGAAAGTGAGTAAAATTGCCATAAATCAATATGTACATATTCTGATATGAAAGGGTAATTCTCTGTTTAAATGGATCGGCGTGGATCTGGCTGGGAAGGTGATGGGGGCCTAGTTTTGTTGTTGTTTTAATTAGAGCGGGAAAGGGAAAGGAAAAGCACTTGAAGAAAAGGAATAGAGGAATGCTGATTTTTACTTGCCAGGCCTGGAAGTGCCCTGAGCTGTGCAGAATAGATGACATGAGTGTGCCAGTAATGCCATCCGCAGGCGCTGAGATGAACCTCCTGACATTGTCCAGAGGCTGCAGGACACACACTGGATGGGCATATTCTAAAAAAGGAGAAAAAACTCCTGACAATATTATTAGACTGAAGCTATAGAAACACAGACTGGTGGACATACATAAGGTGGCCAAAAGGTAGACAACTGGGTTTAACACAGAAGAGTCTTGTCATTGTTGAAGAAAAAGTGTCATAAAGATGGAAGTGGCATCCAGGAAAGCTGGATTATTGTTGGACCCTTGACCTCTTAAAAGCAAATGAAAAAGAAAAAGAAGCAAGAAATACTACAGAAGCAACAGAAGGAGGAAGGGAAGTTTGGGGTAAATCCTTTTAAGTACAGCAAAAAATTAATCTGGAAATATTCTATAATCTAGAAAATAATCCAAATCCAATTTGGATTTCAAAGTCTGAAGCAAATTAGACAGTGCTTAAAATAAACCAGGCATTTCTGTTTCAATTGCAAGAAAACAAAACTAAAAGAGAGCTGAAGAAATGGGGGAAAAAATTAAGTACGGTAGGGGCATGTGTTCATCAATAGATTCCCACAGTATAAAGTCAAGTTGAAAAAAAGAGGCCACAAAAACAAAGAAAGGGGTTCCAAACTATCCCTTCTACACTTAACTCTCCCTTGAGAAACTTGTTCCTGTGTGGGACAGTAGCAGGCACTAAAAATTCATTTATTGTGCTAATGCTGCCACACTATTTGTCCAGGAGTGCCTATCTGAATGTTTGCAGTTTACAAGCTGCGGGCATGCGGATATATTAAACTGATCCAACAAAAGGAATTAGGAAGGGGAGGGGAATCAAGCAAAGAAACAAAATTCTGACCCCAAAATAAATGCTCCTCAATTTGCCTTCTAATTAAATAAAACCTTTTTCTCTTTGTTGATCTGACATTTACCTAAATATTCTTTGTACACCTCCGCCCACCCCCAACCCTCAGCTTTCAGCAAAAGAGATTTTCTTTACTATAAGAAGTTACCGGTATCACAGGTAGGAAAGAACCAGGCAATCAAGAAAAAAACTACCTGTTATTTTCTGTTATTTTTCAAATAACTAAGCATAATAGATTCATCCTAGTGCACATCTTAAGTTAGCAGTTTGCTAATTAGGGGTGAAAGGAAACATATAGAGAAAAAGAAAATTTTGGAAAAAACAACTGCCCATAAAATTAAACATAAAAACCAAAAACCACGAGTGGTGTTATTTGTAGGACCTACCAGGAGTGTGAACAAAATACGCCAAGTAAAGATCCAGTTCTTTAATTGTGACTCCAATGTGATGCGGCTGGACGCAAAGGCCTGGGTTTGAGCACTGCGGCGACTTGTATAGCCGCTCCCCATCAGTACTTTCAAGGGGGATCCCTTTGAACAAGATGACCATAACTAGGTCCAGCCTCCAAACCTTGTCAGCCTGCCTCAGGCAGTCAATCCTGCGAATTTTGCCTTTCTGATCTGGATTGGAGAGGACACAACACGGTGCTTTCTTGCCCGTGATGGTCAAGACAAAGTCCTCACGAAACTCTGGGCGGATATCCTTGCGTAGCTTGGCCAGGAGTCGGGATGCCCATTTCTGCTTGATCTCAGGCTTTTCACCAAGTAATTCATCCTTCACAGCTCGTTCCTCATCCTTTGACATTCGCTTCTCGTGCTTCTTAAAGTACTTTCGCTTCCGAGCTTGAAGGTTGAACCATGTGTAGGAAAAGGCACGGACATGAGGAAGGAGAGCTTCAATGAAGGGGTGAAATTCATCCTGGGGAAAACAGGGGGAGAAGAAAGGATGCAAAACAAAGAAAGGAAAAATCCATTAGAATAAGAAAATCGGGAGGGGTAAGCATCGCAACATGAAATTTATTGGACAGAGTAGAGAAACAGTAAAGTGAGAACACGTAAAGCTAAGCTCAGAGTGTGATTAATCCAGCTAAAAAATAAATATAGTACTAGAAGAAGGATGAAAAACAGGAATTTTGGGAGAGGGGAGGGAGAGAAAACAGCAGAATTAATATTGTTTCGACAATGCATTAGTATGGAAATGTAAAAAAAAAATCAGCATAAAGTTGTGGAAGTAAAATTTTGCTTCTTTAAAAATAAAAGTACTGAAGTTTGTTTAGCAATGTAGGAATTAAAGACAAAATCAGTTCTGATCCCCTGTCCTAAACCCAATGCTCTAAATATTCTTTATACATTGAAATAATTTTAGTGGGCCTTCTAATTTTATTTTAAAAATAAAAATTTCCCTACAAGAAAAGCACCCAGGAAAAAAATAGTCAAAAATGGAAATAATTACCATTGCTCTGTCTCATCCCGGCGAAGCTAAGCCCCCGATTCAGAAATTCTGGGCTCAGAATTGCAGAGAATAGAACGCGGACGATATTGTGGGTATACGGGGTGGAAGGTGAGGAGAGGAGAAAAAGGAGGAAAGTAGAACTGTACGAAGGAAGGGCACACAAGAGTTCTGGATATTTCTTAAATTAGGTAGAAAATAATTGTTGGCTGCATCTTTCACTACAAACTGATCACCAAAATGTTCAAGTCTTGTTTAATAAAGAGTGGGAAAGCAAAAGGGAAGGATTAAAAACTGAAAGAAGGCAGCTAGGAAGGGAAACCTCAGCCGAAGACAGAAATAAATCAACATCACTCTGCCTGTGCCACATGCACAAAATAGGTTAAAAATGCCAAATGGCTGTTAAAAAAAATACTAGCAACAATAACAGCAATAATTGTGATAAAGGGAAGAAGGAAACAAAATTAAAAAATAGGAAGGACAACAGCAACTAATCACACAGGGGAAGCTGAGACCAGAGAAGAATGTCTCTCAGCGTTGGCAGAAATACAAAGATGCAACTTAGATGTGGCTCCCTCCGCCTGAGAATAGGGGTGATCGCAGGTCTAGGGGAAAAGGGGCAGACTCTGCTCTGGGATCAGCTGTGATCGCCTGCTGGCAAAACCCAACTGCTGGGGTATGGGGGATTTTGTTGTTGTTGTTTTCCCCCCCTTTTTTCCTTTTCCTTTTTCCTCCTAAACTCTCTGGCTTGCTCGCTTTCTCCTTTCATGCTCAGTCCCCAACCATTTGCCTTTGCCAATGCCAGCAGAAAGAGAGAGAGAGAGAGAGAGAGAGAGAGAGAGAGAGAGAGAGAGAGAGAGAAGAAGGATCCACCTATTTGGCAAGAAGACCTATATCGTGGAGCAGCCAATGGCTGCATCAAAGGAAAAGGGAGGTGGAGGGGGAGGTTGGCAGAGAAGGAATCAGGGAGGGGGTTGCAGAGAGAGTCACAGAGAGAAAGAGACTGTGCAGTTAAGAGACTGAAAACAATTTGCCAAATTGACAAGTTCGTATCTAACAAATAAGCAAAGTCCAGCAGCAATGGCATTTTTATTGGCCCGCAGATTTTGGCTAGAATACAATTTGCAAAATATTTTAAATAAATAAATCTCCTAGGATACACCCCAAACTCATCACACACACCCCCAAGACAGCCCCACAGGCCTCAGAGAAAGCAGCTGTTCTGTTTTCTCTCTCCATCTTATTCTCCTTCTGTCACCTCTTGGCCCAACTATTTCTAGGAAAAGATCTGTTCAACTATAATACTCTTTAAGATTCAGTCAGATTTAGCTTACTTTTTTCCCAGTTCAAGTAGTGATGGGAAGTCATTGTCCCTGCCCCAATACATTTCTTCGTAAGTTCCTGTTATCTCAGATGCAGCTAGCCAGTCTGTCCTGTTCCTAGCAAAATATGAGTTTTCTGCACATTTCCCACATTTCTGCCACTTCATCTTAACATTTGCCAAGAACTTCAATCCTTAGTGTTGGCTGTCAATCATTCATTTTGATAAAATTACTTATGTCTTCTAACCCCAAATCAATAAATTAAACATTACAAAACTTAAACATACTGCAAAGTTGGAACCATCCTGAAACTTTTTCAAGAACAGCTATTTTAAGAGATTTCATTGCAACACACTTTTTGTTACCTGACTTTTGATTATGTTGCAAGTTTAAAACAAAGGGCATCAGAAGAGCTGATTAAAAATAGTATAAATTAATTTCAGATAGAGAACTCTAGGAAAAAGGAAAAATAGTACAAAGAAAAACAACAAAAAGAAAATGTGTAATACCGTATTTATGTATTATCATATAATGGGTAAGATAAAATGGAGAGATTTAAAGAAGGTTAAAAATATGGGCAAGAAAGTCAATAATAATGATTATGATTATCAATAATCATCCTACAATAAAACCTTTAAACCATCAAAACAATATCTGTTTATCCCAGGTCTGTAGGAAGGACTCAATAGGTGAATAAAAATACCAAATCCAGTCTAAACTTTTGTGTGACTATGCGACAAACAACAATAATAATAATAATACCAACATCTTCAAGACTACTAAAAGAATATTTGTTTACTGTCATAAATATACAAAGATTGAACACAAAGAAATAATGACTTGTTATTACAAATTAAAATTATAGAAATTAAAATTAACATAACAATTGCAAATGGCAGTTGTACTTAGAATAGCTTACAGACTGCAATGAATCCTTTAATATTGTCAACCAACAACATCTGCCTATCTCAGGTCTTTGGAAAGCATTTGATAGGTGGACAAAAATGCCAAATCCATATAAACATCTGACTGACCATGTGCGCAACCATAATAATAATCAGTCCTCCAAAGCTTTTGCTTCAGTGTGGGAGCATTTTAGCGAGACCTTACTTTAATTGAACCTGGTTTGTTTGTTCTTTGGCTCAGCCCATCCATTCTCTTAGCACTTATAGGGCAACAATAACAGAGAAGCTCAATTTACAAACAATTCAGGGCACTACTCATACTCATACTGATGCAAAGGGCAGTATATATTCCTCTTTGAACAGTCAAAGCTTGAGTATTTCTAGTCTTGACTGTGCTTGTGTGAGTGCAGCTCCTGATATACCAAATACACTAGTGAGAGGTAGTCCATGGAGATAGCATGAAAGTCAAACCTATGCTGAGCCTTTACTAATGCCCACTGTCAGCTCCAGGCCTTGTTGCCAGGTTTTCAGCAGCTAAGTAGATGGCCAAATGAGAGCTCCAGATTTACATTTGCAAATCATAAGTGAAGTTTGCCCTGCTCAGCTTAAATAGGGGGAGGGGGGGACAAATGGCTGCTTCTCATTTCTGTCCACCCACAAATCTGGTATTAGCCAGTTCATTGGACCAGGGTACAGAACCCTCCAACCTTTTCCCACACATAAACAGATTGTTTGCTTGGAAAAAGTATAGGCCACCCCATATCTCTCTGTGACCCTAGTGACAAAATATCAAAGGACTGTGACCAAATACCTAAACCTGCTCCTTCTGCTTGATCACACAGATTATAGGTAGGCAGGCAGGTAGGCAGGCAGTTGAGGTGGAAAAGTTATCTCCAGGAACAAAAGCTTGGAGATTAATTTTCTGCATCTGTGTCATGAGGGGGTATATATGCAAGGTGAAGCATAAGGAGGTAGAATAAAGAAAAATGAACTGCCCTTTCCTCTCTAACCATCCCCCCAAAGATTTTCAAAATAGGTTGGTGAAATTTAAAACTTATTGACACTCACTTCCTCATTACTTGGGAGTGCAGACTCCCAACTTCTTATATACACAGAATGCTTCCTTTAAATTAGTGTATTTCTTTTAGCTTCTAAGCAATGAATACATTTTTTTCTTTAATATAAGATTTGATATGGAACTGAAATATGATATTCCTCCCTGTAAAAAGGCACTGCACAAAATTAGATTTTAAAACCAACTTTAGGGATATTTATGAGAAGCTGCAAATATATATATTTCTTTCCCTCATAAAAGGAGTACCAATAGCCATGTTTTATTCAATTTTTGGCCATGTACAAGTACAAACAATCCCAGACTTGAATTCGGTGCTGAAGCCCTTTGTAATATAATCAACCCCCTAAACTGATTGTAAGATCTGCCTAGCCCTAACAATACCAGTCTATAATATGATGATATTCAGTCACAGCTAAAATTCTGATGTACTCTTTTTACTTTTCTGATACATTAAATCAAGCACATGTGTAATTTCATCATTACCTTGCATCAATATCAGATTTCTATGGGATTTATGGAGATAAAGATGCATATGCAATTCCATATCGGACAAGTAACCCATAATGTTTCATCTAGCATTTTTTATTCATTTAAAAAAAGAGAGAGATGAGGCGAATCTTTTATTTTAGTGCTACGTCAAGGTTAGTTTGAATATCGCTGTGGATATTTGTCATTTAATCGAAACAGAAACAGAGGCTGCAAATGAAACAATGGAAACATCATCAAGCATCAGCATCCACTGTTGGTGATTACAAAGGAAGCTGTTGACCATTCAAACTAGAAAACATTTATTCTTATTTAGGGATTTTGCAACAGATTTTTTTGATAATGCACACTTTGATACAGCCATATTAGGGAAATAACCTAATATCACAAAAACCTTTCAATGGAATTAATCTGTAACATATAGTTGCTGTATAACTTCTATTCAAATCAGTGAAGTTCCTTGTATCATTCCCTGGTTTCCAAAATTAAATAATAAAAGGTGGTCGTGTAGGAGAGGACTAGTACAGAAGATTATTGTTTCTTGCAAAACAATAAATTAGAATAATTTGATTGAAGAGAAAATGTGTATATCATATTCTCCATCTAATCAAGTCAGGAGAAATAAAATAATGAGTACACTTAACTAGAAGATACATGACACCAACAGAAACATATCAATTAAAGAGAAAGAAGAGTATGTTTTTTAAAAACAGTCATTCTAAAAACCTGGAGGGAAATAGATCAACAAACAAAGAGTCAGCTCTAATATCTGAAAGAGTTTCCCTCTTTTCACCAAAACAAAAACAAAACAGGTTTTTATCATTGCAATTCCAGTTTAAAGCATCATCATTTTTATCTGCATTAACTAAAGATCTTAAGGGAATCATTTAACAAAAAGTTTATTTAAAAGCATTGTTTTAAATGTTGACCTGAAAGTAGAATTCTGTAATTCTAGGAGAACTTTTATATCAAAATTCTATATATGTTTACTCAAGAGTAAATATTGAGTTCACTACAGTGTGCTCCCAATGAGCATCTAGCTGACTGTAGAAGCTAACTGCTTCAAATAAAACTTTCCAAATCTTTGTCTATTTTCCATGTGTGTCTGTGTCTGTGTCTGTGTCTGTGTCTGTGTGTGTGTGTGTGTGTGTGTGTTTATTTTTGCCTTTTCATTTTTGAAGGCTGTCTTTCTCTCCCTCCCTCCTTCTCACTTTCACTCTTTTCCAGCAAGAGGATCAACTGTAAAGCTTTCTTGGGGTTGTCATAGAAACAGTCAGTAGCACTCTGGCAAACTACTTCCTTAGTGAATGAATAGCACATAAATTTCCACTCTCCACAGGGCTAGCGAGATCTACAACGTATTAGCCTGTGGCTTGTTCCTGCTGTTTTTTTTCCCCAGAGTGCAGAAGTGAGAAAGCTTTTTTGCTAAAAATGAGTCTATGGGACTTTATGTCCATCTTGGCTGGGTTCCAGATGGGATACTAAATTTAAGGTGGTTACATCTTCCCATTATTATAAAGAATGATGATATTCACTATTTTGCAACATACTTCATGAGATAGGAGCAGTTACATAAATACACAAACGCATAATAGAAATTAAAATAAAAGAAATTAACTAGATGCAAACAACAACTTCCAACATGGATTGGGACAATTAAACTGTTTTGTTATTGCCTGATAAGACAGAATAGTTTCCCAATATACATTCTTTTTTAAAAATGTGTTATTGCACAATGTTCGCATGAACTCAACCTAGTCTCTCAATAATTGCCAACTCACCTCTTTTAAAGTAACCATCAAATATCTCCTACTGATGTCTCTCCAATATTAACAGAATTCATTTTCACAACTATAGGAAATATTTATTAATGTACATCTCACATCTTTGGCATATTATACAACAAAATCCCCAGAACAATATCAATCGATATAATAGTTATATCAGCTTGCTTTGCTTCTTCATTCTTCTGAGTGCTATAACACTTAGAGCCTGCTTCAAAAGTTTTTCTCTCTCTGACCTGATTTAGCACAAACAAGGAAAAACTGCAGTAGACTCCACATCCTAACGAACTTGAGTTAATTAATGCTGTGAAAGAAAGAGGTTCTCTCTCAGCCTCTTGAATCATGGTTCACTACCCCTTTCAATTTTCTATCCCTTCCTCCCCTCCCCAAAAAAGTGAGAGAGGAATTGCATTCAAATATTTTTTTTCCCTGTCTGAGCAGGGAAAATAAACAATGCATAAAATGGAAACGGAACAACAGTATTGCATAAATCTATGCAAGAACCAGTTATAAAAATACTAAAAACAGTTATCTCAATATTTCACTTTATACATGCGAGGAGCAGGATAAATAGGCAAGGATAAATAAATTAAACAAGTTTAATAAGCAGTTCCATAATTTAACATTAAATCAAGCAAGTAAACTTAATTGAAGGAGTCCAGAAAATCTATTTGTCCTTCCTTTTTATAATTGTAACAATAGGGACAAAAACAATGAAGACTCTTAATTTCCGAGTAATTAATCCAGTCCTTACTTCTGTACGTAATCATATTTCCATTCAATATTTGGATTAAGAATGAAAAATTGAGAGTCTCTTTGATTACAAATTTACTAAATAAAATTATTCAACTTTTGCCATGACTGTTCAGCAAAAATATATTTTATAAAAATTAATTTACAGTATGATCCTATGAATCCAAATTCCTACAACAGAATTAAGAACATGATCTAAATATTAGTTCTCCAGCACATGAGTATTCCAAACTAATTCTAACATTTAAAACATTTGATAATGCCAATAACACCAGGTTTGCTGTTAGTGACAGTCCTAAGTGTTTGTGCTTAGTAAGCGGCCCAGAGGTTTACATAAAATTGTAGAAACACTACCGGTAGTTCTTAATTATTAGAGTGACATAACATTCTACATAAGTGAGAGTCTAAGCCCGGATACATATACTGAAAGAGTACGGGGCATGCAGCAACAAAGAACAAACCCAAGCAAACAAAACATCATTACTTTTGCCTAGTTTTATCTTTCACTCCTTTGGTTTATGATAGGAAGTATTCTCATTATTCAGTAGGCTTCCTCATGTCTCTTCCCCACCCCCATTTATTATTTATTCAAGTACGACTTATTCATTTGTACTTTATTCACATACAATTTATTCAAGTACTATACAATTCATTCACTGAAAGGGGGCAGCTCCCTTCGGTGCCTAAAACAGGTCAGTGTGTAAATTTGTGGTATGTGAAATTATAGAGTTTATTTCCTTTGGTTTTTTTTTTTGTGGCAGAGTTTGGCTTTTTCCAAAGGCCAAAACCAAAAATCGTAAATGAAAATTAAATGAGCAGAGAGAGCTCTTTATCTACTGTTGTACAAATGAACACTGGTGTAAGGCTTCCTGTATTCTTGATGCCATATCATCAGAAGCTCTGGAACATTTATGGTAATTGCTTTTTCAGACAGATAGGCCATCGGGAGAAGCCAAAGACTGAAATGAGACAAACACATCAGACAGAAAAGTACAGTTGTCTTACTAAGAAGCTACAGCTGGGATGGGAAGCTACTAACCCATATGTGAATGTGACCTGCAGCTTATTGTGAGGAATAGGTTATATATATAATACATTTTAAAAACCAAAATAATTCCATCCTAATAAAGAGTAGATACTTCTAAGCCTGTGTTATATTTTCACTACAAGAATTAAGATTTATACCAGAAAGTACGCCTTAAAAATGGACATGATTACACAGATTTACTAAAAAAGAACAATATATGCAACCATTTCATACACATTTGAAATTTATTTTTAATAAAAATAAATATAATTTTAATTAATAAATAAGCAATACTTTACAAACTGCCTACAAATAATTATTCACCAGAAACAACAGGAACAATTTTCCTTTCACTATTGTTTTTACCATGATCTCTGAGTAAGCATTAATTTATTTAATATTTCAACTTGATGTCTGTAATAAGTGCATAAATACAATCTAAAATAATATTCAGATATGGTAAAATAGACACCATTGCAGTTTTGACCAATTGATTTTGATATTTTGTAAACTTAAATCTACAACTTTTGAATATCTAGAATAGAGTACATTTAAACATAGAAATGGAGAAAAAAAATTCAATTAAGAAGAATAGCTTCCCACAATATTTCTCACATCCCCATGCCCCATGATGCACAGGCTCAACACACCATTCAACCAGCAGTACCCAAATGGCCTTCAAAGAAAAGACAGTTTCAGTTTGTACACTTCTGCAGCTACTTTCAAGGCAACCAGATCTTTAAGTGGCCACTGAGAAGCTGAAGAAAGAGCTGTCCCAGTTGGATACATTCAGGCTGCTGACAGAGGAAGAAACAGAGCATGGAAGCACCTGTTCATTCCAAATTACTAATTCTGACTGCAGCCATCTTTCTAGACCAACACAATTCATTGGCAGTTTTCCGATCCAACGCTAATTGGACTTATCCCACGGAAAACGACCACAATTCCACACCACCAGTCTAACCACTGGGTATTCTGTCTCAAATTGAGAACTGTGTCTAACATGTGGAGAACATGAAACCAGGATTGATAAACTATGGTTTACTGTCACATGAATGTATTTCAAACTCACTGGTTTTACCTTTTCCATTTTGTGTTCTGGCACTGCTGCAAGGACAGAATGCCTATTACTTTATTTATAATTATTCATAAATTACCATTGTTATTGAACCTAAATAAACTCTGGTTCATTGGGTACAATTTATTGAAACCAATTATTCGAACACTTCATAGTATGATTCATAAAAATAGCTTGGTTTAATAAACCACAGTTAAGATTAACCACAGTTTAGGACTTGACCAGAAAGCTAAATTGAAGTTAGCTGAAATTAGGAACAAATGTTTTCAACCTACTTTTTGCAGACGTTCTGGAGAAAAACACAAGAAAGATCTCAGAAGCCTGAAATAGGTTTACATGCATTAAGTATAAATCTCATAATTTTTAGGGGATCTTCTTTAATTTTAAGTGAAAACTAACTAGTATCTACATAAATACCTTAATAATGTCTTTAAAATTTTTAGACTGAAATTGCCCAAAGAGTCAAGGCTTGATATTTACATGTTTAAACTTTTTAAAAAGATGGTTAATACATTTATGTGAATCTTACTCTTTCACACGAAATACCAAGAAGATCTTTTTTCAAAGGCAAAAATGCTCCAGATAGCAGACAAATCATAATCACTGTCCAGTTGGCATCTGTAACAATTACATCAAATGTTCATACATATAAATATGGGTTGGTTTCAGTGTTTTAAGAGTACAACTAGAGAAACCAATGTAAGTTGACAAATCATTATGCAGGCATTCACAACAGTTTTACAATCCCACCTGCAAACCTCTGAAATACTCCCATCTGCATATAGACTTTGTGTACAAATGGTAACTGATAGAAATGCCATATCTGTTTCTTATTCCAATTACTGATTACATTAGCAGAGGAATGGAAAGGGAGGCGAGACATCAGGCACCCACTATTGCAACATTTTGAAACAGCTTGGTATCAGAAAATGTTTTAATGATATAACATGTTTCTAAAGGCATCTTGGCAGCCAAACTCCACAACAAATAGAAAAGACAAAAATATAATAAAATATGAAATGTCTCAAAATTAATCTCATGATGACAATAGTATAATGTATGCTGGGAAGGGAACTGAAACACTGCATAATGAATATGTATAATGAATACTTTTTTGTTAAGCACCTGATGAGGCTTGTAATCGAGAAAGCAGGATAGAGCTAGAGATAAAATATGTCTTGAAGACTCTGCACTGATTTGTTGGGACAGTAAAATTTCTCCACTGACATTTCTAGATCTTTTTCCAAGTGAAGAGAAAGATAATCTTACCAACCAGATTTAAATGTTTTTGTCTTGTAAGAATGCCCTCAGAAATCCCAAGTGTTATATCTATATATGGTGTGTGGATGTATGTCTGCATGTTACTCTTTTGATAATCTTATTCTGCCTCAAAATCAAAACTGGGCTTTCTTCAACCGAAAAGCTCCTCAGATTGAAGCCATACTGAATTTAAAGATTTCTCCCAGAACTGTGGATCTGACTCCTCACATTCCCTTTCAACTTTAAATTTTCCCGCCATAAATTTCAGATCAATTAATAGAGATCCCCCTACCTTCCCTGATTACTCCAGTGGTTTATTTTATTTGCCTGAAAAAGGAATCATCAATGTCATCCTGAACACCAAGGAACCCGAGAGCAGACCCCATTGAATTGAAAAATCTAAATTATTTAAACCACAGGAATCAGCTATAATAATAAATTATCAATGACTCATAGCAATCCAAGAAATTTAATAAAATCAATAGAATATTAAAGAATAAAAATGGCAAGTATGATGAAGTAAGGGGGCTCACTCTCCCTCATTGAAGGCCTAGTTGAAGAGGCAACTCTTCATGGCTCTTCTAAACAACATCAGAGTGGAACGATCCAGTTGTTGGGAGGAACCTCAAACTTGTTTACACATCAAAATTGTATCCCACCTATCAATACTCTGTTCTTCACGAGCTCACAAATATACAGAAACGTTACCTCAATAAAAAGATCCATATTAAGGCAAATTATAATATTCTGCAAATTTTTAAAAATACATATGGTAAAATTCATTTTCCAGGCATTAAAGATGCCACAGGAAAGCTTATGGCACAATAGTTGAAGAATAAGTTTAAAAATAGTCTGAAATGTTATACCCTCTGGGGTAGCCATTCAGAGGCTAATAAGAGCCAGGCAATTGTCTTCTAAAAGGCAAATACATTACATTTGCAATTTTCAGGCAGGTTTTTGGCTTTTAAGTGATTTTGCTGGGTGTCTATGCATATATGGAATTCTTTGATGTTATTTGTATTTTTATTGTTATTTGCAACTTGCCATGAGAATCATCCTCTCCATTACGACGGGATATCATTTAAACTGGAACCCCAATCAATACTTTAATACCTATTCCAAAATAATGTCTGGATGTAAGGTAGCCTTATTGCTGAATGGAGAAATCTGCAAAGGCAAATCAGCCCATCTGCTGATCACATTTTAATAATAAAGAATTGGAACTAGATTAATGTCCTAGCTTTCTGTGGTAGAAGAAAGCAGCTCTAGAAACCAAAATATTCTTTCTAAAGACAGCAAGTAAATTTTCTCAAACTGACATAATTAAATAAGAATTTGAGGAATTAAAGCAATTCTTCTACAAGGAAGCCAAATACAATCCAGCAGCCATAGTAGGTTAGACTGCACAAGATCCTTAACCGCTGCCTAACTTCTGCAAGTCTAAACACACTGAAAAAGCAAGCAGCTTTTAATTTCAAGCTGCTAGTATGAAGCTGTTTCTCTGCTCAGATTGCTTAGAAAATCGGAAACTGTACAGGCTTGCCTTGAACCTCCTATCTCTTGCAGTGAGACAGAAAGTGGGCTTACAGAACATGCCTGTATCTCCAGAAAAGTGGCTGTTATCACCTTGGTGTTAGCTATAGTAACAGCAGCTTTTAAAGTTTATTGAATATTTCAAAATGTGTTGCCATTGCTTTTCTTGTATATCTGGCATGGTTTTATTTTACTTTAATTAAACTTCTTAAGAATATTCTGTCTTGCCTCAGGTATTCAATAATTGTGACTCATACAAGAATTCTGTTGCTTAGTTCTACACTGCCTATATATATAATAAAGAAGAGACTCATCGCCAATTGTGAATCCTACAAACAAATTCACCAGGTACCATTCACTCACTAATAAGTAAATGCATTGTACATTTTTAGCTGTTGTTTTGAGATTAAATGCCATTGTGAACATTTGCTATATTTGCAGCACATAACAAACTATTATTATACAGATGGTGGCCCTAAGCATGCAAGCAAAGCCCCACCCCTTTTTATACATGTTGCATACCATATACATAGAAGGGTTTCGGTCATATGGTTGAAACCACCATCTTAATTTTTTTTGACACTTCCACTGTAGACAATGATAATATAATTGTTGCACCTGAAATTATATTTCAATCCTGAAACTAATTTGCCCTGGCCTACCAATAACATGGCTCTTTTACAGAAGTTGTACATATGGAAGTAAACAGATTAAGGTGTATTTCAAAACTCTATGTAGCTCAAGATTTACTGCATCCTACTCATATATATGAAACTATGTTTGGTTTACACTTAACCATCCATAGATGAATATCATGGTTTCTTTCCTAAAAGAAACCATGGTATTTATATTTTATTATATTTCTAGATGAAATGTTAATATATATTGCTAGTCCATAAATATGTGCCATATGCTAAATAAATAAATACATATATACATATTGTACATACATACATACATTTCTTAAAAGACTTTTATGCAAACAGTTTAGATGAAATGGACCAGGCAGAATTGCCACATTGAAAATATTGCTGAATGAGTAAAAGGGAAGCAGGAGTACATAGCTAAAGCCAGTTTATGAAATCACATGTGATGTTCTAGACTGTCATTTCCAAAAAGTAGTTCTTGCTGCAAATTAAGTTTCTGTTAAAGAGTTAGCAATGCCATCAACTGGACTGTCCAGAGAATCACATAGAATATAGAATAATAAAGTTGGAAGAGGCCTTGGAAGTCTTCTCCATTCCCTTGCTCCAGCAGGAGAGCCTATACCATTTCAGAGAAATGATTGTCCAATCTCTTTTTGAAAGCTTTCAGTGATGGAGACCCCAGAACTTCTGGAGGCAGGCTATTCCTTTGTTATTGCTCTCACTGTTAGGAAATTTCTCCTTACTTTTAGGTTGCTTCTCTCCTTAGTTAGTTTCCATCCACTGTTTCTTCTCTTGCCTTCTGGTGCTTTGGAAAATAGGTTGATACCCTTGTCTTTATAAGAGTCCCTCAAATATTGGAACACTGCTATCATGTTTCCCCTAGTCCTTTTCATCAGAGTAGACATGCCCAATTCCTGCAACTATTCTTCATATGTTTTAGCCTCCAGCCCCCTAATCATCTTAGTTGCTCTTCTTTGTACACTTTCCAATATCTTAATATATTTTTATATTGTGGTGAACAGAACTGGATGCAGTATTCCAAGTGTGGTCTTATTAAGGCTTTATAAAGCGATACTAGAACTTCACATGATTCTATCCCTCTATTAATGCAGCCTAGAATTCCACTAGCCCTTTGGCTGTGCCACACATTTGGCTCATATTTAAGTGATTTTCCACTAAGTCTCCAAGATCCCTCTCACAGTTACTGGTATTGAGCCAAATTTCAATTCATCTGTACCCATACAGTTGGTTTTTTCTTGCCTAAATGTAAAGCCTGACTTTTATCTACATTGAAATTCATTTTGTTAGATAGGGCTCAGTGTTCAAGTCAGTCAAAATCCTTTTGGATCTTGAGGTTGTATTCTGGGATGTTGGCTACTTGTGCCAGTTTAGTGTCATCCGCAAATCTGACATGTCCCCCTTCTATTCCCTCATCTAGATCGTTTACCCCACTGCTTACTTCCCTCCACATTAATGTAGTTCCATTAAGGTCTACACGTTTACAATTTGTCAGCCAGTTACAAACCTATCTGGTGGTGAGGCTGTCTATCCCACATTTTTCTAGCTTGCCAAGAAGTAGGTTGTGATGTACTTTATCAAAAGATTTACTGAAATTTAAATATACTATGTCCACAGCATTTTGCTGATCCACTAATTTAGTCACTTTGTCAAAGAATGAAAAGATCTGTTTTTGATGAACCCATGTTCATCTGCTTCTTCTGGTTATAACTTTGTTTATCAAATCTACTGTACACTGAACTCTCACATCTAAGTTTGAGATCATTTCTATGGCTTTAGAAAGCCACAATTCTTTTCTCAAAACTAAATGTCAGGTGCACTATAGCATTAACAAGAGAAAATATTTTGTACTTCTGAGTATAATGGTCTGAAGCAGAATAAGATTCAAGCCTTGTCTTCTCAAATCTCACCCTGTCTCTTGCTTTGGATTCTGATTCTATACTGAAAGAGCCTTCAGGAAGCAAACAGCATGCATTCTACTACTCTGCTATGGAAGTCAAGGGTGAGCCCAATTTTAAGGTGTGCAGAACAGGAAAACTAAAGCAATTAAAAGAAGTTGAAAGAGGTAAATCTGCTTAACTAGCCAGTAGAAGTATTCTAGTACTGATGTCTTCCTTCATCTAAGCCAGTGGTTCCTAACCTTGTTGGAGCTACCGAACCCCACCAGTTTCATATGTGCATTCACCGAACCCTTGTTAATTGGAAAAATAAAATGATTTTTTCAAATTCAAAACATAGGTATATATTTAGGTATATATTTTATTTTATATACATAGGTGCACAAAATGA
>JAOYMU010000098.1:1908481-1922236 GCA_025802295.1 Psammodynastes pulverulentus
GATTAGTATAGATTTTAAGTTGTATTGTATTTTAATTGTATTTGTTTAGTCGTTTTGCTTTTTATCTTGTTGTGAACTGCCCCGAGTCTGCGGAGATGGGGCGGTATAGAAGTCTGATTAAATAAATAAATAAATAATAGTCCTTAACACACAACTATAAATAAAGTTGCCCCTTACAATTGTAAAACGGGTCAGTCATAGGACTTATTTAAATTGATTATCTGTTTTGCAGCAGTCATTAAGTGAATGTGGCAGCCATTAAGCAAACATGGTAGTTGTTAAGTGAATCAATGGTTCATTATGGGTGCAGCTTTGTCCCAAACCAGAAGACAGCAAAGCCATCATAAAACCCAGAATCATCTTTTCGGTGAGAGGAACAGCACATAAATTTAATAAATAAATAAATAACATATGGTCATATGACCATGGGATGCTTCATGAAAATGCAGCCATATTGCCGAGTGCTTAACATTTGGTCATGTGACTGCAGAAGGGGCCTGAGCAGAACTTCAACTCTAGATCATAAGTCCCCTTTTCAGTGTAACTTCTAACCATTGCTAAGTAACTGGTTGTAAGTTGAGGACTACCTGTTCTCAAGATCATCTAAACAGGAAAAGAGATGCCCATAAAATAATTACGCTTAGCATCTACTATTATTTACCTGCATGATCACAAAGCTGATCAATATTCAACAAAAGCTATAATAATATTCAGAGGATAGTTAATTAAAATTTTAATAAAAATTATGCAGAACTTTAGAAGAGCAAATTTGTTTCTGCTCAAGCATCAGAACACAAGAGATTGCATTTTGGCTATAGTAAGTATCAGCATCTTCTCTACTTTATTAATCTGCTGTCTAAATCTTCTGCAAAACAATAACTCACTCAAAATGCTAATAAGAACATTTTCATTCCTTTTGCTTGCCTTTTCTCCCTTTGCTTGAATGATCCTAAAGGTTCTGGACCCATGACAATACCCTCCCAAAAACAATTAAAACAGGTAATCAGATTGAAATATAATCATAGCAAATAGTACCCTCACATTAACATAAGTTAGCTGCTGCCATCAGAAAAGCCAGCTCAAACACAATCCTTTTATTCTGGAAAATGTTCAGGATCAGACCTTCTGAACCTTTCAAGGGAAGAATATAATCTTGCCAATGGAAACTCCTTCCTTCTGATCATAGGCCCAGCCCTAGACTTGTTATTGTTTCAAATGTTTGTGCTTCACGGCTCCTTGAATGAAGGATGCAACTTTACAACTGTGAGGGTGCAAGAGAACAGATTTCAGTTGTTTTAGATTGCACCCCAAAAGATAGAGAAAGGAGAAAAGGGTTCATATATCAATTCCACTGAAGAGACTCAATTTCAACATGCATTAACAGTCACCGGCTGTACCTATCCCAGCACACATATGCTTTGCACAACTTTCTCAGCAAGACAGTTAATGGGAAGAATGTAATGGGTAAATCTAAGAATTCTTTGTATGAGAAGTGACACCACAAACAAAGTATGGATCTGCTAATATTCTATTTATGAAAAAGAATGCCCTTCTGCATTACATCACTGCTGTTTCAAATGTTAAAAGACAGCATTGATTCACAACTTTGCAGTCTATCACTTGGCGGCACCCAAAAAAAAAATATTAATGTGTGTGAGCCAGATTCTACACTGGAGCGAAAACCTGAAATCAGCCTCATCCCACAGTCCGACATATGGAAAATACTCCAGCCCTCCTCTCTCCTCCTGCCTCCTTTCCCGATGTTATTTTTAGGAAACGTTTCATGAGCATGACAGAAGGAGTAAGGGAATAATATCAAAATATAACAAGAAATAGCCAGACAAAAGAAGCAAGACTGTACAAGATTTTTAAATTATCCCTTATCCAGTGCCTCAATGGAAAGATGGAAGTCTGATTCTACTATTCTTACAGGGATGCTTCTAGATCAGGGGTGTCAAAACTTGTGGCCAGCGGGCTAGATGCATCACCCCCGCCCGGTTTAGCAAACGGGGAAAAAGTTCTGATATGTCACATGATGACGCCGTGACAGTGCGAGTTTGACACCCCTGTTCTAGATGGAAGAGCCAGTAATACCCAAGAACCAGCTCAATGGGCAGATGGGAGCTCAAAAAGCACACTTTGAGGAACATCCTATGTAGCAGAGAATTGAGACAGGAGTCCCTGTATTCTTTAGTGTAGCATTGCTAAGGACTAGGAAAGTATGTTCTACCTAAGCATCATTGACCACAAGGCCAGGAAGCTGATGATGGGAAACTCATTTGTCATAGAATAAGCCACTGGTGCATTTCCATCTAAGGAAACCTGTGAACTGGTTCTGGACAGGTGCAACTGCATGTTGCCAATTTTTTTGAGAACTGAGATTATTTTTCTTCCCTGCTGGGCTCCCTTGTAGTTCATTTCATAATGGAGCCAAGCAGGCCTTTCTGTTCTTTTGACAAATTGGAAGCTTTGTTCAATCTGTGTGTGGCCTGGATCCCCTTATCTACAAACTCTCGCTTCATCCTGCCACCAACATCCTGATGAGAAGGCCTTTTAAAGAGAAACATGCTTGACAGCTTTGCAGCTCCTCTTCATAAGATTTTTTTTTTTTTAGTTTGGCAGATGATCAGATGAACAAAGCATGGAATAAGGATCTGCAGAAGAACAAGAATGACTTAATAGTGTTTCCCTTTTGTAGGAGGTATGAAGGAATTTTTGTTTCTCCAAGGTCTACAACTGCTGAGGGAAGGTCAGCATTATGATTCTTTATTTTGTATTCTCTCTGCTGCAAGATTATAAGCAATACAAACAATCACAAATCACCTTCAAGCTATTTTTAAGATTGGGAAATGGAAATAGCCGTGTTCTACAAGTGATTCTTAAAATTAGTTCTTTATACATTTAACACCAGTTGAGAGAGAGCACAATTAAGGTTTCTCCCTAACATTTTAACTTGGAACAATATTTCTCAAAAAAATTATACAAAAGCCAAACACGAATGTGTCCTGAAAGCTGTGTAATCAGATGCTCAAATACTGGAGATGTATCAAATACTCAAAATGCAGGGATGAGAAGGGATTTTTTCAGTAATCAATTAATTTTTCATAACATTGAGTTTAAGAATGGATGACTGTCTAATCTTATAGAAACAGGACACCTGTCAGCTTTTCTCCCATAAATCTAGTTTTGACTCTTCTCTAAATTTTAAGTATTGTAGTTTTGTTTAAGTGATCAAAAGTTTACAAAAACAGTTTTTTTTTTTCATATAAAAATTATCTTTGCCACACATTTCACATGTCATAATTCTATACATGCAAATTTGGCATGGGAATTGAAACCGAATTTGGATTCTGAGATCCAAATTTGACCACTTTTCAAAAATTTGTCAAAAAGACAAGTCTAACTTTTGTGGCTGTAGATACACTTCCTGTTGAAAGTAACAATGTTCACTGAGTAGATCCAATGATCTTTACATCTCTCTCCAATCTTCTTAACGTGTATAATTAGGAATTATCTCAACTCTTTGTCATCCAACTACATTATTTTTTTCAAAGACAATACATCCAACCACTACCTCCAAAGTAACAAAACACACACACACACACACACACACACACACACACACAGGATGCAAACTGCAAATGTCAGGTTAAAATCAAGAATATAAGTCAGACTTATGCCCACACTTCATTATAGTTTGATTTGCTGATTTTATTGACAAAATTCTTGACTTTACAGTGAATATTCAGGATTATTAGGGATGCCTCCACTATGGCTAAGGAGAACAGAGAGCTTGCAAATTGATGGTTTGCAGGAGATTTTATTTCCTTCATTTGCTTATTTTCTACATCGTACAGGATTTTATTTATATGCATAAAATGGAGTTATATTGTAATGTTCTATGTGAACAGTATATCCTTAAGTGGACTCTTGAAACAATATTTCCCTAAAAGTATTATCTTTGTTCTATTTATTGTCCTAATTATACTTTCTGGGGAGGGGGGAATAGAAAAAAACATTTTTCTTTTTAACTAAACAACAAAATAATTTTCACTAGTTGGTGTGTGTATGAGAGAGAGGGGGGGAGATATGTATATGTGTGTATATGTGTGTGTGTGTGTGTGTGTGTGTGTGTGTGTGTAACATACAAATTCGCAGCATAGCTCAGCTACTGTAAATTTATTTGAGTAGGCTCAATTACAATTCATAAAATTCAGGTTTTGGAAAAAATGAAGACAGGTATTTGGATTCTGCCTTTGGCCCGATGACTTTTAAGATATATGCATTATCCATCCAGTTAAATATCTTCATATGGCGAGAAAGAGGTCACCACTTCTTTAAACCTCCCCTTTAGAAGTTAAAAGATTCAAAATATTTGAGTTGCCAGTTTTTGTAAGGTCAGTTTTGAATCTAATTGCTGGACACCTTGCCTGAGTTTAAAATAAATTGTTCTTCGTATTGTTTTAAAAAGTACATTTAATTTTCATTTTTGTTAATAAGGCCGCAACTATTTTCAGAATTTAATTTTATAGTCAATCTATACATTTATAATTAAATTATAATTAGTTAGCATTCTGGTTACTAAAACACCTCTGTTCAAATGTTAGCTTACTACGTGAGAATCAGAATGTTGAACTCAGTAAAAGCACCAGAATAGAAAAATGCCCAAACTGAACCATAGTACTTTGTTTAGCAGAGGCCCATGGCTGCAAGTCCACCCTTCATTTTTGAAAGACCCTCCTAGCTGAAAATCATGCAGTTTCATTTCATCTTCCTTCCATGCATTTCAGGTTGATATTTACACCACTCATCTGTTTTTCGCTTGCAACAGAGAACAGAAACAACCATTTAACTATGAAGTAAACAGTATGGCAGTCAAGAAGAAGAAATGGGCCCATCTCTATTATTATGAGCTTCAGTTGAAATATGGCAGTGGGCCTAATATGTTATAAGACCCCGTCATTCAAATACTTTTTGAACAATACTTGCTGATTATGTTTAAAAGATTGGGTTTGCTGAAATCATTATTCTTCCTTTCATTACCCACCCATCACCCCCACACACCCCAATCTCTGGCTGAGCATTAGACCAACATATCCTATTTAGTGAATCCAAAAATATTTTAAAAGAATAGCATTCATTAGTTTTTTATTTAAATTCAGGATTTTTTTAAAATCACTTGGATAATAATAGATGTTTCCATTCTCCAAAAGTAAGCCTTTTAAAAATAAACCAAATAATGCAAGTTTATTACTAGATCTCCATACCCATAGTTTTTGTTCTTACGTTCGCCCAAAACATAATTTTTGCCCCAGTGAAAAATCTCATGGTCAATGGCAGTCATATTCTATCTATATTCATCCAAATGTTTCCAAGATCCTTCATATCAATAAACTTTCTGGGGCTTTTTTCAGAATAATTGTTCATTTCCTTGCCATACAAATTATTAACTGGATAATTTTGTAAGCATTAAAAACTTCAGTATTCACATCCCAGCAAGCTTGATGTCTCCCCCTCTTCTAAACAACTGCAACAGTCATGAAATATGGTTAAGGTATCTAATTTATAATGACTTTTCAATATTTCAACCCATGACTTGTGCTAGCATCAATATTTGCTATTTGTAGACTGTCTCTTGCCTAAAATGAGCAAATTGCTTTTCTAAGTTACAACTCTTAAAAGTCTTACTATACAAGTTCTTCCATGCCTGCTATGAAATGCAATATATTCTTTCGAATTGCTCCTTTATTTTCACATAGCTGGCAGAATAAAATTTCTTGGTGGATTGTGCCCTTCAGTTTCGGGTTTTCTAGGCTTTTGTGTATTCTTAATGCTATGATTTTTTCTCTCTTTTTTTTTATAAAACTTTTGTTTCTGAAGTAGTAGAGAGAATCATTCTAAACCAAAATACTTGGTCAGAAAGAGTTATGCATGAAAGTCAGAGAAGAAAAGAGACATTTGGAAACAGAGTACAATATATTATAGCTAGAATAAATCTAGAATATTATCAGTAAAAAACACAGTCTTCCACATAAACCAGAATTTCCACTATGAAATGAACAAATTAGTTATTTTGTAAAAATCTATTTGCAGTTCTTCAAATATTCAAATTTAAAAAGGAGAAATGATAACTAAAACATTACAAGTAAGCTATACAAATATATAACCCTAAGGTTAAATTATTTTATTAATATACTCTTACATTTGCACAGACACACACATTCACTTTATTCACACTTTTAAAATAATAGGGACTATTTCTAATTTAAAATAATAGCATTTTCTCTCCTATAAAGTAGAAGTAATACTTTTTGCTGCCATGAATCAATTCCAAAATTCATAATGTTGGTTTACTTTAAGAAAAACAAAAAACAAATGGAAAATCAACTACCTTCTCTTACCAGAGCCAAGACTTCTTTTTCCCAAAGCTGATTCTAGCAGCAGCCGCAGCAGCAGCAGCAGCAGCCGCAGCAGCAGCACACTCTTATGGTTAAAAAACAAAGACTGGGTTTGCTAGAAGCTCTTTCTGTCTAGAAGCTGCTATGCAAAAAGTCGCTGGTATTCTCCAAACTGCTGGTTGCTAAAATATTGCCAAGAGATGTGGGAGGGGGTGAGGTTTTCTACTGTGTTAAATATCCAGGTCTCTGCAAGTCTTTTGAAGAGTCTTATGCACAGCAAGTAAAAGTGCTTTCAAAAAAAAATCCGTTCTGAAAATGAATAGCAAACAAGCATGCTAGATTGTTTCACAGGAACCAAGCTGACTTTGAGCTAATCGTTTTCACGATTATTTCCCTTTTAGAACTATTTTCTTTCCTTGAATCCTCCCCACCATCCCAGCACCTTGAGCCCAGGATTCTGTTGCCTCTATCTATGTCTGCTCTCTCTTCCCTAGGGAAAGAGAAAAGCTCTGTGACTTAATATTTCTCTGTGTTAACAAATATAAAATTAATCACACTGAAAAATGAATCCCCATGTAAAAAATATTAAACAGTCAGGTGACAAAAACACAACACAAAAGAATTTTTCAGCTACAGTATTTATTTTAAAACCATTCAAATTTATGCTAAGAAAGCAACATTTGCTAGCAAGTTACCCCAAATGGCATGCAACTTCTATCAGAGGAAATAATGTTTAATAATTATTATTTGTACCATGACAAATTAGTAGACTTCGTAGGCATCTGCCTTACCAAGCAATTTATTCTTGAGTATTGTCAATGTCTTTCTCTTCTCTATCGACACATATTCCATAGGCCCAAAATAAGTAGCGATAACAAGAGACAAGGACAATGGTCATGGAAAGGAGCCATGGTGAACACTGGACCCAGAAAACAGCCCTGCTGATCCGCCAGCACAAAAAAAATAGCCTGGACAGATTGCCACACAACATGCAGAAACTACCTAATATGGCAGCCATAGAAGTAAAACCGCAGTCGAGTTTTAGCATGAAATTAGACATTCTGGCTCAAAAAAGTGGGAGGCAACGTACTATATTATTAAAGTGGACCTACATAATACTGAGTGTGGAAGCATGGAGAGCAACATGATCAGAAATCTTGAAAAGGTTGAAAATTGACATGCTTGAAACAGGAATGCAGGTTCACTACATTGAACATATCTGCATTTAGATCAGGGAAAAGTGGATCTAGATAAGAACCATCAGGTTAGGCACTTGTTGAAGTAAATCTGTTAAGAATTTTAAAACTAGCCTTGATTTAGTTTAGGATTTTAATTGTACTAATGGTCATCCTGATCCTAATCCTTTCAACCACTTTTAGGATTCTTCTGTGGTGTACCTCCTATTGGCAAAAGAATTCCCATGAGTAATGGTGAGTAAAGAAACTGGAAGGGGGTAGGTAGCTGGGTGATGCAAATTATTCACTCCATAGATTTTGGGTGAACTACACCCAGTACAGTCTTCCTAATTTACTGAAACATGAGCTTTGATGGACAATAGTGAGTTTGCATGTTATTTTTTTTAATGTAACCTCCATGACCCCTCTATTTCAATAATATTACACTTTTTTTTTTAAGTGAAAGTGTCCCGTGGCTAGGAGTGCTTAGTAATCTTCTTTTGGCTCTGGTCCATTTGAAACTATTAATACCTAACACCACATCCATCAGTTCTTTTCTTCTTTGGTCTGTATTATGTAGTCACTAATCGTCCTGCTTATCTTCCTATAAAGGATAAAAAGAAAATGACAATCTTACCTTCTTATTTCTTAAACCCAATCTATTTCCAACTTTTCTACACCATTTTTGGAGTCTGCTTCATACTATTGAATTGGATTGTGCACAAAAAAACCTATTTTTTGCCAAAGGGGAGTGGACTCAAAAATAAACTTTTGTGATTTATAGAAGGGGGGGGGGGCTTCCTTCTTGCCCTGGAACTGGCAACAGTCTGCATGCCTGTTAGGAAGGCAAAGCTTTCCCTTCTTTAGAACCAGCCCTTAACTGTATACATATATAAGCAGAAGATGAATTCAGATGTTCCAGTTTTTAAATTAAAAAAATGGCTTTAAATAAACTATCCATTTACTCGTACTCCCCCCCAGCTTTCACCATGAGATCCACACTGACTTAGAAATAAGTGCATTAAACCTGATGGATCTTAATTATGAGTTTGTGTAAAACAGGACTGAGTAACTGCCGTGCTTTGCATGCTTCCTCAGGACCAGAGCAGCTGCTCTTGCAGCTGCAAAACCTTCTAGCCCTTTCTTGAAGAGAGATTCTGAACTCTGCCAGGCCTCTGAACAATCTGCATCTCTAACCCCTTTTCTTCTGCTCTTCGCCATGGTGTCTTTTCTTGTAAAGAAGCATGCAGTTAATCTATAGAAATAAACATTCATTTGTAGGTTTCAATTCAAAGTACTGTCTTTTTCCCAGGTCATTCTGGCTGTCTTACTTACCAGCAGGTTGAAATGAAAAGTGTACACAAAGATGCTGCTAGTTAAGACATCAGGCCATGATTATTCCTGAACTTCAAGTAAGTCTTGCTTGTGTGTGAACTCCAGAACACTGAACTAACAATAACAAATTAAAACAAAAGCACCAAGAGCTCATCAACCTCAAAAGTAGGTCCAACTAAGTCTGTGGAATAGCTGCAGATAGCCTCATTTTTAATGAAATCCAAGAACTGAAGGCCACAGCATGACTAAAAGCAGGATGGGGCTGTTCAATTCTTCTCTGTCATTCTTTTTTCTGCTCAAAATCACCCCCAATTACATTCTATCAGCACAAGAAAAGCATATGACTTCCATGAGAAGATAAACATTTTGGGATATGAAAAGTCTATTTTCCAGTTGAAACAATAAAAAACTATGAGAGCCGATAGTACAAATATTGTATACAAAATTAAGTGACTATCAACGTACCAATGAATAATGGGTGAGGGGGCAGATTGCTACCCCATGAATACAATTCCATAATAAGCCCACAAGTCCCAGCAGTAAACAAAAGTGATGCTTAACTATCTAGACTATCAGAACATCAGTTTACCAATCCCTATTATAGGATCACTTCATATCCTTTACCTTATCCAACACAATCATCCACAGATAACCTACCACTCTTTTCTTCCAAAGGGACAGCACTATACTATCCAAACTCTTTCCAGGCTCCCAGAATGATGTGCATGCAAATTTTCATCACAACAGTGTTTACTTAAATTCACAATACAGGCCATAATTAAAATTGAGCATATTATACTGTGCCCTGTCCCACCAATTTTAGATGAGCTTTGATCCAGCAAAAACCAAAAGTTAATATTCCCTCCAGAATCAGTCTGAAAATTGCATCTAAGTTCAATGAACAAATGGTGGCTCCTCTTTTGGCATAGTCTTACAGTGATATTCTTTGTTCTTTCCTTTTTAAAAAAAAACATGCAACTAAACTCTGCTCAGGTTTAAAAGGTTGCAGGACAAATCAGATTTCACAAAGGTGGTTTATTCTAAAAGGGTAAATCAAATTCCATAGCAAGTCTGCTGTCATTTCACATTTACTGACATTCATAGTCAAAATGAGTAAATGTCTTCTATTTTTGCACCAAGTGCTGTAGAACAAGTCCTTCTGCAATTCACACATTATACTTGAACTGCGTTTTGTTGTATTTTTACTGGCAAATAGCCCGCACTATTTAACTACCAACGATCATTACTAGATCAGAAGGTTGATATTAATAATAATGGGAATGATGCTGTACTAGGTGAATGCAAAAGTTCTGTTTTCAGTCAGCACCCAAGTCTATAACTATGGGAGATGATTAACAATACAATAATTTGATCATTCAACTTCATACAGCAATGAAATTCACTTTACTGTTATTTTGCAAGCTTCACTGATTGCTCACGTAGCCTAACCAAAAAGCAGCAAATCAGTTTTCCTACTAAAATAGGAGATTTTTACAATCTTGTTCCACTGGTAAGATCAGGGGCTGCATTTACTCACTCATTCAAATGAGCACCTTTTCTCTCCCAGGATATTTAGTTTCCTCCTGTATAATCTTTTAATCCACTACCAAAAATGTTAACTATTCATAGTGGAAAATGCTATGGCTTGGTCATTGCCACAGGCTTTCCATCTTTAAGGTGAAGGTGAGCTGTGACCTTTTTTCACAGAACAGAAAGCCACCATTTAGAGCATGGCCCCCATTGTTCTTCACCCCATGAAAGTGACTTCCGGGACAGTACAAGCCAGGGAGAACATTTCCTGAGAAATAAAATGAGAAAGGCAAACAAATCTATTTTGCAATCTGAATTTCAACACAATGAATCCCAACACAAAAGCTGAAAAATGTTCTTGCCCTTTTCTGTTTGTAGGCCTGAGCTCCTGGGCAAAAGCTGCTCCTGCCAGTTTACCTGGCCTAGAGACTTCATGGAGTGAGGCAGCAAAGGAGAGAGACCTTTAGCACAAGATAGGTTAGTGTTTTTCATTTGGGGGAATGTTTTGCCCGCTTTTAATTGACCCAGAATACCACAAAATACCCAGGAGCATTTCCTAGAAGCATTCTGTCGACGTCCATGAAATATCCCTCCACCCACCCATTTGCAAGAGCAATCTCTCTCCAGCGAGCCGGCCTGTAGCAACCTGACTCAGCTCCTCCGTCAGAATCCGGGGGAAGCGCAATTGACTTTTCCGCTTTCGAAGAGGGAATAAGGAAGGTTGTAATTCAGCTGTGCTCGCGGTCAGCCCCCCTCCTCTTTTACCCGGGAAGCAGAGCCAGTATGGAGCCACCTCTTTCACCAGCTCGCGTCTTTGGGTGGAATAGAATCATTAGGGGAAAAGAAGCTACAAAAAGATCCCCACACGGCTGGTTTAAGACGCATCTTTCTCAAGCTCTCCTCAAAACCAGTTACAACCAAACCAGTTCTCAGATTCTCTTCTGCAGATTAAAAGGAACCAGCCGCCGGTCTGGAGAACCAAGAAAAGCCCCTTCGCAACGAGAAGCGTGGCACTCGGTTCTCCAGTACCAGCGTTGGCGCTTTCGGCTTTCCATTCATCGCTTTGAGCGCAAGAAATTCTCCCAGCCTGTAGTGCGTCTCATTAGGGAACCCCTTCCTCTTTTCGAGATGCCTCGATCCTTGGCGGATCTCGTTAAACAGAAACAAACACACACACGCACACACATTTTCGTCTTAAAAGCTCCAAGGTGCAGCGCGCAAACAAATGCCCGTCTGTTTTCTCTCCCCGCCCACTCCGCTTCCATTTTATTTAAAGACCTCTTTACTTTTCATTCGGCGCAAAGAATCGCGCAAATGATTAGAAGTCAAACCTTCGATTTGTCCCAGGAGACAGTTCCGGAATTGACTATTTTCCCGTTCCTGAGGCTGCCTCATTTTCTGGCAGAGCCAGACCAAGATCGCAAGATCTTCGGGCCGCTGCTGTGCCCAGTTCCAAAGGGGCGCCTGTTCAAGAAAGTTAATCGTCGCCTCTGCCTCATTTAAATCTATTGTTAGTGGCTCAGAAATCCTACAGCCAGTAGAGAAGACATTCTGATCGAGGGGCCCCCAGGCACACCCGCCCCGGGGAGGCCCCAGTCCGTCCCTTGGGCCGGCTGGAGAGGAATTGTAAGCTCCTTCAGGCAGGGACTTTGGTTTTTCAATTCCTGTGTAGTGTTGCATATACAATAAATAGTAACGGGAGGATGGGTGCCCTTCCCTCCGGCACATGCTTAAATCCCGGGCAGCCTCTACTCTGAGTAAGGAAACTTCTAGCAACACTGAGGGACGGAAATTGAGGAACCAAAGGGAAATATTTGGGGGGGGGGACAGAAAGCGCAGTTCTCAAAGTCAGATTGAGGAAGAAATCGGAAAGGGAAATAGGAAAGGGCAAAGCAGGCAGGACCCCCAAGGAGTGCTTAAGCGGATCCGGTCTCTGGCACGCGAGGGGCACGTGGGGTGGCGAAACCTTTACGCTTAGCTCGCTGGCTTGCCTGGCGCCGGTCGAAATCGTAGCCGTGCGAAAAGGGGGCTCTCCGGGATCCAACCCTCTTTCTGACCTATTCCCTTTTCCCGCTCGAGGGCAGGGCAGGGCAGCGCCCGATCCGGCTGCGCGACTCTCACACCTTTTCGCGGCTACCACCACCTCCTCCTCCTCTCTGTCACCATCACAATTAAGACATTAATTAAAGCCCACGCCCTCATCTTAGAGGCTACCCCGAATGAGCTTCTCGTTTTGCCTATTACTTTTCAAAGTCGAAACCGCTGGAGGAGGAGGCGGCGGCGACGGCAGCAGCTCTGGCAGGCCGAGCACAAAGGCGTGATTGTCAGTCGCTGATTTGGAGGGAAAGTATTAATAAGAGAGGAAATTATTGATTTCCACGGCACGTACCGTGGCGGTGAAGAGATTTTGGGCAACCGTCAGAATCCCACATATATATACACGTACACAAATATATATGTATTTTTCCCCCCCGGGGTTAAAAAATAAAAATAATAAAAGCGAAAAGCAAAGCACCGCCGGAGGTGGAGGACAGCGAAATCCTCTCTCCGCAAACCCTTCAGCTTCTTGCTGCGGCAGCAATGGAGCAGGAGGCGGCGGATGAGACAGCGGCGAAAGAGGCACCACGTGGAGCTCCGCAAGGGCCCGAACCCGAAGAGGGAGCGGAAGGGAGGCGGCGGCAGAATCTGTGGAGGTGCAAGCGGGAGCAACTTGGGCAAAGCGCGACCCCCAAAAACCCCAGAACTTCTCCCGGCGCTGAAGTGGCAGGCACCGCGGCACCGAGTTGGCCGCCTCTAGGCTTGCCGAGCTTCCCTCCCCGCTTGGGTCGTGTTTTACTGGAGCGGGTGCTTGATTTGGAAGGAGACTGGCCTCCCAAGACTGGAGAAATGCCACCTTCTGTGCCGCCGGATTTGCAACACTTCCAAACTGGAGCAGTGCACTTTAGCGGAGGGGAGGGGGCAGAGCGATGGAGGAGGGGGGGAGAGCGAGAGCGGCAAGCAGGAGGTGGGGGGAGAGAGACGTGGAAACCGAGCCTTGTTGGGAATTTGGGGGCTCCCTAGAGTTTTCTATCATTTGGGGCTTGCGCTACGGCTATTTCATTCGCATTCGCATTCGCTTCTACCCTCTACCTATTTTCCTCCCGGCCGATCCATAATATCAGGGGTCGGTTTCGGAGTACACAACGCTGGCCTGCGGTGGCGTGGCGTGGCGGGCTTAGAAGGGCGGGCAAGAACCGCGCTCTCCGCTCTGGTAGAGTTTGCTAATCCTGTTCGCGCCGCCTTCCAAGTTCGGTGGAAGCGGCGCCTGTCTTGTGCGG